>CM032456.1:214391027-214596027 GCA_019049505.1 Pachyrhynchus sulphureomaculatus | reverse complement strand
CGGACGAATCGCATGAGCAGACTAACAATCATTCAATAATGATTAGTGAACAGAAAATGTCACTCGCACAGAGAGTATCCCGACCGGAAAAAATGATTACCCAACCCTTTTTATTGTTTGAAGGTGCAGGTAGTAAACCGGTAATTGGTAGTATCTAAATTCTATTATTATGTTACTCTACATTTGGGCCTATTAAAATCTCATTTTCTTAGAATTTTCAATAAATCCAGTAGATATTATACCGTTTTAGATAGCTAAAAAGACGTAAAAGTTTTTAAAATAATTTGCAGAATAACTTCCATACATTTTTTTTTTCTCTTTATTGATTTAAAGTAGGAAACACTTGGTAAAAAAAATTCGTAATTTAGAAACATTAACAAGCCGCCATTTGAAACTGTTAGTAACTAGATCAAATTTTTTTGATGATTTTTGATACTTGACATACAGACTAACTAAAAATAACCAAAAAATCGCACTCGAGAACCTCTAATAAAAAAACATCGATATAAAAGCAAAAAAAACGTGTTTTTTTTAGAAAATCTTTAAACTTCAATATCTCGAAAACGATTAAGTTTAGGACATCATGTCATAGAGTCAAATCGGTCAGAAACGACCTAAACTATAACGTCCTTAATTATCTAGAATGACTTTCCCTGTAACCCTGTATATATGTATATATATATATATATATATATATATATATATATATATATATATATATATATATATATATATATATTTATATATATATATATATATATATATATATATATATATATATATATATATATATATATATATATGTATATATATATTATATATATATATTATATATTATATATATATATATATATATATATATGTATATATATTTATATATATATGTATATATATATATATATATATATATATATATATATATATATATATATATATATATATATATATATAGATATTGTAAAAACAGTCCACACGCTGTGGAGAATATTCCAGATTTTTTTCGAAATTTTTTGATCAGTAGTTTTCGAGATAAGGGGGGACAGCGATTTTTCGCAATTAAAAAAAAATACAAAGAAAGGTGTGCGCAAGTATTACATTATATATATTTTTGAACTCGTGTTTTTACAAGCTTTCATTTGACACCCCACTCGACGGACTGTTAATTTTTTTTTCACTCCGATTTCACCCCTCAAAACTAACCCCTTATGTCAAAATTTAACTTTCAAAACTACACGGCTCTAATGAGACCATCAATTCCTATATTAGTACCAAATTTCAACTTTCTATGTCAAATAGTTTCGGGAAAATCGGGTGTGACAGACGGACAGACAGACAGATGGACAGACGCCGAAGTGATCTTATAAGTGTTCCGTACAGAACACTAAAAAATGAAGTTATTAATTGGCCTCAATAGACAAAACGTCGGATGTAAAATCTAAGAACGTTCTTTTTTTTTAAAAACTGTTATAGTTTTTGATTAATTCTGTTAATTAGATTTGTCGATTTTTAAACTTTTTTAATATCTGAGAACTTAAAAAAAATGCAACAGTGTAATAATATTTTAAATCGACTCAGAAAATTACAACTTTTCCTAATTTAAACGGCTTCGTAGTTCTTATCGTGTCGAAGGATTTGTGGAATATTTAATAATTGTCATTGTGCAATCTCGAAACCAATTTAATTTGATTAGTGTATATGTTATACGAAATATATCGACTATATAATTTAGATAGTTAGTAACATAAGAAATGTTTCTTTTTAAAAAAATGGATATTAGAACTGTCTTATTTTTGCTCACTTTTTATAGCAAAAATATTCTTATAATGCATACCCTCAGTATTAAAATGATCTAGATCTACAATATATTAAAAAAAACACACTTCACTGGTTGTTATCCAGTCAAAATATACATTTAACTTTGCAAAAATTCGCATAGAGCTGAAAATTGATATAGGTCTGAAATACACTATTACAAATAAAATATCAAAAATCCCCACAAAGGTCAAGAATATCGGGTTTTCGCATTTTTCTCGTAAACTCATAAGTGCTATCGTTAAAATAGGTCGGACAAAAGTTGTAGATCATACAATCCTCTATAAAAATTGTTCTTATACTTTTTTTTTCCTACGAATCACTATTCCTGAGATATCGCGATTCCAAAGAAGTCGTATTCTAAATAATATACACACATTTCCGCAGCACGTATGAGGTAGTGTACTTGGCGCATTTTTTTTAACGTAGTTTCCACAGTAGGCATACTCCACGATCTATTGTAATTAAGTATTATTAAACAGGACCTTAGTGAGTGAAAAAATGGTACTATTGGTAATGATTAAAGTGGAATGGATCGAGTGGAAAATTTTAGTCTGATTGATAATCTTCAAATGTCACTTCAACAGTAATGGTGGATTTCTATAGATTCTTCTAAGAAAAAAAGATGTATCAGCTGTCTCCTCATTGACACTATAAGAATCTTAATTTGTTTTATTTGATTCAACATTGGAGCAACAATGGCCTAGACAATTGGTACATACTGGTGAACAATATAATTTGACTTTTTCATAGCCACAGTTTTTACTACAACCCTTCTCGCATTTACAAAAAATAGTGTTAAGAAGGTTTTCTGGAGCTGGTGGGAGTAAAGTTTGAATTGGCTCCAAACCTTTATCTATTAATTTCTAACCCCAAGCTTTGTTGAAAATATCGTGCTGATTGTTAATAAAATGGATACATGTTATAGTCTGTCCCAAAATATAAGATCCTGATTTTTGCCGTTTTAAGTTGGCAATATAAAAATTCTGACCTTTTGTTTATGATAGGTTGCAGAGATGGACTTAAGAATTTTATTCATTAATGTAAATAAATAAAATTATAAGTGTTTTTGAAGATGTTTATTTATAGATGCATGTAAAAACAAATGGATAAGAAGTACAAATATATAGTTTGAATGAATGTGATTTACAAGAGGGGACATATTGTATAAATAAAAATATATTTTAACTTAAGCCTAATTCGGTTTCACTATCACTGTCATCAGCTGAGGTAATTATCAATGGTTTTTTATATTATTTACATAAATATAGGAATCTTCAACTTTAACAACGTGCTGAATGGAATTCTTCCAGCTTTCACAAGGTATATCATCTATAACTGTTTTTACTAATTCAACCACTGACACGCTTAAAGTAGGAGAAACATTTCGTGCCCTTATTTTTGATTTAACTTGATGCCAAATATGTTCAATTGGATTAAACACACAATAATACGGTGGAAGCCGCAAAATAGTGTGTCCCATTTTCCCAGCCATACTATCACAAACATATTTCTTTTTCAATTTATAGTCTTTCAAAACTTCCAAAAGATCACTTTTTATAACTAAAGTCAAAATAAATGCCATTTTCTAACATATACTCCTGTATTTTCGATTTGGTGTTGGCTGCATTAGGAACCTTATTTAGTAGGCGACTATGGTAACTTACATTGTCCATAACTATAACACTAACAGTTCTGCGGTCGTGTCTTCATAATAGTCCAAACTAGATTCTTTTATGTTTTTTGCAGATATTAGTAGACAATTTGAAACCAAGCCCTTTTTCAGATCCAGCATGCAAAATGGTTCGTTTACCTTTATTTGAAGGTGCGTTAGTCTGACATTTTGTACTGCTGTCAACCCACCCTTTTTGCACAATGTCATGGCTATCGAGCCATGTTTCGTCAAGGTAAATTATTGGCCAATTCTCTGGTCGATACTTTTTAATTTCTTGTAAATAAGTATATCGCAAGATTCCACTACTTGCCTTTTGTTGATTTTTCGGAACGTGAATCCCATTCTTAAGAGAATTCTGTGAAGGGTTAATCGGCCACAATGTATATTGGTCCCGTCCTGCACCAGTCTTGACGTCTTTTTCACAATCGTCTACATGATGCATTTGAAAATCTTTCCGTTTTTTTTCCTGTTCCTGAGTGATGGTTTTCCTACAATACCCTTAATCGTAGAAATTGGGGTTTTTGTTAGTCCACTGATTTCTTGCAAAGTATTTTGTTTATTCAAATTTCTTTTTACCAAGCTGTCGGAAACATTTTTCATTATTTATTTAGCGTCAAGTGATAAATGTTTTCTCTTGCGACAGCCACTATTACAATTTTCCCACGGACGCCACATAATTAAAATAGAACCGTTACGTTATAAGTTGTAAGTAAAACTAAAAATAAAAATAATAAAAAGTATCTTTCGATTCATAATGGGGACATGTGGTCATTAGGCCTATATTATCAACTACTTAAAGGGCTCCAAACCGGGTTGCCAGGTGGTAAATATATAGGTAAAAATAGATCCAATATGATTGCAGGTGCAAGTGAGGGCGGTATACAAAGCTGGTAAAATAAAATATTTTTTAATTTTTCCAATGAAAACTGACAATCATCACTATTTTCAATGTATGCAAATATTTCTTCCATCGCCAAAATAATAGAATCATCTTCAGGACGACCGATTTTATCCCCCGTAGTGGGTCTTAAAAAGAAATTATGACAATCATTATGGTACTTAGCCTCAGCAGCAACTAAATCATATTCAAACTCAATGCGTGCAATAATAGCTTTTGCTACATCATCAGAACGAGTCCGAGCTACCTTCAGAATAGAATCTTTAAAAGGAAGTGTACCATGATAAGTTTTACGCCAAACATTCTGCGCATTTTTCTTTTCAGCCTCTTCATTTGCTTCACCGCCGCAAAATAAGCAATAATTTTTAAAACAAAAAACCGACTCACTTACACGCACTCTAGTGCAAGTTGGACTAATCGTAGATGTACTAGCTTGTTCCGTCTCGTGCTCTCTTTTAGCTGCAGCAATACTACTCTTCCGAGTGTACAGTTTACGATACTGCACATGGATTGTCACAGATTGCTTATCTTTAAGATATTTAAAAAACTCATCATTTCTTTCAACACTTGAATCAATCAAAGTCTTCATTCCACGATCAACAACAGCAATTTCACTTTCAGTCGAAGGTTTACTACAAATAAAGCAAAGGTCCGACATTTTTTTTAAAAATTATTTAACGCCACAAATTGAAATCAAAAATATTATCAATAAGCCCGTCTGTTAACCACAAAGAAACGTTCAATACTAAAAGTAGTTATTTCATTTACGTCCTTCAAAAAAGGGCACGTATACGATCGTCGCCACTCGAACAATGGAGTAGCTGGCAGATGTTGCTCAAGGTTTATACGGGCGAACGGAATTAGGGACCGAGTGTATATTCATTTAGAATCATATAATTTGTACATATTTTAGTTTGTAAGTCACACAAATCAGTGTTTTTATTTATATTGAACGTCGAATGACGTATAAAGGCCGCGTAAGAGCGCATATTAGTATTTTCGATGTTTTAAATCGCGATATCTCAGGAATAGTAATTCGTAGGACAAAAGTATAAGAACAATTTTTATAGTGAATTATATGATCTACAACTTTTGTTTCACTTATTTTTACGATAACACTTACCGTTTACGAGAAAAATGCGAAAAACCGATATTTTTGACCTTCGACCTAGAATAAAATTTTTAGCAGACGTAGGATCGGTGGGGACTTTTGATATTTTATTTGTAATAGTGTATTTAAGACCTATACCAGTTTTCAGCTCTATGCTACTATTTTTCGTCTATTTTGACTGGATAATTGTCCCAGTCTTCTTGATCTGTTTTTTAACCACCAATCCGGAGATTTACACGGTCTGCGTAAATCCGCCGTTAGGTTCTTCCGACCATAAACTACTTTCGACATCGAGTATTCTACCAATCAGTGACAGAGAGACGCCTAAACCGCGCAAGATTTGGCACTACAAGTCTGCTAAATGGGAAGATCTCATGGAAATATTTTCGAACTTTCCCTTGATTAGACGTTTGTTTTCGATCCGACGACCCATCTGACTGCGCCAGGGAGGTTTCCGATGTTATTTTGGCCGGTATGGAGGCTTATATCCCTTTTTCGAAGAAATGCCCTCCGAACGGCAAGCCTTGGTTTGACCGAAAATGCAAAGAAGCTGTTGCTTCTAAACACCTTGCATACCGACAATGGCATGAAAATCCTAACACCATAAATCGTAACACATTTGTTCGTGCCAGGAACAGATGCAAAGAGGTTATCGACGAAACCAAGGAGGTACACAATCAACGGATTAGAAATAAACTTCTCGCTTGTCCCGAAAATTCCAGGTCCTTTTGGGCGGTTTCGCTAAGGCAGTTAGTCAAAATTTCACCAAATCCACCATACCACCACTCACACGGCCAGATAATTCTATTGCAACGACACCTGTTGAGAAAGCGAACTTGTTGGCTGAACTCTTTGCTTCACATTCTACTGTCGATTTCCAAAGAAAAACACCACTTACTATTCCCATAGTGCAGTCAAGGATGCCCGATGTATCATAAAGCGTATACTGATGAAGTTAGACACCAAAAAGGCTTCTGGCCCTGACGGAATACCTGCCATAGTTCTTAAAAACTGTACGAGGGAACTAACACCAGTTTTCTGTAGACCTATCCTACAGAAAGGGAATAGTTAGTACACCTTGTTCAAACTGCATGTCGCTAGCTGCTAAGGAATTTTTTTCTTTGGACTTTTTGTGCTTTAGGTCCTCGCAGTACATATGAAAACATCAAAATTTTAGAATAATTACAAATTGAAACATTTTTATATAAGAACGAACTTTCCTCGCACTTTCCCTGCTACAAAACATGTTAAAGAATGTCTTTTTCTACAACCCGGTTCAAACTGCATGTCGCTAGCTGCTAAGGAATTTTTTTTTTTGGACTTTTTGTGTTTTAGGTCTTCGCAGTACATATGTATTTGGCACGAGGGGCTATTGGCTAAGCTACGTTCTTATAGTATGTCTGAAAGGTTCTGTTTGTGGCTTTCATGTTTCCTCAAAGAGCGTTCTTTACGAGTGGCAGTCGACAGATTTCTTTCTAACACCTTCACTATCAACGCCGGTGTACCCCAGGGCTCCATACTGTCTCCTACTCTCTTTCTCATTTACATTAACGATCTGCTGAAAAAGACCGAGAATCCAATCTACAGCTTTGCAGGTGATAGTACACTTATCTCTTCATTCACTTTGAATGCTCGGACATCAGCTACTCAGACGAATATCCACAGACTGCAGGAAGTCATTCAACTTAACAAAGACCTGGAAGAAATTCTATCTTGGGGTGACAGTAACCAAGTGGAATTTCACGCTACAAAAATCCAGGCGGCAGTTTTTTCTAAAAAAGTTAACGTTGCTGAACCCGACATAGTTATGTCGGGGCACTCCATCCCTCTAACATCGTCACTCAATTTGTTGGGCGTTAATTTGGGAGCAAATATGTCCTGGCATGAACATGTTGCAGGCATAGCAAGGAGAGCTTCTCAAAAGTTGGGAGTATTGTTTCGAACCAGAAAGGCTTACACTCCACAACAACTATTAATTATTTACAAAGCTCAAATTCGACCAACTATGGAATACTGCTCCCATGTTTGGAGCTCCGCTCCGAAACATACACTGCATTTGTTGGATTCTATTCAGAGAAGAGCTGTTCGGAGACCCGGAACTGACCGATGGTCTTGATTCGCTGGAACATCGAAGAACGGTTGGCGACTTGAGCCTATTCTACAAGTACTTTCATGGAAAGTGTTCGAATGATGTGGCCCGCTTAATTCCTCCCAGAGCGGTGCATGCATATATGGAGAACATCATCCCTTTGGAATAATTTGCCCAGGACTGTGTTTCCCACCGAGTACAATCTACAGCGATTCAAGAACAACGTGAATCGCTTTCTCCGCACACGTGTCGCTCCTATGGCGCTTTAGGGACTTCCCTGTAGCACGTGTGCTAGACCCATAAAAAAAAAAGATAAAAGTTTTATTAGGTATCCACGGTGTCAAAGCCATTTCGAAAAAAAAAATAAAAATGTAAATGTCACTATTTTTAAACTAAGATAGTTTAGATATAAGTTGCAAACCTACATTTTAAATATAGAATTTTTGTAAACATTCTTTCTTTAAAACTTATTTTATTTTGATTTAAGGGAAGCAGTCGTATTTGAATATTTTATTGCTTTTTACTATATCTTATAGAAAATCAACTGTCATTTGGCAATTGCGATTAAATAATAAGACTTTTCTTCTATTCCAACAAATCTAAAAAACGCTCAACTAATTAAGGCGTCCACTGAAACATAAAACAAAGACTTAAGACTTTTTAAAACACATTATAAAATTAGTTTCTTTGTTATTCTTAAATTACGAGGTATATCCACAAAGTAAGTTCCATTTCTATTTCTATCCGCGGCAGCGCTGCGATCGCAGTTCCGAGCATGCGTGGCAGTTACTCTGACTCAAGCAGAAGAAATGTACGCCATTTTCAGATCGCTGCTGCCGACGTGTTCTTTGTAGTGCTTCTTTATGATGTCAGCCTTAATTGAAAATGCCGCCGCTTGTGAAATCAGATCTGTGATTCGTTTTTTAAATGCAAAGAAAGTTAAACCAAGTGAAATTTATCGGCAAATCTGCGAGGTTTACGAGCAAACTGCTATGAGTGATTCAATGGTTAGAAGATGGGTCAGACAGTTCAATGAAGGACGTGATCAAGTGCACGATGAAGAACGATGTGGACGTCCGTCTTTGGTTACTAATGAACTGGTTCACGCAATTGAAGAGAAGCTTAAGCAAAACCGTAAGTTTACAATTAGTGCTCTTGCTATGGAATTTCCACAAATATCACGATCACTAATTCATGAAATTGTTATGAAAAACTGAAATTTCGAAAACTTTGCTCACGTCGGGTACCCAAAATTCTTACTGAACAACACAAAAAACAACGGATGGGCAGTGCACTTCACTTTTTGACACGCTACAATGAAGACGGTGATGATATTCTTTCTCGGATAGTCACGGGGGATGAAACTTGGGTATCTTACGACACCCCAGAAACTAAAAGGCAATCAATGGAATGGAGGCACACTTCGTCCCCAACGGAAGTTAAGCCTAAGCAAATCTTGACACCTCGAAAACTCATGTGCACCGTTTTTTGGGACAGAAAAGGCATTATGCTGATTGATTTCTTACCACGAGGCCAAACAATCAATGCACATGTTTACTGCGAGACCATTAAGAAATTGCGCCGCGCAATACAGAACAAGCGCCGAGGATTACTGTCGAAAAGTGTTGTTTTTTTCCACGATAATGCCCGACCTCACACTGCGAACGTGACAAAAAGAACTGCTACAGGAATTTGACTGGGACGTGTTTGATCATCCTCCGTACAGCCCGGACCTCGCTCCTAGCGACTTTCATCTCTTCTTACACCTAAAATCTTTCCTTGGTGGTCGACACTTCAACGATGATGACGAGCTGAAAGAACATGTTACCACATGGTTGAAAACACAGGCGGCAACCTTCTATGAAGAAGGCATACAAAAACTTGTGCCACGCTATGACAAGTGCCTACAAAATTTCGGAAGCTATGTAGAAAATTAGTTTAACAGTTGTAGATTTTTGTACAATAAATATTTTTTCTGTATCTGTACACGTTTTTTTATATAACCAAACGGAACTTACTTTGTGGATATACCTCGTATATTGTTATATATTCGCCACTGTTGGATTATTAAATAATTTTAACTAGATTTTTGATTATACCACATGCTATACTAAAGAAAATAAACAGAACATACAATGTGAAGTGCCAGAGATATACACAAAACAATTTAATTTAATGAAAATACCCATTCGTATATATGTATTAAAAATAGATACATACCCTCTACTCATCATAAGAGGAACTGAGAATGTACATTATGGGTTATGTTTGTAACTATAGGTAACCTAGTAACGAAAGCTATGAGACGCCAATACAGTTTGTTGCATTACGCACATGATAAATTCCTTTCCTTGAAAGTTGAAACCAATGCATCATAATTTCATATTGACTGAAATATTTTAATAACCCGTTATTAAAATAATTTTACTGCTTACAGTGCAATAATTAACTGTTCCACTGAAGTGAAACTATACACATTTTTTGCATTATCCAACGTAACATTTATTAGAAAGGAAAGGAAACATACAAAAAGTATTCAAAAAAATTTTCGATTAGCGATCACTTACCGTCCAATCGATAGGTCATGAAACATACTTTGCCTGCTACTACTAAGTAAAAATAACAGCAGGCACGCAGCGGTTAAAGATAGCAAAAATTAGGGAAGCATGAAAGAGATTAGAAGAGACCTACACTACGGTCAGAAAATATTTGCCCACCTAGAAATTTCAATGTAACTGCCAAAATTTAATACCTAATTAAACCCTTTTATTATATTAGGTAAATTTAATTGTTCTTAACAAGTGTCCATCATAAAATTGTTTAGATAAGCCTTTTTGGTCAAATCACAAATTAAAAACCAATCAGAACAAATTTTCAAGTTTTGCATAATAATCATGCAAATCGCGAGTGATATGCGAATGCCAAGGAGAACGGTGGACTCCATCGTAAAAAAAAATTCTGCAGAATATGGAATTCTCAACCAAAACCGTTCAGGAAGGCCTCGAAGAACAACTCCCGCTGAAGACAGAGCTAAAACATGTCCAGTAGCCGTAATCGCCGCCTAACCACACCAGAAATCACGGCTCAAGTAAACCTGGAGCGGGCCCATCCCCGTAAGAGTGACAACCGTGAAGAATAGGTTAGCAGAAGGTGGACTACACGGGAGAGTTGCAGTGTGGAAAAACCATTTCTTAGGCAAGTAAATAAACGTAAACGATTAGAATGGACCCCGAGAACATGAAAATTCCGATCAGAACCATGGAATTCCGTCCGACGAATCTCAATTCGAAATTTTCGGTTCAAATCGACGAGTTTACGTACGACTTCCTTCTGGAAAAGCTATTTTTCAGGAGAAATTTATTTATTTTGTAGGATGACAATGACCCTAAACATTCTGCTAAACAAATTAGAGAAGTTTTGGTACAATGAAAATCCGATGAAGTTCTGGAAATGATGACTTGGCCTACACAATCACCCGACTTGAACCCCATCGAATTGGTGTTGGACCATTTGCACAGGTGTGTTCGAAAACTCAATCCAACATTAGAAGATCACTTGTGCGAACTTTTACAAGCAGAATGGCTTAAAATAACCGAAGAAAACTCTGAAAAAACTACTGGACAGAATGCCGCAACTCTGTAAAGCGGTAATTAAAAACAAAGGAGGTCACATAGATGAGAAAAATCCTGGAAATTCTGATTTTCCAGACTGTAAATAATGTGAAAATAAATAATAATTCATTAAATTTTAAAAAAATATATATTATCTGGGTTTTTGTTGTCTTGGGACTGAAGTAACTAGGTAGGCAAATACTTTCTGACGGTAGTAGTGTACATCCAGGAATGGACAAACTTGGGTTGACAAGAAGACAAAGAAATATGCTTTATAATTATGAAAGTAGATTTGTGTTTCTCTTATAAACAACAAAGAGTAAAATTAATAGTTTAATATAAAACTACTAAAAACAGACAAAGTGCATATTTCAGCAGTCTACCCACTGTTCTCTTATTTGTAAATCCATCGCGAGACGCGTTTTGCCGTATTACGGCTCATCGGTAGGACTAGGAACGACAAACAAGAGAACGGAACTTACTAGTCCTTATCCGGGTACTTACGGGATGTAATGGTAAGATACAACGAATTATACCAAGTACGCAACGTGCGCGTATTTAGTACAATTCATCTGATATATTATCAGAATAATTAATGCTAAAAACTGATAATAAAAATTATTTGTAAGAAATCAAAATGTGTTAAATTTATCTAAAACTGAAATACCCTTGAATAAAAAAAAGTATTAATAAGCACCAAATTTTCCATAAAATCGATTGTAGTCAACATTTGATAAAATCAGAAATCAATATTCAATTCGTAATACTGAATTTAGAAAAACGAATCAATCATTGAAATTTAGAACCTCAAAAATCTTTCATTACCGGGCTTGGTCCAAATCGATTAAAATTAATAAGCTACGCCATGTTGAGTTTTTAATAAATTTTATACGTTAAAATCCTCCCTAAGAGATTCTTTAAACAGTGAAAACTGTATAGAAATCTATTAAGTATTTTCAGAGACGGAATAAATAAAATTTCAATAAATGTTTAAATAATCAAATTAAAGAGCATATTCTATTTTATAAACTAGTACTGCGTTACCTGATTTCAATTACTACGTGTTCGATGGCTTCTTAAGATTGAGAGTGAGAGATTGAGAAAAATGGCACTCCAATAAAAGAGAAAACGCCCTTAATCTCACAGATGCATGAAAATCCCTAATAAGAGAGGCCATATATATATATATATATATATATATATATATATATATATATATATATATATATATATATATATATATATATATATATATATATATATATATATATATATATATATATATATATATATATATATATATATATATATATACATATATATATATATATATATATATATATATATATATATATATATATATATATATATATATATATATATATATATATATATATATATATATATATATATATGTATATATATATATATATATATATATATATATATATATATATATATATATATATATGTATATATATATATATATATATATATATATATATATATATTCATATATATATATATATATATATATATATATATATATATATGTATATATATATATATATATATATATATATATATATACATACATATATACATACATATATATATATATAATATATATATATATATATATATATATATATATATATATATATATATATATATATATATATATGAAGGGTACAGGGGAAAAACGATATATGTCCATGGGAGTAAATTTTGCAGGAGAGCAAAAATAAGGTTTACGGACTCGGTACGTTCCCCATATTATTAAATTTTTGAATTTTGTTTATAGCAAAAGGTGCAGAATTTTATTAAATAAAATTTTAGTTTGGATCTCTTAAATAAAATTTACAAATTGCTTAAAAAAAATGGCGAAAATTTTGAAAATGCGCAAACATGTTCCTAAAATTCTTGGACATATACCGTTTTCCCCTGTATGAAGGGCATGAAATATAAAAAATCCATTCGTTTTTACAGAGTCACATTAAGGTACAATAAATAAACAATAATAATATTATTATATTCTTTTTTATTAGATAAAGATTAAAATATTTATTTATATTTTATTAAAGAAAAGAAAAAAATTCAGAAGTTAAAAATTTAAAATTCATCGAATTTAAACCAATATTAGTCTCCTTCGTCTATCGGAGGGTCATCGATGAATTCGTCATCATTGACCAAGCCATCAGTTGATGGCTTGAGCCTCTTATAAAATTGGCGGGATTCCTCCCTTATTAGAAATTGGCATAAATGTTGTAAATCTTTATGTTTTGCTGCGTTTATACAAAGCTTCTCCGAATACAGTCCCTTCAGCATAGGTCGAGGATCTTTGGTATTACTTTTTTTGTTTTTTCTCAGGAGCTTATTAACTTCACAACTTGTAAAAGAACCGTAGTACGAATTTTTGTAAAAAAGTTTTGGCAGTTTTTCTTTTATTATAGACAGAATTCTAATTGGACGCGTTTTTAAGGGACTCTTGATTAGTCCATAATTTAAATGTTGAGACCAGTTTTTAAAAAAATTCTCAATTTCTTCGCACACCAATCTGGACTTGTATCGTTTTTTCCCCTGTATGAGAATTTTTTTCCATTGATTTATACAGCCTACGATTTTTTTTTCAATAAACAGATCTATACACGTTATAGTACCTCCAGAGATCTATCAGATGGTATCAAAATCTCAAAATCGAAAAAAAGTGGACATATATCGTTTTTCCCCTGTACCCTTCATATATATATATATATATATATATATATATATATATATATATATATATATATATATATATATATATATATATGTATATATATATATATATATATATATATATATATATATATATATATATATTTATACATATATATATACAGAAGGGAAATTATTTTCCTGGGTTTCCGGTCTAACAATACAAAAATTTTTTTTATTCTAAATCCTCTATATTTCGCCGATTATTTTTCAGCATCATCAGGAGGCAATAGAATATAGGATTAACTACATACTATCACTGGCAGTTTACACATTTCGACTGCTATTTCTATTGTCTCCTGATCATGTTGAAAAATAATCGGCGAAATATAAATGATTTAGAATGAAAAAAAAAAAAAATTTTTGATTAGACTGCAAACCCAGGAAAATAATTTCTCTATTATTAGCACGATCATGAAAAAATATTGCATTATATATGGTACATATATATATATATATATATATATATATATATATATATATATATATATATATATATATATATATATATAGATATATATATATATATATATATATATATATATATATATATATATATATATATATATTAATCACTGAGAACAATAGGAAAAAAGAGAAATATTGGAATCTATTATGATACAAAAAATACCAACAACAAAACAGAAACAAATAACTTGAGCCAAATATATACGACAGTACTATAAATGCATGTCTACATGTTGTGTTCATCCCAATTTTTAAATTAAAATAAAATAAATGACAATGAAAACTAATTAACATATGGTTCGTGTAACGAAAAATGGAAAAAAAATAATACGTTTTGATTCAGTGAAGTGGGCAAAGATAAATATTAACCTAAACATCCACCACGTCCGAGGTAAGAACACTCATAAGGTTAATTATTTTAGGTTTAATAAATAATAATAATAAATAGCATTTTACGGATAAAATATGTACAATTTTAGCCAAACCCGACAAAAAAAATAAAATAATTTTGAGAAAGGCAAACTGTGCCGAAACGTCAATAAAAGGAAAGGATCACAATCAAATTTAGGAAGTTTCATTCTATAATTGACCTCCAAACCCAAGAAAATTGAACAATAAAAATAAAAAAATACATACAGGGTCAAAGAAAAATAACAAAATCATACACATATATATATATATATATATATATATATATATATATATATATATATTTATATATATATATATATATATATATATATATATATATATATATATATATATATATGAAGGGTACAGGGGAAAAACCCCGTCAGTCAAAAAAAGCTAATTTTGAGAAAAACGCATTTGAATGTTTTCCATTTCAAGGAGGCTTGGAAAATGAACAAAAAGAAACACAAAAACATCGAATTAAATCAGTAACTTATATTTTTATAATTAAAAGATTTAAAAAAAATTCCGACACAAGTAACACCAAGAAAAACGCAATTAAATTCTGGAATAAATGTTCTTGAATCACTTCTCTCCAGGTAATTTCTCGTCAATCGGGGGGTCATCAGCGTATTCCTCGTCACTTTCTCCATTGTGAACATTTTCTGAAATTAAATTTTGGTAAAAAATCTTTGCCTCTGTACTTTCCAAGAACTGAGATAAATGGAGGACGAGAGGTGATCAGTCCAGTTTTGAAAAACCACATCCACGCCACAATCAATCACAGTGAATGGAGTGGGTTTCACTCGAGTATTCCTCAAGACCTCCCTCCAGTCTTCTGGAACCTCTGTATATGAGTTTTGTTTAACAATGCTCATATTACGATCACACTCTAAGTAAGAGTGGCCCCTTATCGGAAATATGACCTTAATGGTTTCAAAACGTTCTTCCCTTGTAACCAGATGGTGTAAAAACCTAATAAAGGTATAATTCTTATTTTGGCCCGCACACAAGTCACAAAATATACACAGTTCACGTACTTCAAGGGGCAAAATACTGAATACAAAATGCCGAAACATAGAGCATACATCATCTGCGCCCTTTTTTCGCCACAGACTCATCATAAGTATAGAAAACTGCCTGCTGAGTTGACAGTATGTGAACGTTGAAACTAATGAAATTTAGTTAGCGTCGGTAGTAGACATCATTAGTAGTGGTGTTGGGACATGGTAAGTTTTTTTGAAAGTCCATCGTGACAGCTTCCATCGTCGAAGATTTCATGGAACGTTTGTGGTATGTTTTTTTTAAGGTATAATAACGCTCACCCCTCTTTTGGTGTACGTCCCTCTCCCTCAGTTTTGTAAACAGATTTTTTCTTGTTTCTTCGAGGTCGGTAGCAGATTTAACTTTTTCCTCAAGTGCTGAAATCTGTGCTTTAAAGGAATCACAAGTACTGCACCTGTCCTTACATAGGTAGCCAAATGAAAAATTAAAATTGTTCTCAAAAATCCCACGAAATGATTCATATGACAGTTTATGTTCTGGATTGTGAAATAAATACATCGTGTGTAGCTTTGAAATATGCAACTCAGAGGCAGGTATATTTTGTTGGTGTCTTTCAATAAATAGTGTGATTTTCTTCCTTTAAGAGATTTCAAGAAAATGACTACTTTTTCCATGGTCTCATGTGAAAGTTTGTGGGGTCTAGTGGAATGTTTTCCATGACGGTCATTAGGAGATGTACCAGTAGCAAGAAGAGCCTCTCTTATGTACCTAACCATATCTTCACTGATGTAGCGAAATGAATGCTTTTAAGCAGACCTGAACATCACATGAAACATTGTCTTTTATCACACGAACTCTATATGAAAATGAAGCTACGTTGTGTGTAGGGCCATAATTTCTTGGTCGTCT
The DNA here is from genome assembly GCA_019049505.1 of Pachyrhynchus sulphureomaculatus. Classification (NCBI taxonomy): domain Eukaryota; kingdom Metazoa; phylum Arthropoda; class Insecta; order Coleoptera; family Curculionidae; genus Pachyrhynchus; species Pachyrhynchus sulphureomaculatus. Next base: position 214,579,281 of record CM032456.1, on the reverse strand, counting down.
TTGCCGGTAACAAAGTGATGAGGCCACTCAAGTAAGAGTTTTGTTTATCTCTGTCTCCCAGCAAATTGTACTCCCGTATAATTTGTCTACGATCCTCTTCTGGAGCACTCTGAAAACATTGAAGTCGTTTGCAAAAACAATTCGGGCCAAGCTCGTGAGACCCGGCTCGCAAATGTTTCATAACATCCCTGACTCTACCAGTTTTTTTTTTTTCCGCTTCTTACTTATGTGTTTCCTGAAGAGTTCATCACCTTCACTGCCACTGCCTGCGTAATCACTTTCCATTGTTTTGAAACACACTAACACAAAGAAACTGACAGATGAATGAGACGCTCACAACAATAAAAAGAAACTGATGATTGAGATGCGAACAACAACACACAAGGCAATAACAAACACGAAACGATAAATCACTGAGGTAACAGGCTTGCAAAGCTGGCCGATAGGAGCGCCATGTTATTGACTTCCGGGGTTCTTCCACACACGCCCAATGACTGACGGGATTTTTCCCCAGTACCGCCTATTTTCAAACAAATATTTCAGCTGACATACGGGGTTTTGTACAAAAGATGATAGACTATTCGAAAAGTATACTTCAGCAACCACTAGATGACATCATTATTTCGGTTCCTTGAAAAAAACTGACTGACGGGGTTTTTTTCCCCTGTACCCTTCATATATATATATATATATATATATATATATATATATATATATATATATATATATATATATATATATATATATATATATATATATGTATATAAAATCCTAAGTTATGAAACTAGTTGGGGAACTCGGCAGAAAGGGCATCAACAGATGTTCATACTATATTCATTTAGCCAATATTTCGGTCCTACGTTGGGACCTTCATCAGGGCACAAACTGAAAAAGAGATAACGAAGCAACCAATAAAGAAAATCAGGCAAGAAGAATTGGTATTGTTGAGTCTAATTTTTAATTATTAATTTCTAATTTTTAATTTCAATCTTATAATTATTGATAAAAATTGATAAAAAACTATTGCAATTTAAAAGCATTATTGTTCAAAAAATCATAAATTATTATTATTATTATTATGAAGAAACGTCAAAAACAAAATGCAAGTGACTCACATGTAGCATGCAATTTAATCTAACAAGAATGACCATAAATAACAATTGCCATAACAACGACCAACACTGAAATAAACCAGCCACTATTCACTAACATATTAATATAAAAACATGGCATTTACAGCAAGGATGCCATTAAAAACGTTGGATGCTAAAAAATCAAAATTAATTAACCACCTGCCATCTAAAAGAAAAGTGACAATTTTGACAGGGCGCTGACAAAGGACGACCACCTGACAGATGTAAGGGATCACTCAAAATGAATAAAAGGAAAAGGTTAAACAACCAGGAAAGAACCGGTTTAGTACAAATTAGGTACTACGTCATATAATGAAATTTTGGTATGAAGGGAAAAGGTATCCAATAGGAACGCAAATTTTCGCCGGTATGGAAATTAAATGACATAGGGAGGAAATGATTGTTCTTCATCTAGGGGGAGAATAGAAGTACAGGAAAAGGTGGTGGCAAGTGGAAAGGGTTTTTCATTAGTTGGGAACATACTAAGCAATTTTATTATTATTATTGTCATTATTATTAATGTTATTACAAAAGGGAGTGTAATTATCAAGAATTTCACGGGAACTCAAGAAAAACATGTACTTAAACAAGGTGGTACACAGGGAACAAAACATGCAGCAAGACAGAGCTGTAAACTACCTAAACGAAAAAATTATTATGACGAGAGTGACGACCCAGAGACATTATGTGAGGAATGCAAATCGCAAGAAAGGAGAAAGCTATATATGTTGCTCAAGCCAGTCTCTTTACCAATATTTCATGGCAGTTAACCAAACAGATTATTGATTCCGAATGGGCACTAATCTCGCCCAACACAAAATTGGATAAATCCTTCTTCCTCACTGTTATGCAGTTTTTCTTTCAATCTACATTTTTCAAATATAAAGACAGTTTCTACCTACAAACCTTTGGTTGCCCTATGGGCAGTAACTTAAGTCCTATTCTTGCAGCAATAGTCATGTCCTATCTTTTGAAAAATTGCATCGAAAAGCTATCTTTCAGACCTCCTTTTCTCTTTCAATATGTTGATGATCTTATTCTGCCCATACCAGAAAATGGTAAAGAAGAAATCCTCCATATTTTCAATTCTTTCGATCAACACTTACAGTTCACCATGGAAGAAGAGTCGAACAATGCTGTCCCCTTCCTGGACACAAGAGTCATCAGAGGTCCTGATGGTGTTATCAAACTAGACTGGTATAGAAAACCAACTTCTTCAGGCAGATATATACATGCCAATTCCGGCCACGATTGGAAGGTGAAAATAAATGTCATAAAAGGCCTCTATCGAAGAATCAGAAAGATAGCTCACCCAGATTATCTATCTCAAGCACAAACATTACTCACCAATCTCTTTATGGAAAATGGGTACAATAAGAAGTTCCTGCTCAAGACCAAGGACGAAGTTGATAAGCTCTTCCTCTCTGATGATATCTTACCAGAGCCCCCTCCTATGCGTTCACCCCCTCCTCTCCTTCCACCCCCTTTACCCCCTGCTAGCCATACGGAAACAAGTCATTCGTTACTCTCTTTGCCATTTATACCTAGTCTTACCTCAAAATTGGTTCATATTTTGCGTGCCATTGCCAATGTTAAGATTGCCAAATATTACTTCCGTAAAAACAAGCGTATTTTTAGCAAATTGAAATCTTCTCTACCCATTCTTTCTATGTCAGATGTTGTCTATTCCATTTCCTGTCTTGATTGTCCCACTGTGTATATTGGCCAGACATCACAATCTCTCAACCGTCGCATCGCATTACATAAAAGCGACACCAGATGTCATCCGCAAAGATATGCACTGGCGATTCACTTTGTCGATAATGGACATTCCTTCAACTTCAGAGAACCAAAAATTCTTCATATCCAAAAAAACCTTCTTAAAAGAAAATTTCTTGAGATGTGCTATATCAACGAGAATCCCCAGAATATCAATAAAAGAACTGATCTTGACGGCTTGAGCAACATATATAGCTTTCTTCTTTCTTGCGATTTGCATTCCTCACATAATGTCTCTGGGTTGTCACTCTCGTCATAATAATTTTTTCGTTTAGGTAGTTTACAGCTCTGTCTTGCTGCATGTTTTGTTCTCTTTGTACCACCTTGTTTAAGTACATGTTTTTTTCTTGAGTTCCCGTGAAATTCTTGATAATTACACTCCCTTTTGTAATAACATTAATAATAATGACAATAATAATAATAAAATTGCTTAATATGTTCCCAATTAATGAAAAACCCTTTCCACTTGCCACCACCTTTTCCTGTACTTCTATTCTCCCCCTAGATGAAGAACAATCATTTCCTCCCTATGTCACTTAATTTCCATACCGGCGAAAATTTGCGTTCCCATTGGATACCTTTTCCCTTCATACCAAAATTTCATTATATGACGTAGTACCTAATTTCTACTAAACCGGTTCTTTGCTGGTTGTTTAACCTTTTCCTTTTATTCATTTTAAGTGATCCCTTACATCTGTCAGGTGGTCGTCCTTTGTCAGCGCCCTGTCAAAATTGTCACTTTTCTTTGAGATGGCAGGTGGTTAATTAATTTTGATTTTTCAGCATCCAACGTTTTTAATGGCATCCTTGCTGTAAATGCCATGTTTTTATATTAATATGTTAGTGAATAGTGGCTGTTTTATTTCAGTGTTGGTCGTTGTTATGGCAATTGTTATTTATGGTCATTCTTGTTAGATTAAATTGCATGCTACATGTGAGTCACTTGCATTTTGTTTTTGACGTTTCTTCATAATAATAATAATAATAATTTATGATTTTTAGAACAATAATGCTTTTAAATTGCAATAGTTTTTTATCAATTTTTACCAATAATTATAAGATTAAAATTAAAAATTATAAATTAATAATTAAAAATTAGACTCAACAATACCAATTATTTATGCCTGATTTTCTTTATTGGTTGCTTCGTTATCTCTTTTTCAGTTTGTGCCCTGATGACGGTCCCAACCTAGGACCGAAATATTGGCTAAATGAATATAGTATGAACATCTGTTGATGCCCTTTCTGCCGAGTTCCCCAACTAGTTTCATAACTTAGGATTTTGTTAGATACGGCAACTTTTGCTTTCTCTATCTTTATTATATATATATATATATATATATATATATATATATATATATATATATATATATATATATATATATATATATATATATATATATATATATATATATATATATATATATATATACATATATATATATATATATATATATATATATATATATATATATATATATATAAATCTATTTCTTCCAAAAAAATCTATAATTAGGTTTTGTACCACAAGAATAAACTTTTTACACCTTAATTACAAAGGCGTCACAAATTAATTGTTAATGCTATTATGCTATTATTATTATTTTAACAGTATTAAAAACTCATTGTTAAACAAATACGATTCTGATGGTATTATGTATTTTTGACATTGTAATAAGACCGGCGGGGTACTTCTTTTCTATATTTCATTTATGTTGTATAAATTCGTTGCAGCTTTTTTATCAGTTTCATGGTTTAATTAAATATTTACTTTCTACAAAGTATTCGAATTTGTTAATAATGTAAAATTTTTTTAAAATATGCTGCTTGTCCACTTGACATTTTCTTTATTTTTAGTAAAGAAATAAACATTTGGTTTTTTATTAACAGAAAATAAGCCATCACGTGAATTTTACAGATACGATTAAAATTAAATAAAAGTTACCCAAAGTGGAATATTGCGTGTATACTCTAATTTTTGTTCCCTATTTTCCATCGACAACAGAAACTATTCCAAGAGGATTTTTTCCCGCCCTATAGCTGGCAGATGCAATTAACGGCTCGTTTTCCAGTGGTACTTTTTCCGGCATGTTTGAAGAGGGCACTGATTATGCCATTGCATAAAGGTGGAGATTGTAATATCCCTTCGAATTTTAGACCCATTTCTTTACTCCCGACATTAGCAAAAGTGGTGGAGAGGTTGGTCGGAAAGAGAATGGTTGATTTTTTAAACAAACATGACCTTCTTAATGCGCAGCAATTCGGATTCCGAGCCTCGAGGAGCACGAACAATGCAATTTTTAATCTGCTTGAACGACTTTATCTCGAATTGAATTCTGGTGAACATGCTGCGGCGGTGTTTTGTGATTTGACAAAAGCTTTCGATTGTGTTGATCATGGGATCTTGCTGTCAAAACTGGACATTTATGGATTCAGAGGGTTAGCTTGGGATTGGTTTCGGTCGTATTTGTCGGGCCGAGTCCAGGGAGTGACTTTTAAAGGTCAGTGTTCGGAGAAGGTTGTTATCAGTGTGGGTATCCCCCAAGGCTCTGTACTTGGACCATTATAGTTTTTGATCTATGTTAATGACCTACCCCGTTTGACAGTGGCTGGCAGATTTACCATCTTTGCTGATGACACCACAATTTTGTGGCACAATAAGGATGTGAGAAGACTTCGGACCGATGTTCAGGCAGATTTGTCTAAGATGAAGGCTTGGTGTGATGATAACAAACTGTCCTTCAATATAGCCAAGACAAGGATTTTGAGCTTTAGATGCAATATAGAGAATGTTAATATTGAGAATGAGATTTGGAAAAGAGAGCTATTAGTTATATTTCAGGAGCTGGGTTGCGAGAGTCATGTCGACCATTGTTTCCGAGGTTAGGAATTCTTACTCTTTGTGCCCTATTTATCCTGGACTCTGCTATCATGATCTTTAAAAAACATCGTCTTGGGGAAATACCAGTCAGCCGGCACGGCACTATGCGAGCGTTCGTCCTGCCATTGCCGACCCCGAAATCCGAGCTGATCAAATCTGCAATTGTTAATAATGACAAAAAAATATATAATCATCTGCCTCTCAAATTGAGAGTACTGAATTGCGAGAGGGTCTTTAGACGAAAGACTAGGGCCCTACTTATAAAAAAGGCGTACTATGCAATTCTGCAATGATAGACTGGAATAAGCATATAATAGTTGAGTGGTTGGCATTTGGGTTGACTTATGTGTAATTTTTATTTCTTTTATTTTGTATTTACTGCATTGACTAGTAATCTTGTTCTGTTTCTTTATTTTTTCTTTCTTTGAATCTTTGTTTATTAATGTAATAATAATTTAAGTTAAACTTGCTTTATCAACAAATACCTTGTATTTTAGGACAATAAAGCATATTTCTATTCTATTCTAGTCATATTAAAGTGTCGTCTTTTAGCTTTAAAACGAGGTACAATACTTGATCCTTCTCTGAAGGTAGGCCTGAAGGAAAAACAATTTACAGATTTTTCGGCCGTTAGAGGTGTATGCATAGGATTTGAACTTTAGTTTAATAGTACTTTTGAAAAAGCAGTAACAAGTCGAAACATAAATCGAGCTTGTCTTGAAAAACAAGACTCCCTGAAATACTTAAATATTTTTAACAATGTTTCACAAAAAACCAACTCCTAAAACCATTTCCATACAATCTGCAGCTTTGCAGATGAGAGTACGCTTATTTCTTCATTCACTATGAACGCTCGGACATCGACTATTCAGGCGAACATCCACAGATAACAGGAGGTCGTTCAACTTAACAAAGACCTGGAAGAAATTCTATCTTGGGGTGACAGTAACCAAGTGGAATTTAACGCTACAAAAACCCAGGCGGCAGTTTTTTTCTAAAAAAGTTAACGTTGCTGAATCCGACATAGTCATGTCGGGGCACTCCATTCCCCTAGTATCGTCACTCAGTTTGTTGGGCGTTAATTTGGGAGCAAATATATCCTGGCATGAACATGTTGCAGGCATAGCAAGGAGAGCTTCTCAAAAGTTGGGAATATTATTTCGAACGAGAAAGCTTTACACTCCACAACAACTGTTAATTCTTTACAAAGCTCAAATTCGACCAACTATGGAATACTGCTCCCATGTTGGGGCTCTGCTCCCAAACACACACTGCATTTGTTGGATTCTGTTCAGGGAAGAGCTGTTCGTCTGATTAGAGATCCGGAACTGACTGGCGGCCTTGATTCGCTGGAACATCGAAGAACGGTTGGCGACTTGAGTCTGTTCTACAAGTATTTTCATGAAAAGTGTTCGAAGGATGTAGCCCGCTTAATTCCTTCCAGAGTAGTGCATGTTAGAAATACACGTCGCTCTAATACTTCATATCCGTATGGGGTTCAGCTTGTTACTCCGCGTACAACGCTTTTCAAACAGTCTTTTATATAGAGAACATAATCCCTTTGGAATAATTTGCCCAGGGCTGTGTTTCCCACCGAGTACAATTTGCAGCGATTCAAGAACAGCGTGAATCGCTTTTTTCGCACACGTGCCGCTCCTGGAGCGCTTTAGCGCATTAAAGAAAAAATTAAGTTGTTAAAAATAAAGCAGCTTAAAACTCTCTTTTCTTTTCCTTCTTTCTTTTAACCCCTAACTAACTAAGAGAAGCTTTAATGTTGATCACTAGAGACCGGATTATATGCATTTGCATATTTTCATATGCATTTGCATATTTTCATATGCATTTGCATATTTAGACCATACTCACCGATTATTGCATATTTTACCCAAAATCTAGTAATGATGCATATTTTCCCTATATTTACAATATTTCTCGGTATTACTAGGCAATTGAATTGCTCAGGGTATTGTTAATGTCGCCGTCTGGAACCGATCTTATCGCCGGAACATTACCTGTAATCGTCTAAACATCGATTAGGGTATAGTGCCAAGGGAATACCCAACATTCGACGGTATTTTATTCCTTTGTTTCTTGGTCGGGATATTAAGTGATAAGTAGTTAGTTTCTAAGAATACTTGTTTGAGCGTGGATCAAATAAACAATTTTCTCGAAGACGAATTTTTATTTTAAAACAAGATATCAGTTTTAACATTATTGTTGACGCGCTTGCAACAGTGTAGTCTTTTTGCAATTTTTAACGTGTTGTGTTAAAGTTTAACGTGTACCATGCCACCCGCAAAAAAAAGTGTCTCTTCGTAGGTAACATTTACATACGACGGAAATGTTTCATATTGTCGAGTTTGCGAGAAAAATGTTTCGTGCACAAAAAAGTTTCAAATTGACCAGCATGTCAAGACAAGTCTTCATAGCGCAGGATTGCAAAAAAAAGGCGCACGACAACAACTTATAACAGCAGCAAGTAGCAGTGATTCCACTTCTATAGGCAAACAAAAAAACCACCTTAGCATGGATTTATGTGAAGCATTGCTTGCAAGTAATATTCCTCTCCACAAACTTACAAATCCTACATTCAAAGATTTTCTGTGAAAATATTATTTGAATCGAAAAATACCAGATGAATCAACACTGCGTAAAAATTACATACCAACAATTTACCAACATGTTCTGGAAGAAATATGTAATGAACTTAAGAATGACATTATTTGGATTTCAGCTGATAAAACTACCGACAGTTGTGGTCGCTATATTGCGAAATTAATTGTGGATGCGTTAAGATAAGAGCCTGCTTCTTCCTATTTGGTGGCCTGCAAAGAACTTGACAAGACAAATCATTCTACGATCGCCACATTTGTGAATGAAGGTATTAAAAAAATATTTCCTGAATCTTCTGCAGATGAAAGAGTGTTTATATTTCTCTCAGATGCTGCTCCCTATATGATCAAGGCAGCTAAAGTCCTCCGAGTATTTTATCCAAATTTAATTCATGTGACGTGCTTTGCTCACGGAGTCCATCGACTCGCTGAAGAAATACGATCCACGTTTGGAAATGTAAATAAACTGATTTCATCACTAGAGAAAGTGTTTCTTAAGGTACCTGCTCGCAATAACGCCTATAAAGAAAAACTCCCGAACCAGTGGTAACTCAATGGGGAACATGGATTGAAGCTATACTATTTTACAATGGACATTTCGAGGCCGTCAAAGGTGACGTAAATGACTTCGATAGTGCAGAGGCTATGGCAGTTCGTCAGTCCAAGGAAGCATTTAATGATTCTGATATTAAAAAAAAACATAGCTTTGATTAGCACTCACTTTTCCCACATACCTGCCGGTATTAAAAAGCTTGAAACTCGAGATTTGGCTAACCCAGGCTTTGAACCTTTGTGTCAAATTGATAGATTTATTAATGGGACGGGTGAACTTTTGCCAAAAACAATAAGTGCTAACATAGCACCCAAATTCAAATACTGCCCAGTTACCTCAGTGGATGTGGGGAACGGTCTTTTTCCACTTATAAAAAATATTTTAAGTGATCGAAGACACAATCTTACTACCCAACATTTGGAACAATACCTTATTATTTACGTGTACAAGAATACAAATGTTAAATAATTTTAAAAAATGTTAAATAATTGTTAATTAAATTTAAACATCGTCGATAACTTGTTAATTTTATGCTGATTTTGAAATAAAAGACTAAAAATTACTACTTTTATATTTAATATTGCATATTTTGACCCTTTTCATGCATATTTTAAGCTTTTTTCATGCATATTTCAAGATTTTTTATGTTGCTTATAATCCGGTCTCTATTGATCACCAAAATTTGAAAAATATTTTTAATACAACTAACAAAACCAACTCGATATATATCAAACCTGACTAAAAGCACGCGATCACCGAAGATCCCGACTGAAATCGAGATAAGAAATGAGAATTTATAATTTAATTAATCTTATAAGGAGAACATTGTTACTCGTCATTGACTATCGGCTTCCTTAGCATCCGGTACACGTGCTAACTCAATTCATCATATCTCTTCTTTTCTTCCTTTTACCTGAGTATATACCACCTAATATACTCCAAAGAATGTTAAACGTCTACGTCAGTACTGAAGTAAATGAACCGCTCGGACTTCACGAAGAAAAACGAGTTGACTTAAACAACTAAGCGGTGTGTGGTTTTAATCGGGCAGTACCATAACTTGGTTCATGCGCGAAAAACAATAAAATCATCACTGCCAGCTCGATTGATTCGTTTTAATTACACTTGATGACACTGTTATTTATTATAAACATACCGTTTTATTAATTGAAGTGATAACCCTCTCGCAATATAATTCAATGACAATGTTTCAGATTCGTTAACAAAACCCTATTACCGATCTAAACATATATTAAGTGAAATGTTGTACGAATGTGTGTGTTTTTTTTTAAATTTAAATTAACGACATTGCTAAGTTTAAGTGCATATAACAAATAAGGGATGTCAACAAAACGAAAAAGGTAAACATTACATTTTATTAATTATAATTAAGTAGGTCATCAAGTAACATCGTAACATGGAACGTTTTAATAGGTGTTACCTACATTCCATATAATGTAAAAGACGTTATGTAGGTACTGGTTTTATATTTACATATTATGATGAGATTGTATAAATATTTTTCTAAAATTTAAATACGTAAAATACACTGAAACTGTGACATTGGTTAAGACTGATTTAAAAGCAACGAACGTATTGCTGATAACTGTGAGCTAATTAAATATTTTTAAATAAAAATGAGGAAATATATTTATTTTTATTCATATGCATATCCGTCCTCGATATTTACGTTTGAGATTATTTTAGCGTTATAACAAGAGAAGTAATAATATAAAACCAATTTTTGGAACTCAAAAATTATAAATTGGGCTTCCAGTATTTTGCTAAAAATTATACAGAAAAAAGAACCAAAAAAAAAGGTAGAAATAATTTTTTTTTTCAATTTTCAAGGCGGGGGGTCAAACTTTATTTAGGTTGTCAACACTAGGGTACTCTACTACAGTTTCACAAGTTATAGAAGCTGGACTTTTCGTTCCGAAACAAAAAAAAAGTAAATTGTGTCCTCGAAGCCTAAGTGAGCTGGAAGGCTATTTTAATTTATTTCGTCATTTTTATAAAGATAAGAAGCTAAAAATTTTAGGTTTTACAGTTTTATAAAACATCGAAATTGAAAACATACAGATAACAGGCACACAAAAAAAAATTGTCTTGTACTGGACATACCACAGGTCATTTCCTAACACGTAGGCTAAAAAGTTTTTGGTCTAGCTACTTAAACGCAGTTTTTATTGTAAAATTCGATGAGAAAGTAATTCGAACTTCAATTCATGCAATTTTGTCATCGTAAACATTGACTTGTGAGACGGAGCATTGTCTTGATGAAAGACCAACTTTTTCTTGTTCATTTGGGGGTGTTTCCTTGCGATTTCTGCCTTCAAACGCACTAATAACTTTATATATATATATATATATATATATATATATATATATATATATATATATATAATATTCGCTATTGGTGGTTTTTCCCTTCTCAACAGAGTCAATGAAAATTATTTCATTTGGTTACCATTATATATAATCAGTCCCAATATATTTATATATAATATGTATATATATATATATATATATATATATATATATATATATAGATATGTATATATATATATATATATATATATACATATATATATATATATATATATATATATATATATATATATATATATATATATATATATACATATATATATATATATATATATATATATATATATATATATATATATATATATATATATATACAGGGTTACAAGGAAAGTGGTCCTAGATAATTATATATAATATATATATAGATATATATATATATATATATATATATATATATATATATATATATATATATATATATATATATATATATATATATATAGATATATATATATATATATATATATATATATATATATATATATATATATATATATATATATATGTAAATATATATATATATATATATATATATATATATATATATATATATAAATATATATATATATATATATATATACATATATATATATATATATATATATATATATATATATATATATATATATATATATATATATATATATATACAGGGTTACAAAGAAAGTCGATAATTAAGGACGTTATAGTTTAGGTCGTTTCTGACCGATTTGACTCTATGACATGATGTCCTAAACTTAACCGTTTTCGAGATATTGAAGTTTAAAGATTTTCTAAAAAAAACATGTTTTTTTTGCTTTTATATCGATTTTTTTTTTATTAGAGGTTCTCGAGTGCGATTTTTTTGGTTATTTTTAGTTAGTCTGTATGTCAAGTATCAAAAACCATCAAAAAAATTTGAACTAGTTACTAACAGTTTCAAATGGCGGCTTGTTAATGTTTCTAAATTACGAATTTTTACCAAGTGTTTCCTACTTTGAATCAATAAAGAGAAAAAAAAATGTATGGAAGTTATTCTGCAAATTATTTTAAAAACTTTTACGTCTTTTTAGCTATCTAAAACGGTATAATATCTACTGGATCTATTGAAAATTCTAAGAAAATGAGATTTCAATAGGCCCAAATGTAGAGTAATAATAGAATTTAGATACTACCAATTACCGGTTTACTACCTGCACATTCAAACAATAAAAAGGGTTTGGTAAGCATTTTTTCCGGTCGGGGTACTCTCTGTGCGGGTGACATTTTCTGTCCACTGAACATTATTGAATGATTTTTTAGTCTGCTCATGAGATTCGTCCGTGGTAGATGTGCTATACCGTGCTTTTCAAAAATATCTGTTTCATCTTCTGACTGTGTGAATTGGCTCGTAACTGGATTTTGATCTCTGCTTGTGAATATGGCAACGTATACCAACGAGGAATATGCTGACATCCTAATGTGTTAGTGTGTCGTGTACCTGATGTTAGCGTATTGGATGGAACTTATCGAAGACTACGAAAAACTGGTTCCGTACAAAGACGGCGGACTGACATGGGACGACCACGTATCTTTGACGAAGACGAAGAAAACGAAATACGACGTCTCTTTGAGGTGGACCCAACCACATCTACAAATGTTGTCGCACAACAGCTTGGTATTTCGCAGTGGAAGGTATAGTTTGTAATGCATACTGTTGGGCAACACCCTTACCACTATACGCCCGTGCAAGTCATTGAAGAAGGGGATCCGTTGCGACGATTAGAATTCTGCAGATTTATGCTCAATACCGATGTCGAAGATGCATCTTTTTTTAAGAAAATACTATGGACTGACGAGTCGAAATTCGACAAAGACGGTCTTACAAACTACCACAATGCCCACTATTGGGCTTCTAAAGAGGAAGCCAACCCAAACAAAAAAAGAACGAAAGGATCACAAACAAGATTCAGCTTAAATGTGTGGATGGGTATAATTTCAAATTATTTGGTTGGGCCATTCTTCCTGCCAGATAATTTGAATGGCGAGGAATACGACAATTTTTTGCGGAACGATTTACCTAATTTGATGGAAGACCTACCTATTGGTTTGAGACAAAACATGTACTTTCAACACGATGGCTGCCCAGCTCACCCCAGAGGAAGTGTTCGTGCATGGCTCAATGACAATTATCCCAACAAATTGATTGGAAGAGGCGGACTCATACCTTGGCCGGCGAGAAGCTTAGACCTAACACCGATGGATTTTTATGTGTAGGGTCACATGAAAAGTCTCGTATACGACCAGATGACTCCTATCGAAAACGTGGATGTCCTAAGACAAAAAATAATTGATGCGACTGACGAAATGAGGCGGCACCTCACAACCAGCGTTGTGAAAAGTAATTTAAGAAAAAGAATGAGAATTTGTGTTAGAAATAGGGGCGACCATATAGAACATGAATTATAATTAATAAAAAATATTAAATTGCAAGGTTTTTTGTTTTATTTGTGTATTTTTCGTATTTTCACCTAGAACTAAAAATTTACCTTTTGATACCCGAGCCCGCTTTAGGTGTCAATCTGTGTACAGTTTTCCTATTAAACTCCTAGTATTATACCTTTTTTGATAGTTAAAAAGACGTAAAAGTTTTTAAAATAATTTGCAGAATAACTTCCATACATTTTTTTTTCTCTTTATTAATTTAAAGTAGGAAACACTTGGTAAAAATTCGTAATTTAGAAACATTAACAAGCTGCCATTTGAAACTGTTAGTAACTAGTTCAAATTTTTTTGATGATTTTTGATACTTGACATACAGACTAACTAAAAATAACCAAAAAATCGCGCTCGAGAACCTCTAATAAAAAAAAAATCGATATAAAAGCAAAAAAACATGTGTTTTTTTTAGAAAATCTTTAAACTTCAATATCTCGAAAACGGTTAAGTTTAGGACATCATGTCATAGAGTCAAATCGGTCAGAAACGACCTAAACTATAACGTCGTTAATTATCAAGGACGACTTTCCCTGTAACCCTGTATATATATACATATATATATAATTATATATAATAATCCCAAATCCTTTAGCGACTCGCCAACACGTCTGGCAAGCGTGGCGTTTTAATGCCACTCCTCCCCCCCCCCAATCAATTAATGGATAGACAAAGAAATACAAAGCCCTTACTTCGCAGCAGTTTTGGAACCCGTGATTACGGCAGCTATCAAGTGGGGGAAAGGACAGAGGGTCTTAAGAATACCTGCGTTAGAAAAGGCTATCTACCATAGAAAGGCGAACCTGGCAATAATGACGTACAATATAAGAACAATGAGCACAGATGATAAAGTGGACGAGTTGGGGGAAGAACTAGAACGGATGCGATGAGACATAATGAGGCTATGTGAGATCAGGAGAGAAGAAGAACAATGTATCACAATACGATCAAGCAACGTATTATATTATAAAGGAGTAGAAGAAGAGGTTCAGGAAAATATCCAAGGAGTCGGCTTTATAATAAACAGAAAAATAACCAATAATATACTAACATATGATGCAAAATCAAATAGAATAGCATGTATTATTTTAAAAATAACAAAACATTGTAAACTACAAATTATCCAAATTTACGCCCCAATATCAACATATGAACAAGAAGATATAGACACCTTTTACGAAGAGGTAACCAACGCAATAAATGAAAATCATTGCCAATACAGTGATTTGAGATTTCAACGCCAAAATAGGAAGCCAGTTAGATTCCAATGAAAATAAGACCGGAAAATTTGGCTTGGGTACAAGAAATGAACGAGGTGCCACATTAGTAAATTATTTAGAACACCAGCAGTCATACGCTATGAATACTTTCTTCTACAAAAAAACCACATAGAAAATATACATTGGTTAGTCCAAATGGCAAAGTAAAGAATGAAATAGATTTTATATTATCCACAGACAGAAGAATTGTAAAATATGTCTCAGTTATAAATAATGTCAATACCGGAAGTGACCATAGAATCGTATGGGCAAGAATAGAAATAAATGAAAAAATGGAAAGAAAAAGATTCATGACAAAAAGTAAGACAAAGATAGACACACGAATAAAACAAAATATCAAAACGAAATAAACAAAGTCTTAGAAAGTCACAAAGATCTAAGTCACAAAGATCTAAGTCACAAAAGCATAGATGAAATTAATGAAATACTGATAAAAACCATAGTCGACGTGGGACAGAAGATAGCTAAGAGAATGCAACACAAGAAAAAAAATATGTAGTAATAAAACAGAACAGCTATTTGAAGAAAGAAGAAACCTACTCAGACAGAAATTTTTTTTTGATTTTTGATTTTTTGGGGAAATTCTCCCTAAGTAGACAAAATTTTTAAATTACAAAAAAAAAATGTATCAGAGCTACTTTTAAGATGCATTATCGTGAAAGCTGTAAGAATGTCTTTGTCAGTAAATCCCTTTTAACTTTAACTAGTATGTATATATTGGACTCCTTTATGTTTGTTCGTATTAACAAGGATCTCTTTGAAAATGCGCAAAAACAGACATAATTATGAAACTAGATATAAAACAGATCTTGTAATTGAGAAGTGTAATTTTAGTTATATCCAAAGAGGTGTACAATATTCTTCCGCTAAAATATTTAATAGTTTTCCAGAGAGCGTCCGAAAATTACCGCAAGTAAGAGCCAAAACAAAGATACGGAAATTTTTATTATCAAAAGCTTATTATACTATAGATAGTTTCTTTAGTGACTTAACTTATGAATAAAAATGTTAATTTTATTGCTACTTGTTAAGGATGCTTTTCATCTTCCGTTGACTGTCTTTAATGATGTCTTCTGAGCCTTTTGTTTTTGTCATAAACATATGTATGTGTTTTGTGAATGTCCTTTTATCTTTTTGTTCTTTGTACAATGTTCCATACCATTTTGTGTTTATAACTATTATTATTCTTTTAACTAATAAATGATTATTAAAAAGAAACACCATCCAATACATAGAAACTAACAAAACGCTAAAAGAATCAATCAGAGAAGACAAGCGAAAATAATTGGAATACCAGACAGAAAAAATCATCGAAAAAAATAAAAACATGAAAGCAATCAGAGGAAATTTAGGAAAAGTTTCAGTTAACAGTCTAAAAGATGAAAATAGACAAGAAAAAAAAGATCGAGACGAAATACCACGAATAATTGAAAGCTATTATAGTAAACTGTACGAATCAAAAAAATAATCAACTAATGGAATTTAAAAAAGTCATAAAGAGAAAGGTACTCAACGTCAACGGAAACACCAGAAATAACAGAAGAAGAGATTATGTCAACTTTGAGAAACATGAAAAACAACAAAGCATCAGGTACAGATAAAGTGATGGTTGAATTAATAAAGGAAGGAGATGAACTGATTATACAAATATTGAAAATACTGTTCAATAAATGCCTTAGTGAAGGACAAATACCAACTAATTGGAATACTTCCTCAACAATATTGCCCTTCAAAAAAGGCGACAAGAAAATATTGGATAATTACCGTCCAATATCCCTATTGTTGCAGACCTATAAGTTATTTACTAAAATCATCATCAATAGACTAGAAAACAAACTGGAATCGACCAAATAATTGAACAGGCAGGTTTCAGCACCAGTCATCACTTGTTAACTATTCGAACACTCATTGAAAAAGGGACAGAATATAATTTAACACTTCACCTAATATTTATTGACTATCAAAAGGCATTCGATAGTATGGAAACCCGGGCGGTGGAAAAAGCTCTGAATAATAATATAATTGACTATAGATACACAGAGCTAATAAGATCGATATATAATAATACGGAGGTGATAATAGAAGCGCACGAAAAAACAAAACCTATACCTATAAAACGAGGAGGTCGACAGGGAGACTCAATGAGCCCTAAACTGTTTAACGTCGCATGGGAGGATATTTTTAGAGATTTTGAGTGAGATAAGATGGGAATAAATGTAAATGGAGAGAGACTACATCACTTGAGATATGCCGACGATGTGGTAGTAATATCTAACAATGCAGAAGATATACAAAAGATGTTAAACGATATTAAAGAAAACTCAGAAAAAGCGGGATTAAAATTAAATAACCGGTCAAGTGCAAGTTGAGCTTGCGCAATTAGTGTTCCGTACGTTGATTGCTTTTAAAATAAAAAAATTTATTACAGAGGTATAAAATGATCAGTGACTTCACAAAACAAACCCCAAATGAGTTTTCAACAAAGTTTGTTTCCATTCTTTACTGAAATCTGATGACCTTGAAATTTTGGGTTTTTTATATACCAGATAAATTACACTGGTCAACACAAGTCTTATTTCCTTTATTTTTTTTTCTGTTATTGGGTATTTCTATGGCCCTGACTATGAAAAAAATACTGGGAGATTGCTAACAGCTTTACCTTTTGAAATATACAGTTTTATTATTTTGCCAAAAAAATACAAAAAAATAATATATTATATTCATGTATCAACATTTCTATTGAACACTAGCAAATGATCTTTTATAAGATTTCCTTGAATGAACGACTTTAGATAGATCTCGTTGCAAACTCCAGCAGTAGTCCGCCATCATATGTGAGTCCCACCGCCCCTGATAACGCTCTTCCATTGTCCGAAGATCCTGATGAAATCTTTTACCCTGCTCCTCACTAAAATCACCCAGATTTTGTGGAAATCGGTCTAAATGAGAGTGCAGGAAGTGGATTTTTATGCTCATGTTGCACCCTAGCTCTTGCAAGTTCGATAGCATGCACTCAACAAGCTCAACATGGTCGTCAGATTTCTTTTTGCCTAGGAAGCTACTCATAACCAAAACAAATGAATTCCAAGCTTTGGAACTTCAATCATTGATTTGACAAAATTAGGATCTTTCACGAGTTGCCTAATCTGTGGCCCATCAAAAATACCAGCTTTCAATTTTTCTGAACTTAATCCTGGAAACTTGCGTGAAAGAAAATTAAAACATTTGCCACTTTTGTCAAGCGCCGAGTTTAATATGAAGTGGTGAAAGTATGATGCGGTCTTGGCTAACTAAAGGCACGTTTATAAAATTTTTTGTACCAACTTTTAGCTCTTCCCGCACTGGCCAAACTTTTTGTGACCAATGGTGTTGTTTGTCGCGACTATCCCAGAGACACATGAAACAAGGGAACTTTGTGTACCCCCCTTGTTGACCTAAAAGAAAGTTAACCATTTTCAGATCAACACAAATGACCCATTTGTGGTCTTGATACTTAATTTTTTCCATAACTTTAGAAACATTTACGTATTCTTCTTTTAAAGTCGTCGAATGTGCAATAGGTATAGATCCGTACTTGTTACCGTTATGAAGCAAAACACACTTTAAACTTCTTTTGCTGCTGTCTATGAAAAGACGCCAATCACTAGGTTGGTACTGTTTTAATCCCATCTGCTGCAAAATACCACCAACATCGTTACAAAAAACTAAATCCTTCTCTTGAGAAAAATACGGTAACAGATTTTTTTTCTCGGGTACGATAAAATGTAATGTTGGTTTCCGGAGTAAACAAATTTTTTTCTTTTAAACGAGATGCTAAAATTTCAGAAGCTTCTTTTGGTAACTTCAGATCTCTTACTAAGTCATTTAGTTCTTTCTGATTAAATGGTTGAGGTTCTGAAAGGCTGCATTTGTAGTAGTCTGAATCAGAGTCTTCACTTGTTATATTTCGTTCGGGTTCACAGCCACTTGGATCATCAGAAGATTTAGATGTGCTGGGTTGTACCTCTTGTGATTTTAATTGAGGTCGTTGAGCAGAAGATAAGTTAGGATATGACCACTTACTTCGATTTCCAGGATTAATTCTGTTTATTTTCACAACGCAGAAGTAGCAATCGTCATGATGGTTTCGAGGTTCTCGCCAAATCATGGCTGTTACGAACATTATTGCATCTCTTTTTCCACTGGACCATAACCGTAGACATACCACACATGTCTGGCATACAATATGAGGAACCCATGGCTTGTCCTGATTACACAATTTTATTTTAAAGTATTAATGATACGCAGTTTTCACAAAGTCCGATATAGGTTTTCGATATTTTGCAAATATATATTCACCACAAATATAGCAAAAACAATCGGGATTAAGCACACAACATCTTCTTGACGAAACCATATCTAAAACAACAACAACAAAATATATTTTAGTGTCCAATAAAAAACGAAAATCTAAGTAAAAATAGTAAATGAGGGTAGTTAGCTATAACTCAAAAACAAAAGCTGTTAAAGAAAAATGGTTGCCATATTTAAAAAATACCCGTCAATTTGAGATAGAAACAAAAATCACAGGAATTTCCTTTTTTTTTGTTGACCAGTGTTATTAAAGGTAATGCACTCCTGATAATTTTCATTCAATCTACACCCCGTGGAGAATATTCCAGAATTTTTTCAAAATTTTTTGATAAGTACTCTTCGAGATAAGGCGGGGGACAGCGATTTTTCGCGATTTTTTAAAAATAATACAAAGAAAAGGACGCGCAAGTATTACATTATATATATATTTTTTACTCGTGTTTTCATAAACTTTCATTTGACACCACACTCGATGACCTAGTAAAAAAATTTTATTTTCACTTCCGATTTCACCCCCCAAAACTAACCCCTTAAGTCAAAATTTAACCCTCAAAACTACATGGATTTGATGAGGCCATCAATTCCTATATTATTACCAAATTTCATCTTTCTATGTCAAATAGTTTCGGAGAAAATCGAGTGTGACAGACAGACAGACAGACAGACACCGAAGTGATCTTATAAGTGTTCCGTACGGAACACTAATAAAAAGAAAACAAAAGCCATGACAAATGACCATAACGCGCAAGACATAAGGATAGATAACGAAACATTTGATTATGTAAAAGAATATCTATATATCTGGGACAAATGATACAATGCGGTAAACCCAATCAAACCGCAGAAATAGAAAGAAGAATCAGACTAGTATAGGCAGCTGTTGGTAAACAAAAATACATCCTGAATAACAGGAAAATTCCTGTTAGAGAAGAAATGTATATAACCAGGCTTACCAGTTCTCACTTACACAACACAAACTTGGACACTTACACAACACAAACTTGGACACTGACTAGGAATATAATGGATAGATTGGCCAAAACACAACGAGTAATGGAGTGCCAGATGTTGAATATAAAGATAAAGGATAGGATACAAAACGAATATATTAGGGAACAAACTAAACTAACAGATGTCAAGGAATATATAGGAAGCCTAAAATGGAGATGGGCTGGACATACAATGTGACAACCGGACAAACGTTGAACGCCTCTGAAAGGCAGCTTGAGTCAAACAAACTACGGGTTCAGACTCAGGGACCTCAAAAACATACGCATGAATTTTTTCAGATTTTTTCCACGATTTTTTCTCTATTTGACCTTCAAATGACCTCTGGGAAAAGGGCGTAAGGTCAAACAAACTACGGATTCGGACTCAGGGACCTCAAAAACATACACATAAATTTTTTTTCAGATTTTCCCTGCGGTTTTTTTTTTCTCTATTTGACCTTCAAATGACCTTCAAATGACCTCTGGGAAAAGGCGTAAGGTCAAACAAACTACGGATTCGGACTCAGGGACCTCAAAAACATACGCATGAAATTTTTCAGGTTTTTTCTACGGTTTTTTCTCTATTTGACCTTCAAATGACCTTGAATATGATGTGATGAAGGTTAACCAACCCGCTCATCGTAATCAGCGACCCCAAAAACCCCATAAGGACCATACCGCTCCGAGTGTTTTTTTTTAGATCAAATGTTGACCTGTGTTATTAAAACGCCGTAAAGTGTAAGGATGGTTCATAGAACAACTGAAACTATTTGTTTTTTATTATTATTATTATTAAATTATTTTATTTAAATTATATTAAAAATTATTAGTATTAACTTAGTTTTCCTTTCAAGTCTTTCAAACGTCTCAGTAAAAAAGTTAAACTTACTAATAAAGTTATAAATAATGAAAGTTTAAAGAAATAATGCTGCACTAATATTGCGATTCACAAACTTTCAGTTTTCCCAATCCAAAAATCCTATATTTGTTTGATTATTTTTTTCCATAAAATTACTAAAATCCCTTATGCACTCACTCGCACTAATCCTTTCTTGTCTGTGATAAATAATTATTTTTTATTTAAACTTTAATAAATCACAATAAAACAATGATTAAAAATTTTCATAGCAAAAAACACTTCTCTATATCTAATCCAAATTATAGTTTCCGGCATTCTCGGAAATTTATCGTAGCAAATATATTGTGATATGCGTATGATCAACTGAGTACCATTATTCTTTTACCAATGCTATATAAAAGAAATGTATCTGAAGAGGTGTAAAAATACCCATTATACTTTAATTACCTAACCTGTAGAAGTACACATAATATAACATTGATCCCACTTAGCTATTTCTAAACCTATTACAGCTATCGAGATCTCAGTAGTAATCTATTCCTTTGTGGCATATTGTACACGTACATGACGTAACCATAGACAATATAATTAGTGAGGAACTAATTACTTCGTCTATGATATAACTAACTGTTTTAAAACAGTGGGAAAATTCAAAAAAAAGAAAAAAATTTATTAGTATCATAGTTACTTTTCTTCTAAAAACTATAATCATGTAAATGACAACAAACAACAACAAAGGAAAAGTTTCCTGCCTAAACGTTTTATTGCAACTGTCAAGTCAGTCTAACTAATGTTTTGGGTATGAGAAAGCTATTTACAAGATGGGTGCCGCATTTGCTAACATCGGAATAAAAACGCATTCTAGAGAAACTTTCTAAACAAATTTCGTTCGTTTCACAGAGAATAAAACTGTTTTTGTGCGTCGATTTTTAATTATGGATGAGATTTAGGTTTACCAGAATGAGCCTGAACTACGACAACAAGCCGCAGAGCAGACTGAGCTCTAAAGCTGATCAAAGTCGTCCAACACAATTATGGCATCAGTTTTCTGGGATGCAAAAGGAATTTTGTTAATTGATTACCTTCAATCCGGTAAAACAATCACCAGAGACTATTATTACAACCTTTTGGACCAGCTGGATGAGAAAATTTGTGAGAAAAGGCGTGGTTTGCAGAAGAAAAAATCATCTTTCATCATGACGATGCACCTGCTCACAGAAGTGCTTTGGTAACAGCAAAAGTGGCCGAATTAAAGTACGAATTGTTGGAACATCCACCCTATTCGACAGATCTAGCTTTGTCTCACTTCCATCTGTTCCCAAACCTCAAAAGATTTCTACGTGAGAAGCGTTTTTCAACAAATGATGAGGTGATAACATCCGTACTACTTCAGAGAGAAAAATGAATTGGAATATCGTTGGAATAAATGTATCGAATTTTTATGGGAGATTATACTGAAGAATAAATATATACGAGGTGTATAAGTATGAAATACGGATTTCAGACAACAGATGGTGCACTAATGCAGTTTGTGCTATAAAGATTTGACACTGCTCCATTTTGTTGTGTCATCAACAAGTGTCAGACGCGCACGAGTGATAAATTGAAAAAGTGTGTGCATAGGGTTGTCTTGTTGTGTTCAATATGTCGAAATTTATACCGAAGAAAGAGCATTCGCGGACAGCATTAATTTTTTGTTTTCATTTGAAGAAAACTGCTGTTGAATCATACCGATTACTTCGAGAAGCTTACGGTGAACATGCTCCATCGCAAGATACGTGTGAACGATGGTTTCGACGTTTCAAAAGTGGTGACTTCGATGTTGCAGACAACGAACGCCTAAAAAATTCGAAGATGTGGAATTGCAAGCATTGTTGGACGAAGATGATTCGCTACGGCTACGAGAGATGGGAAAGATTCAGAAGCCGGTAGATGGGTACCACATGAGTTGAACGACAGGCAAATGGAAAAGCGCAAAAACATGCCTGACATTTTGCTCGCTCGGTACAAAAGGAAATCGGTTTTGCATCGTATAGTTACAGGGGATTAAAAGTGGATTTATTTTTAGAATCCCAAGCTCAAAAAATCATGGGTAGACCCAGGCTCACCATCCACATCGACCGCAAGACCGAATTGCTTTGGCAGAAAGACGATGCTCTGTGTTTGATGGCACCAGAGAGGCATAGTCTATTATGAGCTGTTAAAACCTGGGAAAACGGTTTATACTAAACGGTACCAACAGCAATTGACCGATTTGAACCGTTCGCTGCTTGAAAACAAGCCAGAATACCGAAAGAGGCAACACAAAGTCATATCTCTCTATCACATACAGCAAAACCAGTTCGGGACACGTTGGAAGCACTTAGCTGGGAAGTTCTACCCCATGCGGCTTACTCACCAGACTTGGCTCCTTCCGATTACCACTTGTTTGCATCGATGGGTCACGCGCTTGCTGAGCAGCGCTTTGGTTCGTACGAAGATGAGAAAAAATGGCGACGAATGGTTCGCAGCAAAAGGGGAAGATTTTTACTGGCGTGGTATTCACAAATTGCCCGAAAGAAGCACTTTTTTTCATTCTTCCGAATTTAACATGTTTTTTTAGAAAAAAAAATCCGCATTTCATACTCGTACACCTGGTACTTATTAATTCATCTTGTTTCATTTCCGCTTTCAAAACTTATTAACTGACTAGTATTTACGTTTAGTGATGGATTCATCCAAGTAAAATATAATTTTCATTTAAGTAAACAGTGTGTCTAATTTCGCTGCTTCGCAGACACACGATGTCTTTTAAAAAAAATACCGAAACTTTATTAGTTAAAAAGGATAACTGACATTGTGCAGTTACCTTAAGAAAAGTATCGACTTTGAAGTTGCCTCTTTTTGCTCGCACAAGAGCGACTTAGTGTTTTCATGAAAAAAATAACCGGTCCAGTGCAAGTTGAACTTGCGCAATTAGTGTTCCGTACGTCGATTGCTTTTAAAATAAAAAATTTTGTTACGGAAGTATAAAATGATCAGTGACTTCACAAAACACACCCCAAATGAGTTTTCAACAAAGTTTATTTTCAATCTTTACTGAAAATTGATGACCTTGAAATTTCTGTTTTTTTTGTATACCAGATAAAATATTATAGGTAATGCACTCGTGATAATTTTCGTTCAATCTACACCCCGTGGAGAATATTCCAGAATTTTTTCAAAATTTTTTGATAAGTACTTTTCGAGATAAGGCGGGTGGACAGCGATTTTTTAAAAATAATACAAAGAAAAGTGCGCGAAAGTATTACATTATATATATATATATATATATATATATATATATATATATATATATATATATATATATATATATATATATATATAGTCCCTGGCCAAATTATTAGACGCACTGTATTTTTTTTAGTAATTTTATGTTTCTTAAGAGTTTTTATGCAATAATGGTATATTTAAACTACAATATTATTGATTTTTATTTAAAAGAATTGTTGTAGACTACATATTTGTTTTTATTTTTAACATATGACAACACTGTGTTGACAAAGTGATACATGAACGTAAACAAGTACAAATCTGTATCAGTCGCGATCGGAATCGAGTCAGGTACAGACGTGTTTATGTGGCTTTATGGACTGTGATTGTTTGTTTAACAGTTTTTATACTACTCAGTTATTAGTTTATTTTGTATGCAGTGTTTTAAAAAAGTAATTGGACTATTTTCATTATGGGTAGAAAAGGCGATCTTTCACCACGTAAAAAAGCTGAAGTGAAGGCCCTTGTGATTGCGAAAACATTTACAAACCGAGAAATATCACGAAGATTGGAGGTTTCTGAAGCTAGTGTACGACGCATAAACAAGAAAATTGAGTCAGGGAAGGAATAAAGCCCGAAAAGAAAGAAAAGATGCGGTAGAAAACCAATTTTCACTCCACGGTCAGAGAGATGTTTGAAGAAAATTTGTGTAGAAAACAGATTTGCTACCACAAAGGTAATAAAATAACAACTCCAGGATGCTAGCGTAAATGCTTCTAAGCGCACTGTTCGAAGAAAATTGAAAGAATTAGATTTTAAGGCCTGTCGCCCCGCCAGGAAGCCCAAGTTAACAGCTGCAATGAAAGCAAAGCGCCTGAAGTGGGCCAAACAATGGCAAGACAAAGATGTGGACTTCTGGAGATCGGTAAGATACAGCAATTTAATCAATAATTGATACATTATTATCATTTTCAGTTAAATAAAGCAAATAAACATGGAAGTTTATATATTTTTCCTATTTTTGGCAGGTCTGCTTCAGTGACGAAAGCACATTCGAAATTTTGCAGAATAAAGCTCAGTATGTGCGTCGTCGTCATGGAGAAAAGTTTCATCCTGATTGTGTCGTCCCGACGGTTAAACATCCCACCAAAGTGATGATTTGGTCAGTCATCAGCGGCAAGGGCACTGGACGTCTGTACGTCGTCAAAGGAATACTGAGGCAAGATCAGTACAAAGAAGTATTACAAAATCGGTTGATTCCGCAGCTCAGAGAATGGTTTCCAAATGGGGAACCATTCACTTTCATGCAAGATGGAGCTCCCTGCCACACTGCTCGGTCTGTTAAAGCTTTTTTGGCAGAAAAAAATATCCCTCTGTTGGATTGGCCCTGATATGAACCCCATTGAAAATGTGTGGGAGCTGATAAAAAGAGAAGTGGCTAAAGATGTGATTACCAACAAAACCCAGCTCCTAGAAAAGATTATTCATGTGTGGAATCATCATCCTCAAATGCAGGAGACAGTACAATCTTGCATTGATAGCATGCCGCGCAGAATTAAAGCTTTGATAGCGGCTGAAGGTGGCTCAACTAAATATTGACTTTTACTAACATTAATTTCACTTTTCTTTAAAACTTAATAAACTTATGCTTTTCTAAATTAATGCTGTTTTATTTATGTCAAATAAATAGGTAATTGATTGGATAATATAAAAATAAAAAACAAATCAATTTAAAATAATAAAACGGTACAATATCACTCGGTAATTAATATTTTACATGAAATCTTGCAGTGCGTCTAATAATTTGGCCAGGGACTGTATATATATATATATATATATATATATATATATATATATATATATATATATATATATATATATGCATATATATATATATATATATATATATATATATATATATATATATATATATATATATTTTACTCGTGTTTTCACAAGCTTTCATTTGACACCACACTCGATTACCTAGTAAAAAATTTTTTTTTCACTTCCGATTTCACCCCCCAAAACTAACCCCTTAAGTCAAAATTTAAGTTTCAAAACTACACGGTTCTGATGAGGCCATCAATTCCTATATTAGTACCAAATTTTAACTTTCTATGCCAAATAGTTTCGGAGAAAATTGGGTGTGACAGACGGACGGACGGACACCGAAGTGACCTTATAAGTGTTCTGTACGGAACACTAAAAATCAAAAG
This sequence comes from Pachyrhynchus sulphureomaculatus, assembly GCA_019049505.1. Classification (NCBI taxonomy): domain Eukaryota; kingdom Metazoa; phylum Arthropoda; class Insecta; order Coleoptera; family Curculionidae; genus Pachyrhynchus; species Pachyrhynchus sulphureomaculatus. The sequence continues at coordinate 214,552,526 of CM032456.1, read as the reverse complement.
ATTTCTATATATTGAAACAACCTGAAAGAAATTTTGTGTTGCAACTGGATATCAATGCCCGTGTATAATGTGTCAGCCATAGGTCATCCAGATTTGTTTACACTGATTTCTACCATTGAATAAAACCGCAAATTGTGGTTTGGTGAGTAACTGCTCTGTGCATAAATGGTCTTTTGCATACCATAAGACTCGGTTTTTACTTTAGATTGTCATTGTCATTGTTATTTTCGTGTATTGCAATCGCCACCTGCGTTTTTGCATCCAGCCAAAACCTCTTCTTCTCTTCCTTTGTTTTGATAACCATCTCTGTTGGATTTCCCAGTTCTAGTACGGAAATTAAAATTCCAGTTTCCCTTCCTATTATGTGAAGATTGAAAGTATTTAATTCTTGTGTCTACGAGTCTTACGTTTACTTATTACTTTGCGTTTTTCTTGCCAATTTGATTTCTTTACTGTTATGAGTTATTCATAATTTCTTATTCATTCTCCCCAATATATTTACTAGATTTGATGCAGCTCTCCTGTTGGCTGGAATATTATGTTTAATATTTTAAAGGGCCTCTTTGTTCCCCTTACCAAGTATGAATAAACTTTTCGACAGCTTGATCTGATGAGCATGCTTTTCTTTCACGCAAGTTTCCAGGATTAAGGACAGAAAAATTGAAAGCGGGTATTTTTGATGGGCCACAAATCAGATAACTTGTGAAAGACCCAAACTTTGTGAATTCAATCAATGAAGTCGAATCTAAAGCTTGGAAATCGTTTGTTGTGGTGATTAAAAATTTTTTCGGAAACAATAAGTCCGACAACCATTCTGAGTTAGTTGAGTGCATGTTATCCAATTTGAAAGATCTGGGCTACAACATGAGTATCAAGATTCATTACTTACATTCTTATTTAGATCGATTTCCAGAAAATCTTGGCGATGTCAGTGAGGAGCAGGGTGAAAGATTTCACCAAGATATACGCACAATGGAAGAGCGTTATCAAGTAAGGTGGGACATCCATATGATGGCCGATTACTGTTGGAGTTTACAAAGAGATGATCCTCAAGCTGTAGAATTAAGAAAATCGTATAAAGGAACGTTTCATAATGTGTAATTATATCAAACATAGAAAAAATGTTGTATTTTTGTTTCATTTTTGAACAAAAAAGTAGAGCTGATAGCATTAAACTAGTATTTTTTTCGTAATCAGTGCCTCAGGTATACCCTATAATACATATAAAATTTCAGGAAAAAATTTTAGTGTTGACCAGTGTTATTAAACCAAAAATCAGATAAAATTTCATTACTGAAAACATATTTTTTTCACCCTCTCATCCTAATACCCTGTCTGTCAAAACTTTACGTTCCATTCCAAATGTGTAGAAATTTGAAATCGATATCTCATCTCATCTCATTTAAAATGTCAGATAACGAATTAATAAAAAAGTTTAAAAAACAGAATGAAATAATGAAAGATAGTATTATAGAAGTGGTTAAGATATTTGAAACAAAACAATATAATAGAACAATATTTAATGCAAAATTAAAAATAGACAATGATTCGTATCCGAAAATAATGACAGGACAAAAGCTGAATGTAGGATGGGACAGATGTAAGGTTTTCGATGGAACAGATATAATGCAATGTTTTAAATGTCAGAGCTATAACCACAAATCGTATGAATGTAAAAATGATAATATATGCTACAAATGCCATGGAAACCATAGAGGTAAAGAATGCAATAAAGAAACAATAATGAAATGTGTTAACTGCATGAAAGAGAATAAAAGACTAAAGTTGGGTCTTGATAAAAAATCACTTCACCAATAACCGGGATTGTCCTGTGTATCAAAATAAATTAAATAATAAAAAGAGAAGGATGGGATTGTTAGCATAGCAACCAAAGCAGATGCGTGGGATTTATACAAATATTCAAGGGTTGATTAATAACTTAAATCAATTGGAAATATTAGCAGAAACAGAAAAACCTGAATTCATAATTCTAACTGAAACGCACCAAACTGAAGAAATAGACGAAGGTGAAATTGAAATAGAACACTATGATCCCTATAGTACATTGTCGAACTCGTCTAGAACTGGTGGTATAAGGGCCTATTTTAGGAAGCATTGGAAAATAAATAAAATTAAAGACGATATTAAGGATACAAAACATTGGATAAGTGCATACATGGCGATATATGAAAAAACATCATTAATAGTAATTATAGTATATAGATCACCAAGTGCTTCAAAATCAGAATTTTGTGATACATTTCAAGATTTTATAGAAGAAGTATGCGATGTTCGAAACAAACTGTGATATCTTAATTGCTGGAGATTTCAACATTGACTGGAAGAATGATTTTTATGCAAGTAAACTGGAAAGCATACTTAACGATAACGGTCTTAAGCAGGTAATGAACAAATATACTAGAATAACAATAAACTCAAAAACATTGACAGACTATATAATAACAAATAAAGAAACAATTACGGCAAAAAATAATATAAATAATAAAATAGCTGATCATGAACCTATTGATATTTTAATCGAGTGTGATACCAAGCAGCAAAACTATCATATTAAAGAAATAAGCCTTTTTAAGTACAACAAAAACAGATTCATAAATGAATTAAGTGCAATATTAAGATGTGATGAAATTAATGATTTAAATGATTATGTTCACAACTTTGATGATTGTATCGAAAACGTAATAAAAAAAATTTACTTTTAAGAAAAAAATGTCTAAAAAAAGTTATAAAAAATAGTTTAATAATGAGCTCAGAGCATTAAAACGAGAAAAAGTTCTTAAATACCAAAGAGCAATCTTAGAAAATACAAATGAGGCATAGAATAGTTATAAAACAATAAGAAATACGTATAAAGTCAAAATTGAAAAAGAAAAAAAAGTAATTATACTAATAATAAAATAAACAATGCAAATAACCAAAAAGAAATGTGGCATAAAATTAAAGAATTAGTCTTAAAAAAAACACCAAAAGTGTGATAAAAACTGTGATATATAATCAAATAGAATATAAAGACAATTTCCAAATAGCTAAAAATTTTAATACATATTTTGTAAATAGTATAACACATGGGCTGAAAAGTCCCGGGCCTAACACATAGATGGCGCTAGTTTTATTGCAGTCACCTTTTTTTCAGTTAATACTAACCTTCAAAAGACAGCTGTTAAAATTTCATGATATTCTATTCATTAGTTTGTGAGTTATTGTGCTAAGAGTGACGCTACTTTTGTTATTTTCAAAACAATGGATCAAAAACAATTTCGTGTTTTAATTTTACACTGCTTCTTGATGGGAAAAAATACCGTTCAAGCGAAGCAATGGCTTGAAAAGTGTTATGGGGACTCCGCTCCATCAGAAACAACAATAAAACGTTGGTTTGCTGACTTCAAACGTGGTCGTAGAGACACCGATGATGCAGAACGCAGTGGACGTCCAAATGAGGCGGTAACACCAGAAAACATCAAAAAAATCCATAAAATCGTTTTGAATGATCGAAAAGTGAAGTTGCGTGAGTTAGCTGACATCGTAAAGATATCAAAAGAACGTGTTGGCTTTATATTGCATGAGCATTTGACTATGAGAAAGCTCTGTTCAAAGTGGGTGCCGCGTTTGCTCACTGTTGATCAAAAACAAGAACGTGTTGATGATTCTGAGCAGTGTTTGGCCATGTTTAAACGTAACAAACCGGAATTTTTGCGTCGATATGTGACAATGGATGAAACATGGATCCATCACTTCACTCCGGAATCAAAACGATCGTCATCTGAGTGGACAGCAACTGGTGAACCTCGTCCAAAGCGCCCGAAAGCACAACAATCGGCTGGAAAGGTTATGGCCTCGGTATTTTGGGATGTGCGTGGTGTAATATTCATCGACTATCTTGAGAAAGGAAATACCATCAACAGTGAATATTATATAGCGTTATTGGAGCGTTTGAAGGCCGAAATTGCAAAGAAACGACCGCATATGGCAAAGAAAAAAATTTTGTTTCATCAAGACAACGCACCGTGTCACAAGTCGATCAAAACAATGGCAAAACTACATGAATTGAACTTCGAATTGCTCCCACATCCACCGTATTCGCCAGATTTGGCTCCCAGCGACTACTGGCTGTTCGCAGACCTGAAAAAATGCTCGCCGGTAAGAAATTTCGCACGAATGAAGAGGTTATCGCTGAAACTGAGGCCTATTTTGAGGCAAAAGATAAATCGTTCTACAAAAGTGGTATTGAAATGTTAGAGCGGCGCTGGAATGATTGCGTTGCTCTTGATGGAGATTACGTTGATGAATAAAGCTAATTTTGAACCAAAAAAACCGTGTTTTCTTTGTTAGGCCCGGGACTTTTCAGCCCATGTGTTAAATGAAATCAGATGCTCCATCGAAGATATACAATACGAAAATGAAATACCTGAAATTGACACTAAATTCAAATTTCGTGCAGTAAATCTACAAGAACTGAAAACTATTTTTAAGAATATTAAGAAAAATCCAGACTATACAAAACTATCAAGTAACATAATTCTAGATAATTGGGGCATAACAGGAAATATTATACTGAATATTATAAATAAGTCACTAGAGACAGGGTTGTTTCCAAATAACTGGAAGGAATCAATGATATTTCCTATCCAAAAAGTAAAACATACATTAAAATGTGAAGAATACAGACCAATTAACACTTTAAAAATATGTGAAAAACTTATTGAAAAATAGTAAAAAATCAATTGGAAGAATACATGGAACAACACAGACTACTATCAAAGTTTCAATCAGGATTTAGAAAGAAATATTCATGTGAAACAGCAATCAATTATGTTATAAACAGATGGAAATGTAAAAAGATAAAAAATAAAATATTAGCAATTTTCCTTGACTTCAAAAGAGCATTTGAAACTATAGATAGGGATATTCTAGGGCAAAAACTTACTAGATACGGTATTCACGACACAGAGCTAAAATGGTTTCAGTCCTATCTGACAAATCGTAAACAATTCACAAATATCAATAACGAAATATCAAATGCAATAGAAAACGATTTTGTAGTACCACAGGGCTCAATTTTGGGAGCTCTTCTCTTTGTAATATATATAAATGACATGGAAAATGTATTAAAAAAATGTGAAATTGTATTATATGCAGATGATACATTAATGTTCACAGAAGCAGCAACAGAGGAGATATGTCATGAAAATTTAAAAAATGATATGGATAACATTAACAAATGGTTAAAAATGAATAAGTTAAAATTAAATGAAAACAAGACAAAATTAATGCAAATTGATATGAACACTGACAGAGCATTTAAAATAAATAATGTAATAATAGAAAAAGTAAGTAATATAAAATACCTGGGTTTCCTCATAGACAGGGATTTGAACTTTAAAGAACATGTCGAATATATATGTAAAAAAATAGGGAAAAAATCGGGTTTTTCAAACGTTTAAGAAGTAAAGTAACAATATTAACTGCAATAAATATATACAACACCATGATAAAACCTCATTTTGAATATGAATCAACTGTGTTATTCACATGCTGTTCAGACCAACAACAGGCAAGGCTACAAAAACTCCAGAACAAGGCTATGCGCTCTATTTTTAAATGCAATCATTTCACATCAATAAGATATATGCTAGATGCACTGAAATGGCTAAATGTAAAGCAAAGACTGCAGCTAAATACAATATGTTTTATCCAGAAAATGAAAATGGGAAATGCACCGGAATACTTGATTGAACAAATAAGATATGTTGGGGATGTTCAACCGTACAGCCTGAGGAACGCATTAGATTTTAGACCGCAACGTGCAGATACCAGTGCAATGCAAAAATCTCTATTTTCAAAAGGCCTGACCTCATACAATATGATGCCGAACAACATAAAGAGTGAAACAAATATAAATATGTTTAGAAAAGGAATAATAAATTTTGTAAAAAATATTAGTTTTTAATCAGAGTATGAAATTGTTTGTTAAATTTATTTTAAATGTAAATTGAAAAGTATTGTGAATACTACTACTAAATAAATAAATAAATAAAAAATTTTGTTCAAGATTAATCGTGCCAACAGTCAAACAGACAGACTGACACCTTGAAACGTGAAGAAATGTAAAAGTTTCGGAGAATGATTTCTTCCTTTAGCAAGGGAGACAAAAATCGTACCAAAAGTACTGACAAAACTGTATAAATGTAAAAAAAAACATAAATTTATAGTTATAATTATTTAATAACAATTTAAGCAACAGATTTAACAATAGTTTTCATCACCGCACCGTTAAAAATTATTTTATTTGGCATTTTGATGCTTTCTATCATTTTTACATAGTTGGATTACAAAGTAATAGTAAACCTAATTTCGGTTATATCGGTTGTTACAATTTTATAGTGATTGTGTAGATATCATATTTTTATAAATTATTGGTGAAGTGCTAATATGAAACTCGGGTGGTCGGAGTAAAATTCTTTTGTATGTAACCTAACCATACCGTGATTTTAATTGAGAGGTGTTAATTAACATCATCCCAGGATACTAGCGTTTGCATAATTAACGTAAGTTGATTAAATTGTATACCTATTAGATATATTATTTGTTAAATTGAACAATTGTTGGGAAGTAGTTATTTTTATAACTAATATGTACAAAATAGTTCTATATATTAATATGTTATTTTGAACTGTATGATAGATATTTATATTATGTTATTTTGAAACTGTATAATAGATATTTTATTTACCACCGCGGAATTTCATTACAGAAATTATAATATGAAATAAAAGAACTGTAACTATTTTTACGTAAAACTGGCAATAAATACCACAAAAATATTCAAAAATAATATATGAATTGTGGCTGGGTCTTTTTGCCGAAACTTATGTATGCGAAATGATAGCTCATATCCTGTAGAGAGTGGAGTCCAACTATAAAAACGCTATTGAATATGCTTTTGATTTATTAATTGGGCACCACCTATTTCATATGAGATAGCTGCGGTTGCCTAACATAAAAATAGGAAACGTTAGGTTCTATTAACTTGTCAAATTGAACAGAAATGGTGGCAAACAAAGCAGTTTCAGATAAAATAAAACTTCAATTTATTTCCACAGAATATTCAGATCTGTGTGCTTTTTTAAATAATATATAAAATCTGTTCTTTTATAACAATGAGGAGATATAATGCATATAAAAAATATAATAAAAAATACGTATAAATTGCTATCTGAGAAGGTAACTCTCATCATGATAGATACATAAACTTTTCGCCAAGAAATTTATTTCTTTTTTTTTAACTTGCTGTTGATCTAAATTTAATAAAATTACGTGATCCGTACCAAGACCGAAATATAATTACTTAGAGAAAAATTAATGTTTTTGTTTTCATAAATTATAAACTTTTCAGATAAATAGAAAATTTTCTTTTTATGATTCTCTTGTCGGTGTTGGTGGAACTATTACAGTAGACTATTTCCCCAAATATATATACAGCTCTCATAGTTTTTTTTTTATGGGTCTAGCACACGTGCTGCAGGGACGTCCCTAAAGGGCTACAGGAGTGGCACGTGTGCGGAAAAAGCGTTTCACGCTGCTCTTGAATTGCTGTAAATTGTACTCGGTGGGAAACATAGTCCTGAGCAAATTATTCCAAAGGGATGATGTTCTCCATATAAAAGACTGCTTGAAAAGCGTTGTACATGGAGTAACAAGCTGAACCTCATACGGATGTGAAGCACCAGAGCGACGTGTATTTCTAACATGGACCGCTCTGGAAGGAATTAAACGGGCCACATCCTCCGAACACTTTCCATGGAAATACCTGTAAAATAGGCTCAAGTCGCCAACCGTTCTTCGATGTTCCAATCAGACGAACATGTCTTCTCTGAATAGAATCCGACAAATGCAGTGTATGTTTGGGAGCGGAGCCCCAAACATAGGAGCAGTATTTCATAGTTGGTCGAATTTTAGCTTTGTAAAGAATTAACAGTTGTTGTGGAGTGTAAAGCTTTCTGGTTCGAAATAATATTCCCAACTTTTGAGAAGCTCTCCTTGCTATGCCTGCAACATGCTCATGCCAGGACATATTTGCTCCCCAATTAACGCCCAACAAATTGAGTGACGATGTTAGAGGAATGGAGTGCCCCGCCTTAACTATGTCGGGTTAACGGACAACGTTAACTTTTTTAGAAAAAACTGCCGCCTGGGTTTTTGTAGCGTTAAATTCCACTTGGTTACTGTCACACCAAAATAGAATTTCTTCCAGGTCTTTGTTAAGTTGAACAACTTCCCGCTGTCTGCGGACACTCGCCTGAGCAGCCGATGTCCGAGCGTTTAAAGTGAATGAAGAGATAAGCGTACTGTCATCTGCAAAGCTGTAGATTGGATTTCTGGTATTTTCCAGCAGATCGTTAATGTAAATGAGAAAGAGAGTAGAAAATAATATGGAGCCTTGGGGCACACCGGCGTTGATAGTGAAGGTGCTAGAAAGGAAACCGTTGACCGCCACTCGTAAAGAACGCTCACTGAGGAAATATGAGAGCCACAAACAGAACTTTTCAGACATATCATAAGAGCGTATAGCTCATAGATCCTGTAGTTTACGAGAAATGAGTCGTGATTGATTGAGACGTTAGGACGTGAAGTAAAACGGTAACAGAATGTCAGGAAAAATGAGTAGATGAAAACTTGCATAAAAATGAGAAAAAAAAAACAGGTAGTAAAACTGATAAGAAAGCTTCATGGGCAGAAAAAAATCAAAACGAAAAAAACGCGGAAAAAAAAACTGGTCAAATAACCTTGGCAAAAAAATCGTTATTGGCGCCGCAGCATGTCAAAAGTAACATGAAAGAATGAGGTACAGCAAATGGTGCCGTTCCTCTTTCCAACTGTGACTACAAAGAATTGGTTTTGGGAACAAACTCTTACAAAAACAGGTTACTAAAGTAAGGATAACCTACACTGGCCATCGACTTCGGCTCTTAAAAATCAAGTGCTACCATCGTGAGTAGTACATATATATATATATATATATATATATATATATATATATATATATATATATATATATATACTCGTATATATATATATATATATATATATATATATATATATATATATATATATATACATACATATATATATATATATATATATATATATATATATATATATATATATATATATATATATATATATATATACAGTCACTGGCCAAATTATTAGACGCACTGTATTTTTTTTAGTAATTTTATGTTTCTTAAGAGTTTTTATGCAATAATGGTATATTTAAACTACAATATTATTGATTTTTATTTAAAAGAATTGTTGTAGACTACATATTTGTATTTATTTTTAACTTATGGCAACACTGTGTTGACAAAGTGATACATGAACGTAAACAAGTACAAATCTGTATCAGTCGCGATCGGAATCGAGTCAGGTACGGACGTGTTTCTGTGGCTTTATGGACTGTGATTGTTTGTTTAACAGTTTTATACTACTCAGTTATTAGTTTATTTTGTATGCAGTGTTTTAAAAAAGTAATTGGACTATTTTCATTATGGGTAGAAAAGGCGATCTTTCACCACGTAAAAAGCTGAAGTGAAGGCCCTTGTGATTGTGAAAACATTTACAAACCGAGAAATATCACGAAGATTGGAGGTTTCTGAAGCTAGTGTACGACGCATAAAAAAGAAAATTGAGTCAGGGAAGGAATTAAGCCCGAAAAGAAAGAAAAGATGCGGTAGAAAACCAATTTTCACTCCACGATCAGAGAGATGTTTGAAGAAAATTTGTGTAGAAAACAGATTTGCTACCACAAAGGTAATAAAATCACAACTCCAGGATGCTAGCGTAAATGCTTCTGAGCGCACTGTTCGAAGAAAATTGAAAATTGAAAAAAAAAATTAGATTTTAAGGCCTGTCGCCCCGCCAGGAAGCCCAAGTTAACAGCTGCAATGAAAGCAAAGCGCCTGAAGTGGGCCAAACAATGGCAAGACAAAGATGTGGACTTCTGGAGATCGGTAAGATACAGCAATTTAATCAATAATTGATACATTATTATCATTTTCAGTTAAATAAAGCAAAATAAACATGGAAGTTTATATATTTTTCCTATTTTTGACAGGTCTGCTTCAGTGACGAAAGCACATTCGAAGTTTTGCAGAATAAAGCTCAGTATGTGCGTCGTCGTCATGGAGAAAAGTTTCATCCTGATTGTGTCGTCCCGACGGTTAAACATCCCACCAAAGTGATGATTTGGTCAGTCATCAGCGGCAAGGGCACTGGCCGTCTGTACGTCGTCAAAGGAATAATGAGGCAAGATCAGTACAAAGAAGTATTACAAAATCGGTTGATTCCGCAGCTCAGAGAATGGTTTCCAAATGGGGAACCATTCACTTTCATGCAAGATGGAGCTCCCTGCCACACTGCTCGGTCTGTTAAAGCTTTTTTGGCAGAAAAAAAAATATCCCTCTGTTGGATTGGCCGGATAATAGCCCTGATATGAACCCCGTAGGAGCTGATGAAAAGAGAAGTGGCTAAAGATGTGATTACCAACAAAACCCAGCTCCTAGAAAAGATTATTCATGTGTGGAATCATCATCCTCAAATGCAGGAGACAGTACAATCTTGCATTGATAGCATACCGCGCAGAATTAAAGCTTTGATAGCGGCTAAAGGTGGCTCAACTAAATATTAATTTTTACTAACATTAATTTCACTTTTCTTTAAAACTTAATAAACTTATGCTTTTCCAAATTAATGCTGTTTTATTTATGTCAAATAAATAGGTAATTGATTGGATAATATAAAAATAAAAAACAAATCAATTTAAAATAATAAAACGGTACAATATCACTCGGTAATTAATATTTTACATGAAATCTTGCAGTGCGTCTAATAATTTGGCCAGGAACTCTATATATTATATATATATATATATATATATATATATATATATATATATATATATATATATATATATATATATATATACCAGGTGTACAAGTATGAAATGCAGATTTTTTTTCTAAAAAAACATGTTAAATTCGGAAGAATGATAAAAAGTGCTTTATTGAAAGTATGCTCCATCGCTTGTTATACATTATTCCCATCTTTCGGGCAATTTGTGAATACCACACCAGTAAAAGTCTTCCCCTTTTGCTGCGAACCATTCATCGAGCCATTCTTTCACATCTTCATACGAACTAAAGCGCTGCTCAGCAAGTGCGTGGCCCATCAATGCAAACAAGTGGTAATCGGAAGGAGCCAAGTCTGGTCAGTAAGCCGCATGGAAGCTGAGGGCTTCCAACGTGTCGCGAACTGGTTTTGCCGTATGTGATGGAGCATTTTCATGAAGAAAAATGACTTTGTGTTGCCTCTTTCGGTATTCTGGCCTTTTTTCAAGCAGCGAACGGTTCAAATCGGTTAATTGTTGTTGGTAACGTTTAGTATTAACCGTTTCCCCAAGTTTTAATAGCTCATAATAGACCACGCCCATCTGGTCCCACGAAACACAGAGCATCGTCCAGATTCCAAATAAATTTAGTCTACCTTATGAATTGTTAGATATTAACCCTATTAACTTTTAATAAGTTTGGCATCATATAGCAAAGATGGAAAAATTAAAATATAAGTAAACTATTTTTTGTATTACCGTTACTATATAATAATATTTTAACCGGAATATTAGCATTTACATTAACAACAACATAAAATACACGTATGCAGAAGCATCAATTACATCATACTAATAAATAATTATGTAAGAAAATAATTAAAAATGAAAGTGGAATCATAACAGTTTAATAATGTATGGGAAGTAATTGTAACTTCATTATCTTTGTAAAAAAACGCGAATGTTTTAGTTGTGAAAATTTTAATATAAATATTCTTTATTCGGTCTATATAACCTTATTTAATTAATATTAATAATGCGGGTACTACTTTTTCTGAATAGCATTTACCCATATTTTATTAGCAAGTTGATTAAAAAATAAATTGCAAATGCATCTTTTTAGGTATGTGTATAAGTTATTTACCAGAAATGATAATCCGGGAGGAATTCATCTACGAAACGATTACAAATTACGATACATATTAAATAGACCATCCTCAAGATAGTGATGGATCCTCATCGTTCTGCTAAGGTGGAGAGTAAATATGTCAAATTTAAAGCATTATGATTGGCCAAATTTAAAAGAGGGATTACACTGGTCAACACAAGTCTTGTTTCCCTGACTATGAAAAAAATACTGGGAGATTGCTAACAGCTTTACCTTTTGAAATATACAGTTTTATTATTTTGCCAAAAAAATACAAAAAAATAATACATTATGTTAACAACATTTCTATTGAACACTAGCAAATGATCTTTTATAAGATTTCCTTGAATGAACGACTTAAGGTAGATCTCGTTGCAAACTCCAGCAGTAGTCTGCCATCATATGTGAGTCCCACCGCCCCTGATAACGCTCTTCCATTGTCCGAAGATCCTGATGAAATCTTTCACCCTGCTCCTCATTAAAATCACCCAGATTTTGTGGAAATCGGTCTAAATGCGAGTGCAGGAAGTGCATTTTTATGCTCATGTTGCACCCTAGCTCTTGCAAGTTCGATAGCATGCACTCAACAAGCTCGACATGGTCGTCAGATTTCTTTTTGCCTAGGAAGCTACTAATAACCAAAACAAATGAATTTCAAGCTTTGGATTCCACTTCAGTCATTGATTTGACAAAATTAGGATGTTTCACGAGTTGCCTAATCTGTGGCCCATCAAAAATACCAGCTTTCAATTTTTCTGAACTTCATCCTGGAAACTTGCGTGAAAGAAAATTAAAAACATTCGCCACTTTTGTCAAGCGCCTTCACAAAACTGTTTCATTATGCCGAGTTTAATATGAAGTGGTGGAAGTATGATGCGGTCTCGGCTAACTAAAGGCACGTTTATAACATTTTTTGTACCAACTTTTAGCTCTTCCCGCACTGGCCAAACTTTTTGTGACCAATGGTGTTGTTTGTCACGACTATCCCAGAGACACATGAAACAAGGGAACTTTGTGTACCCCCCTTGTTGACCTAAAAGAAAGTTAACCATTTTCAGATCAACACAAATGACCCATTTGTGGTCTTTATACTTAATTTTTTCCATAACTTTAGAAACATTTACGTATTCTTCTTTTAAAGTCGTCGAATGTGCAATAGGTATAGATCTGTACTTGTTACCGTTATGAAGCAAAACACACTTTAAACTTCTTTTGCTGCTGTCTATGAAAAGACGCCAATCACTAGGTTGGTACTGTGTTAATTCCATCTGCTGCAAAATACCACCAACATCGTTACAAAAAACTAAATCCTTCTCTTGAGAAAAATACGGTAACAGATTTTTTTCTCGGGTACGATAAAATGTAATGTTGGTTTCCGGAGTAAGCAAATTTTTTTCTTTTAAACGAGATGCTAAAATTTCACAAGCTTCTTTTGGTAAGTTCAGATCTCTTACTAAGTCATTTAGTTCTTTCTGATTAAATGGTTGAGGTTCTGAAAGGCTACATTTGTAGTCTGATGTATTTCGTTCGGGTTCACAGAGATTTGGATCATCAGAAGATTTAGATGTGCTGGGTTGTACCTCTTGTGATTTTAATTGAGGTCGTTGAGCAGAAGATAAGTTAGGATATGACCACTTACTTCGATTTCCAGGGTTAATTCCGTTTATTTTCACAACGCAGAAGTAGCAATCGTCATGATGGTTTCGAGGCTCTCGCCAAATCATGGGTGTTACAAACATTATTGCATCTCTTTTGCCACTGGACCATAACCGTAGACATACCACACATTTCTGGCATACAATATGAGAAACCCATGGCTTGTCCTGATTACACAGTTTTCACAAAGTCCGATATAGGTTTTCGATATTTTGCAAATATATATTCACCACAAATATAGCAAAAACAATCGGGATAAGGCACATCACATCTTCTTGACGAAGCCATATCTAAAACAACAACAAAATATATTTTAGTGTCCAATAAAAAGCGAAAATCTTAAGTAAAAATAGTAAATGAGGGTAGTTAGCTATAACTCAAAAACAAAAGCTGTTAGAGAAAAATTGTTGCCATATTTAAAAAATACGCGTCAATTTGACATAGAAACAAAAAAAAATCACAGGAAACAAGCAATTTTCTTTTTTTTGTTGACCAGTGTTATTAATTATCTCCGTGCCTGAATTTGTATATGCAGTTTTTACGCCGCGCTTGCGCAACTTTCAGAACCATTTAGATACACTTTAAGTTAACAGCTATTTTTTTTTAGATAAACGCCCTAAAAGTTGAAATTTTTTAAGTATTTGACTTTTTACGGCAATAAATTTTATTAAGTTTACATTAGACTTTCTTGGTCGAAAATTTTAATAATTTTTATGGGACTGACAAATTAATAAAAGAATGTTTTTTGAGTCCGTAATTTTTCTGACATATCTCTATCTTCAAATACAAGAAAAAATTTTTACATGATTTTAAATGGCTTCTTATAGGGGTTTTTTGCAGCCTCATGGAAGCCATTTTGAAAATTTTGATCTGCTGGCGTGCACGATTGCAGCTCTCTGGAACGTCTAAAAAAAATATATATCCTTAGCAAAAGTATAGACTAAGATTATTTTGTTTGAGCAAAAATGGTGGACCTCCTAAGTTGGTGGTCTTAGAATTAGCATTTTTTTCCTTAAAAAACAGTAAAAATTGAGAAAAAATTAACCAATCTTTTTTATTCTAGTATATACTGAAGCTATTGTTGTGTAGAAAAATATATTAAAATTTCATACCGATCGGTTTAAATGGTTTTTAAGTTACCGTGCACGCCGATTACAAAAACGTTGTTTTAAGAAAAACGCGTTTAGAGTTTTGACAAACGAATTTTCACAGATAAAATTTACTTGCGTTCAATCAGCTGTGCCTACTGAATACAAAATTTTTGCAACTCCTCATACGCCTCGTTCTCAAGTATTATTTCGTCTCTCCGTGCGATTCTAGCGTCTCTGGTGGCATCGGTAAGGTTGCGCTTGGCATCCCTGATGCGCAAACTCCATCTTTCCGGCGCTTCCTTTATGATTTGCTGAACAATGCTTTTCATGCTCGTCCCAAAATGCGTCAAAATGCAAAAAAAATAGAAGACATATAACCTCAATAATAAGGATGAGAACGGGACATTGTCTAACTCCAGCCCACCTATTCAGATTAAATATCAAAGAAAATCCACATTGCGAATGTGGTCAAATAGGATCTCTAAACCATCTTATCCTGGAATGCCCAATAAATCACGTAGATAATTTTAATTTGTATCAAGAATTAGTTTCCTCAGGATTGCAAACTCCATTAGAAATTCAGAACATTCTATCAAATCTCAATGATGAAAGAGTAAACATAATTAACAAATTTCTAGACATCCATAAAATTCTAATATAACCAAAAAAATTAACTAGCAAATCCCATCCCAAATTTCCTTTCATTGTTCCCCCACTGGCAGGGAGGGGGGAAAATTCACTTAAAGTGAGACAGATTTCCCCCAAAGACGAAGCTGGGCCAATTATCCTGTCCAGGATAGTACCCATTAAAGGAGAAAGAAGAAGAAAATGCGTCAAATTCAGCAGTATTTTCTTTTCCTTTCCAAGCGTGACAAAAACTTGATTTTACAATAACGTCTAAAATCTTATTACTATATTTACCAATAAGAAACACGATACCCAAAAGAGACGTAAAGCCACGTTTCTCCCATGATCCGTCACCTGATACCGACAATTCATTTTCTTTATTACCAGCTGTTTTGTTTTTGTCTTTCTCTCCATTGGCGGCTTTATTTATAACAACTCTGCTGCGATTAATATTAATTTTTTAATTTAATTAAATTGATTAATTTTCGATGATTTCATAAAAGCCCGTTCCTAAATCCATCAGGTCGCAAAAATTGTTCACTCCAGAGATTCCAACTCACTACAAAAATGAAGCGTCTATTAATTTCAAATGATTTCCCAATTTTGAGGTTAGAGTCAATGAGTTATCGCCGCATTCACACACAACACAAAGCTTAAAACCTACTCCTCTTTCGTCTCATTTGAAAAATTTCACGTCCCCATCACAAACTTTTCTTGTAAAGTTGTAAAAACTAAAAATTGAAGTATACAATAACTAAAAGTCGGATCAGTACTTAGATTCAAATCAGAAGTTTTTACAATTTTTTTTCCAGATGTACTGTCAAAATTAGAATTACTTTCATCTGAAAATCGATTACCATACAACTGTCTTTTACGTGGTCTGCACACGGCAATATTAGCCGAGACGTTTACTGAATGATGTTAGCCCTGCGAACTGAGCAGGCCATCGTACCGTTTTGTCTCAGACTGAAAGGATATTGTACTCATTATAGCAAGCTCTCCTTTTACCTGTTTCTAACTTTGTTAGAATCATAAAAGTAGCAGCAGATGTTCGACACAGGTAGAACAAAACCTTTGTAAATGGACGAAAGGTAAGTAGGCACGTCGCGCGGTCGATATAGCCTGCCTTACACTTGGCGCTATGATCGTCTATAACTTCAAAAGTATTTCAAAATTTTCCTCAGAAATTTTCAGAAAATATTATTGAAATATAATAAAATACTTTCTAAAAAGTCGATTTTTCCTACTCAATAAAGTGTAATGTTCCCTTAAATTAATAAAAATTTATAGGGTTTTTTCTAAGTTAAGGCAGCCAGATTATTGTGTCCAAAAAAATAATTAGTTTTAGCATATGCAAAACTTAAATAATAAAAAATTATATAGCCTTTGAAAATTTTCGAAAATTTTAAGTTCGGTACTGTACAACAGTACTGTATTACAAACGACGATCTTTTAATTACTTATCGATGCATGGACTGCCAGTTTCAAAAAAAATGTTTACCATAGTAGTTTGCAATGCTATTCCTTAAAATTTTTATGTCGGCAAGAGCACGTGACACAACAATAAGATATAATACAGACAGCTTACAAAATGAAAGTATCAGAAATCTATACAAGAGTAGACTGGACCAAAAGATACAACGGACGGGATTTGTTAATATAGAAGAAGAATATATGTATATAAAGGAATGCCTACACGCAGCCGCACTGGAAGCATTAGGGTACCAAGAGAAAAGGGTAAGCACCGAAATAACTAAAGCCGTAAAATCCTTATACCAAGACGCAAGAAGTAGTGTGAAAACCAAATATGGTATAACAACAGGGTTCCAGGTCACAAAAGGTCTCAAACAGGGCTGCTGTATATCCCAAACGCTATTTAAAATCTATTTGGAGAGTGCACTGAAGAACTGGAAAAGGAAATGCAGCAGTATGGGATTACCACTGGATGACGATACTACATTGTACACGCTGTCATTCGCAGACGACCAGGTAGTAGTCGCTCAGGACATCGATGATATGGAATACATGATACGAAAACTTATGGAGGAATATGAAAAATGGGGCCTAGAAGTCAATATTAAAAAGACCGAGTACATGTGCGTCGGAGGACAACAGCAGGACTTGAAACTGGCCACAGGACACACTATCAAACACTGTGCCAGTTATAAGTATTTGGGAACGAGAATATCTAGGGACGGAACACTGGAAGAAGCAATATTCGAGAGGAATATCCAAGGAAGAAAAGCGATTGCAATGCTTAATAGTATACTATGGGACAAAAACATAACCATTGAAAATAAGAAGAGAATTTACAACTCAATAGTGAAAAGTATAATAACTTACAGCTCCCAGGTGTGACCACTGAAGGAAAGAACACAAAAAAAATACTAAAAGCTACAGAAATGGATTTCTGGAGACGAGCAGCCGGAAAATCCAGAAAAGACCGCATACCAAATGACACGATAGGACGAGCTTTAGAAATAAAGCACGATATAGTGGACGAAATCAGAACCCAACAGTTGGTATGGTACGGACATGTACAGAGAATGTCACAAGACCGACTACCTAAAAAGATTTTAAATTGGAACCCTCATGGAAAAAGAAAGCGAGGAAGACCACGCCAAAGCTGGAGAGCAGGAATCAACAAGGAAGTACTAGAGAGAGATCTGGAGGAGGAGTGATGGAGAAACCGGGAGGAGTGGAAATTAGGCATCGGAAGACGGAAGACGTTATAAAACCGATTGATATATAAGAGCACGTGTTTTTAATTCCTAACAGTGCAGGTAAATTTTGGAATTAAATGTTTTTTATATGCAGGGAAAGCTCTAAGGCACTACAGGAGCGAGGCGAAGATATAATGTAATTTTTCGACCCCTTAACTCGAAGAGCAGAAAAAAAAAAACGATAAAAAAGGACAATAACAAAATAAATATAAAATCTTCCTTCTAACTCCCTTCCCTACTACTTATACGTATACAAAATTGTTTATAGTAAATAATACATACATCATACAATCAGAAATATAATAAATAATTAATTGTCTAAAATTTGTCATTATTGAACCAAAAACGTTAACAATATCCTCCAATATTATTAAAACTATACAATAGTTGACCACTCCACCTCTTTCACACCCATCCTCCAATAAAATTGAAAGTAATTTAAAAATAAATTAATATATAAGACAAGTGAGTTTCTGTTTATTAAGTATTATAACTAAGTAAAAACAATACTTCGGCTTAAAATACCCCTTGTATTTTTCATTTTTAGTGTTTGCCAATGTGATAAAAAATGATTAGCAAGGTGTCCTACTAACACTTATTTAAAATGGATTTCATGTTGCAAGTTATTTTGAACTCAAATTTGCAAGGATATTCTCACTTACGATATTTCTGACAAAGCATTCAAAGAAATCAGTGACACATAAAATTTCATAATTATAACAGTATATAAGTGATTAAAGTAGTAAATTTTTACTTTTAATTTCATTTTTTTAATACTATATACATATATTTTCTACTATACTTTGTTCGTGCCAGGAATTATCGACGAAACCAAGGAGGCATACAATCAACGGATTAGAAACACACTTCTCGCTTGTCTCAACAATTCCAGGTCCTTTTGGTCAGTCGCTAAGGCAGTTAGTCAAAATTTCACCAAATCCACCATACCATCACTCACACGGTCGGATAATTCTGTTGCAACGACACCTGTTGAGAAAGCGAACTTGTTAGATAAACTCTTTGCTTCACATTCTGCTATTGATTTCCACGGAAAAACACCACCTACTATTCCCATAGTGCAGTCATATCATAAAACGTATTTTAATGAAGCTAGACACCAAAAAGGCTTCTGACGCTGACGGAATACCTGCCATAGTTCTCAAAAACTGTGCACGGGAACTAACACCAGTTTTCTGTAGACTTTCCAACCTATCCTACAGAAAGAGAATATTTCCATTCTGCTGGAAATGTGCCACAGTTCAGCCGATACCTAAAAAAGGCAAGAAGACCTTGCCGAATAACTACCGATCACACTGCTTTCAATAATATCGAAAGTCATGGAAAAGGCTATCAATCAGCATCTTTTAAAATATCTAGAAGGATTCAACATTATTAGCGATCACCAATATGGCTTTCGTAAAAATAGATCAACATTCTGATTCTGACGGTTGCTCTCGACATATCCAAGGCATTCGACCGTGTTTGGCACGATGGGCAGTTGAATAAGCTACGTTCTTATGGTATGTCTGAAAAGTTCTATGTGTGGCTCTCGTGTTTCCTCAGAGAGACGGATCGACACCTTCACTATCAACGCCGGTGTACGCCAACGCTTCATACTATCTCCTACACTCTTTCTCATTTATATTAAAGATCTGCTGGAAAAGACCGAGGATCCAATCTACAGTTATGCAGATGACAGTACACTTATCTCTTCATTCACTTTGAACGCTCGGACATCGGCTACTCAGACGAATATATGCAAACAGCAGGAAGTCGTTCAACTTAACAAAGACCTGGAAGAAATTCTATCTTGGGGTGACAGTAACCAAGTGGAACTTAACGCTACAAAAACCCAGGCGGCAGTTTTTTCTAAAAAAGTTAACGTTGCTGAACCCGACATATTTATGTCGAGGCACTTTATTCCTCTAACATCATCACTTAATTCGTTGGGCGTTAATTTGGGAGCAAAAATGTCCTGGCATGAACATGTTGCAGGTATATCAAGGAGAGCTTCTAAAAAGTTGGGAATATTATTTCGAACCAGAAAGTTTTGCATTCCGCAACAACTGTTAATTCTTTACAAAGTTCACATTCGACCAACTATGGAATACTGCTCCCATGTTTGGAGCTCCGCTCCCAAGCATACACTGCATTTGTTGGATTCTACTCAGAAAAGAGTTTTTCGTCTAATTGGAGACCCGGAACTGACCGGCGGTCTTAATTCGCTGGAACATCGAAGAACGGTTGGCGATTTGAGCCTATTCTACAAGTATTTTCATGGAAAGTGTTCGAAAGATGTGGCCCGCTTAATTCAACCCAGAGCGGTGTGTGTTAGAAGTACACGTCGCGCTAATACTTGACATCCGTATAAGCTTCAGCGTACACCGCTTTTCAAGCAGTCTTTTATATGGAGAACGTCATCCCTTTAGAATAATTTCCCTAGGACTGTGTTTCCCACCGAGTACAATTTACAGCGATTCAAGAACAACGTGAATCGCTTTCTCCGCACACGTGTCGCTCCTGTAGCCCTTTAGGGACTTCCCTGTAACACGTGTGCTAGATCCATAAAAAAATATATATATTTCTTAATAAAGCCCTTTATTTCAGGTAATTAGTACATACTTAAAGACACATTTTACTATTAGTGCAGTAAAAAAAGCGTTTAAAATTGTATAGTCTATATACAGCAATATTATGATTTTATTCTCTCTGGGGTATCACCAGGAATACGAGACTGGTTTGAAAAGTCCGTGCAAAGTCCGAGAGATGGCACCACCGGCGAGTATCGAGGTCATGTTTAGTTAGTAGCATCTCGTGAATGAACGCACACCAAGTTTCAGCCATATTGGTCTATTTCTTTGTGTTTGGCATTCGTGTGAATCAAAGAAGTCGAGTGATTTTCAAGAAATGGACGAAAAAGAATTTCGTGTGGTGATTAAACATTACTTTATGAAAGGCAAAACGCCTCAGGAGACTAAAGAGAAGCTTGATAAACATTATGGTGACTCTGCACCTTCGATTAGAACAGTTTATAAGTGGTTTCAAAATTTTCGGACTGGCCATATGGGCACAAGTGACGCTGAACGTTCTGGACGGCCTGTGGAGGTTACGACTCCCGAAATCATTGATCAAATCCATGATATGGTGATGGAGGACAGAAGAGTTAAGGTGCGTGAGATTGCTAGTGCTGTGGGCATCTCGACTGAACGGGTACATAATATTTTGTATAAACATTTGGACATGCGAAAGCTATCCGCAAGATGGGTGCCGCGATTGCTTACACTTGACCAAAAACGGAATCGTGTGAAGTGTTGCAAGGATGGTTTGCAGCTGTTCCAGAAGAATCCGGAGGACTTTAAGCGTCATTTCGTCACTGTGGATGAAACATGGATACATTACTATACTCCTGAGACCAAACAACAATCTAAACAATGGGTTACCAAGGGGGAATCTGCACCAAAAAAGGCGAAGACCGTTCCTTCGGCCGGAAAGGTTATGGCGACTGTCTTTTGGGATTCGCAAGGGATAATCCTCATCGACTATCTGGAAAAGGGTAAAACTATTACAGGTGAATATTATTCATCGTTATTGGACCTTTTGAAAACCGAGCTGCAAGAAAAACGCCCGCGATTGGCCCACAAGAAAGTCCTTTTCCATCACGACAACGCACCAGCACACACCTCAGCAGTTGTGGTCGCAAAATTAATGGAAATAGGATTCCAACTCGTTTCACATCCCCCCTATTCTCCGGACTTGGCTCCCTCGGACTACTATTTGTTCCCCAATTTGAAGAAATGGCTGCCGGGACAAAGATTTTATTCAAACGAGGAGGTGATTGCAGACACTAATGGATATTTTGCAGACTTGGACAAATCCTATTATTCGGAAGGGATCAACAAACTAGAACATTGTTGGACGAAGTGTATAAGCCTAAAAGGAGACTATGTCGAAAAATAAAAAAGGTTTACCCCAAACACATAAGTAGTTTTTATTTTTGCACGGACTTTTCAAACCAACCTCGTATAGCCCTGAGTGAACTTGTGATCTTTTGTTTATAAACAATTTAAGTTTTCAAAACGCGTTTTTTGGGCTTAAAATGTGAATAACTCCGGTTATATAAGTCGAATCGAGACAAAAAAAAAAACAAAACTATTTATAATGAAATTTCCAACAAATTCTCGTTAATTTTAAGTCGCTCAAGTACGTACATAACCTACAAAATTGAAAAAAAAAGTAGGCAAAAAAACTTTTTTTTTATTTTATTATACAGGGTGACTCAACGATAAAGTTCACTATCGCATTTATTTCGGGAATGACGAAAAAATATTAAATACAATAGTTTTAGGGAATCTTAAGGTGAACAGTTTAAAATTATTTTTGAGTATACAGGGTACTTCAAAAAAGTGTGGCCTATATAACATACGTTTTTTCATTCGGAACATCCTATTTTCTAATTTATTTTTAAATTCTGCGTAACATTTTATAACTTTCTTATTAATAGTGTTATATACCTAAACCTAGTAGTTTTTCTAATATTTCGATTTTTTTTTAATACTAATTTCCAGTTTTGTAAAAAATTGCCAGTAGCGCCATTGTTTCTGAAGGTGGAATACTCATAATTGGTACAAGCGTTCTATAGAGATAAAAAACAAGATATATGTAAAGAAATTTGAGTTAGATGCTACGTGGTGTTCAAAATAAATTTATGCATTTCGACTATTTTAAATTGAAAAATCTCAAATTTTTTAAATGGCACACCCTATATATTATTATTTTTTCCGGTAGATTTTACAAAACCCTCCGACTTTTATTAAGTATGTCATATACCTATTTCTAATAGTTTTCGATTTAATTTGAATTTTTCAGTTTTTACCCTTATTTTAATACACTTATCCTATTTTCCCTATCTACTGGTGTTGTAGGGGGATTCACATAAACACGATCTTTAATGTAGCCCGACAAAAAGAAGTCTAAAGGTGTTAAGTCACATGATCGAAGGGGCCACTGAATGAAACCATCTCTACCGATCCATTTTTGTAGGTAACGATCGTTTAAAAATTCCCCAACTTGATGGTAATGAGTAGGAGCTCCGTCTTGTTGAATCCACATTTGTTCCCTTTCAAAGTTATCAACTTCTTCAAGAAGGTGAGGTAATTCGTTTTGCAAAAAAATTAGATATCTAGGCCCGTTAAGCGGTTCGCGGAAAAAATATGAACCAATAATTCGAAAATTTAATATTCCACACCATACGTTAAGTGACCAATGGTTTTGATTTTGAACTTTCCGGACCTAAAATAGATTAACTGTTGAATAATAATGCATGTTATGACTGTTAACTGCTCCATTACTGCGAAAAGTAGCTTCATCAGAACACATTATTTTGGATAAAAAATTTGGATCGGCCTCTATTGCTCCATTCATGGTGGTACAAAAGTTTACTCGTCGTTCAAAGCACAGTCTTGAAGTTCTTTGTGTAGTTCCATAGGAAAGGGATGATACTTGTATTTTCTCGTGGTGCGATGAGCCGTAGATTAGGATACGTCAGATAAGTCAGCTAGGTGACGGCTGCTGACCTGGGATTATCTTCAAAATGAAGTAAAATATTCATTTATTTTTCCTCATTGATAGTATTCTGGTTTACTACTTTCCATTTCGTATATTCAACGCTGCTGCTACCATCAAACCGTTCCATTAAGCACTGAAAAGATTTTATAAATGGTATACGTCTATTAGGGTACCTCGCTCCGTAAAACCTTACTACCAAAAAACAATTTTTTCCTGCCTCGCCCAATATATAAACCATATCAATTAATTTATTTTAAGGAACATCCATAACTATTACCTTTATAGGTCACTTACTACAACAAATTAAACTATTTTTACTTGCTTAATAGACATGTCAAAATTTGACAATGCCTACATTTTTGTTTTGTCTTGGCAACTATGATGTTGCAGCGTAAGTGTATAAAAACTCCAAAATAAATCGAAAACTATGAGAAATAGGTATATGACATACTTAATAAAAGTTGGAAGGTTTTGTAAAATCTACTAGAAAAAATAATAATATACAGGGTGTGCCATTTAAAAAATTTGAGATTTTTCAATTTAAAATAGTCGAAATGCATAAATTTATTTTGAACACCCTGTAGCATCTAACTCAAATTTCTTTACATATATCTTTTTTTCATCTCTATAGAACGCTCGTACCAATTATGAGTATTCCACCTTTAGAAACAATGGCGCTACTGGAAATTTTTTACAAAACTGAAAACTAGTATTTAAAAAAAAAATTGATATATTAGAAAAACTGTTAGGTTTAGGTATATAACATTATTAATAAAAAAGTTATACAATTTTACGCAGAATTTAAAAATAAATTAAAAAATAGGATGTTAAATTTAAAAAAAAACATATGTTATATGCCACACTTTTTTGAAGTACCCTGTATACTCAAAAATAATTTTAAACTGTGCACCTTAACATTTCATAAAACTATTGTATTTAACATTTTTTCGTCATTCCCGAAACAAATGAGATAATGAACTTTACTCTATCGTTGACTCACCCTGTACAATAAAATGACAAAACAAATCAGTTATTTGCCTGTTTTTTCAATTTTGTAGATTATCTACGCACTTGAATGACTTAAAAGTAAGGAGGATTTGCTGGAAATTTTATTACGAAGTGTATATTTAGCCTGGCCACGTACATAGGTAGTAGTTGTTTGCAGAAATACAAATAACGTCCATGGCAGCACTACCGCGTTGTTTAAAAGGTGCTGTGAAATACAGAAATGTATGTTTCGGCACTTGGACAACGTTAACGGGTATTACGACATCCTCGCCGATATCCTTTGGATATGGAAAAAGATAAAATCCCTACTGAAGCGGGGAGGTGAGCGATAAAAAAAAATCTAAACTATGCCTATCTCATCATTATTTTAACCTTTTTTTCCTGCACTATAGTTTTTTAATTAGGAAAACAAAAACACCTTGTTAAAAAGTTTACTCAACATTTATTATCAGGATAGTTAAGTGAATTTCATTAACATATTATTTAAATAAATAAAATATTGAATTAAATTAAATGATAGGATGGTCCTAAAAAACTGGTGATACACCCAAAAAATTTAAACTCGAAACCCAGCCTTCGAATTTTTACATTAAAAACAAGTTTTCTGAACCTAATATTTATATTTAACTACATTATTTCTTATCAATTTAAAATTAAAATAACCGACCAAGTGCAAGCGGACTTGCGCGATTAGTGTTCCGTACGTTGATTGCTTTTAGAATAAAAAATTTTGTTATGGAGCTATAAAATGGCCAGTGACTTCACAAAACACACCCCAAATGAGTTTTCAACAAAGTTTTTTTCCGATCTTTACTGAAAACTAGTGACCTTGAATTTTTTTTCATATATACCAGATAAATTATTAAGGATAATGCACTCGCGATAATTTTCGTTTAATTTACACCCTGTATACAATATTTCAGAATTTTTTCCAAATTTTTTAATCGATGTTAGAGGGGGACAACCATTTTTCGTACTTTTTTAAAAATAATACAAAGAGAAGTGTACACAAGTATTACTTTATATATATTTTTGACCTCATGTTTTTACAACCTTTCATTTGGCACCCCACTGGATGACCTGGTAAAAAAATTATTTTTCTTTTCCGATTTCAACCCCCATAACTAAACCCTTAAATCAAGGCGTAATGACCACAGGTCCCCATTAAGATTCCAAATATACTTTTAATTATTTTTATCTTTAGTTTTACTTACAACTTACAACGTAACGGTTCTATTTTAATTATGTGGCGTCCGTGGGAAAATAAGTGCTTTACAAGAAACCAGTGAACTAACAAAAACCCCAATTTCTACGATTAAGGGTATTGTAGGAAAACCCTCATTTAGGAACAGGAAAAAAATGGAAAGATTTTCAAATGCATCATGTAAACGATTGTGAAAAAGACATCATCAAGAGAAAAATATATTCTATGTATGAAGAGCAGTTGGTGCAGACACTAGACAAAATAAAATTAAGACTGGTATAGGACCGGACCAATATACATTGTGGCCGATCAACCCTTCACAGAATTCTCTTAAGAACGGGACTCACGTTCCGAAAAACCAACAAAAGGCAAGTAGTGATGGAGTCACAAAGATTACGAATCTTGCGATATACTTATTTACAAGAAATTAAAAAGTATCGATCAGAGAATTGGCCAATAATTTACCTTGACCAAATATGGTTCGATACCCATAACACTGCGCAAAAAGGGTGGGTTGACAGCAGTACAAAATGTCAGACTAACGCACCTTCAAATAAAGGTAAACGAATAACCATTTTGCATGCTGGATCTGAAAAGGGCTGGGTTTCAAATTGTCTACTATTATCTGCAAAAAAAAACATAAAAGATTCTAGTTTGGACTATCACGAAGACACGACCGCAGAACTTTTTGAAAATTGGTTTCAAAATTCCTTTCTGCCAAATGTTCCCGAACAGAGTGTTATAGTTATGGACAATGCAAGTTACCATAGTCGCCTAGTAAATAAGGTTCCTAATGCAGAGAACTCGAAATCGGAAAGACAGGAATATATGTTAGAAAATGACCTTTATTTTGACTTTAGTTATAAAAAAGTAACCTTTTGGAAGTTTTGAAAGACTATAAATTGAAAAAGAAATATGTTTGTGATAGTATGGCTGAGAAAATGGGACACACTCTTTTGCGGCTTCCTCCGTATTATTGTGTGTTTAATCCAATTGAACATATCTGGCATCAAGTTAAATCAAAAGTAAGGGCACAAAATGTTTCTTCTACTTTAAGCGTGTCAGTGGTTGAATTAGTCAAAAAAGTTATAGATGATATACCTTGTGAAAACTGGAAGAATTCCATTCAGCACGTTGTTAAAGTTGAAGATTCATATATTTATGTAAATAATATAAAACCACTGATAATTACCTCAGCTGATGACAGTGATAGTGAAACCGAATTAGGCTTAAGTTAAAATATATTTTTATTTATACGATATATCCCCTCTTGTAAACCCCATTCATTCAAACTGTATATTTGTACTTCTTATCCATTTGTTTTTACATGCATCTATAAATAAACATCTCCAAAAACACTTATAATTTTATTTATTTGCATTAATGAATAAAATTCTTAAATTCATCTCTGCAACTGATCATAAACAAAAAGTCAGAATTTTTATATTGCCCGCTTAAAACGGCAAAAATCAGGATCTTATATTTAGGGACAAGCTATAACATCTTTGTTCGTACACAAAGCAAATATCAGACAAAATTCCAATAAAATGCCCAACCCTAAATCCACAGTCCATCGATAAAATTATTAGAAAAATATGTTTCACTTTTACTATTTATAAAGTAACGCTAAAAATATTTTTTATAAATAAACAGGAATAAATAGATCTTCCATCCATTGTAATAAGTAGCAGCAAATGGAATTTTACCTGCAAATCGCAATACAATGTCACGTGTTACAATTACCGTATCTTGGCACAAATACGTTGTTTAGTTGCCTTATTTGCATACCTTTATTGATTAAGGTAATTTTATTTTCTTACAAACATTGCAAACCCACTTTCGCAAGAATTAAAAGCAAGTTTTTTTTTTACAAACATATAAGTCATTTATATCTAGGTAAAGTTATAATTTTATTGACGTATTTTTCGCCAACAGTTAATGTTAAATAAAATTCACTTTTCGTATAAAATTTGATTTTATGTTTATACAAGAATTTTCCCATCATGATTTTTTTTATGAGATGACCGCACAGTTGTGTAAAATTGCTTGCTTCTATAATATATATAAAATGCAACGTCTCTCTGTCTGTCTGTCTGTCCGTTAGTGACCTTATCACTGGAGAACCACTTATCCGATTTACGTACTTTTTTTTTTAAAACATACATATGTTCTCTGGCCAGGTTACAGGCTATATTTTATTACGATAGGTAGCATAAGGAATGAGCAGTGACGATAATAGTGAATGAAGTCGGAAAAAAGTTTATCGCTAGCGCGTTCCCTTGCAATACACAGTCTAAATCATTAAATATGGAACAATATTATGTAGTAGAGAATATCTAGAATCTATAATATATATAAAATGCAATGTCTCTCTGTCTGTCTGTCCACTAGTGCGTTTATCACGCGAGAACCACTTATCCGATTTACGTCTTTTTTTAAATTCATACATATATTCTTTGGCCAGGTTATATAATAATAATAATAATCTATACCTATAATATAAACAAATTGCAACCTCTCTCTGTCTGTCTGTCTGTCCGTTAGTGCGTTTATCCCTCGAGAACCACTTATCCGATTTACGTGATTGTTTAAATTCGTACATATGTTCTTTGACCAGGTTTTAGATATATATATTTTATTACATCTATAATATATATAAAATACAACGTCTCTCTGTCTGTCTGTCTGTCCGTTAGTGCGCCTATCACTGAAAAACCACTTATCCGATTTACGTACTTTTTTTTTAAAAACATACATATGTTCTCTGGCCAGGTTATAGGCTATATTTTATTACGATAGGTAGCATAAAGAATGGGCAGTGACGTAAAATAGTGAATGATGTCACAAATAAGTTTGCCGTTAGCGCGTGCCTTTGCAATACACAGCCTAAACCATTAAATATGGAACAATATTATGTATCTGTATATGTATAATCTATAATATATATAAAATGCAATGTCTCTCTGTCTGTCTGTCTGTCCATTAGTGCGTTTATCACGCAGGAACCACTTATCAGATTTACCTGTCTTTTTTTAAATTCATGCATATATTCTTTGGCCAGGTTATATAATAATAAAAATAATCTATATCTATAATATATATAAAATGCAATGTTTGTCTGTCTGTCTGTCCGTTAATGCGCTTATCCCTCGAGAACCACTTATCCGATATACGTGATTTTTTAAATTCATACATATGTTCTCTGACCAGGTTATAGGTATATATTTTATTACATCTATAATATATATAAAATGCAACGTATTCTGTCTGTCTGTCTGTCCGTTAGTACGCTTATCACTGGAGAATCAGTTATCCGATTTTCGTACTTTTTTTTTAAACATACATATCTTCTCCGGCCAGGTTATAGGCTATATTTTATTACGATAGGTAGCATAAGGAATGAGCAGTAACAATAATAGTAAATGAAGTCGGACAAAGTTTGCCGCTAGCGCGTTCTCTTGCAATACACAGTCCAAACCATTAAATATGGAACAATATTATGTAGCAGAGAATATCTATAATATATATAAAATGCAATGTGTCTCTGCCCGTCTGCCTGTCTGTCTGTCCGTCCGTTAGTGTGCTTATCACTGCAGTACTACTTATCCGATTTACGTGCTTTTTTTTAACCATACGTATGTTCTCTGGCCAGGTTATAGGCTACATTTTATTAGGTGACATAAGGAATAAGCAGTGACGATAATAGTGAATTAAGTCGGAGAAAAGTTTGCCGCTAGCGCGTTCTCTTGCAATACACTCCCTAAAGCATTAAATATGGAACAATATCATGTAGCAAAGAATACAATATATATAAAATGCAACGTCTCTCTGTCTGTCTGTCTGTCCGTTAGTGCGCTTATCACTCGAGAACCACTTTTTATACATATGTTCTATATAATTCGATATAAGCCTAGATAATGGGAGATAAGGTGAGATAATTGGAGATAAGGAGAAATAATGGGAGATAAGTCGAGATAAGTCTCGATAATGGGAGATAAGATGAGATAATGGGAGATAAGTATAAATAATGGGAGATAAGGAGAGATAATGGGAGATAAGCAGAGATAAGTCTAAATAATGGGAGTTATGGTGAGATAATGGGAGATAAGGAGAAATAATGGGAGATAAGGAGAAATAAAGAGAGAAGGAGAAATAATGGGAGATAAGTCGAGATAAGCCTAGATAATAGGAAATAAGGTGAGATAATGGGAGATAAGGAGAAATAATGGGAGATGAGCAGAGATAAGCCTAGATAACGGAAATTATGTAGAGATAATGGGAAATAAGGAGAAATATTGGGAGATAAGGAGAAATAATGGAAGATATTTTATTACTTTGGGTAACATAAGGAATAAGCAGTGACGATAGTAGTGAATCAAGTCCACGCGAGCGGAGCCGCGGGCCCGGCTAGTTTCGTATATAGTGATGATGATGATGTTATTTGGGTCTGAGCGCATCAACAGCTAAGGTTATTTAGCGCCCCGTATTAAGTTTATTATAAATTAAACTAAGAAGTCAGTTTCCTTCAAAAATTTATTTATGTTGTGTTTTTGTGTTACAAAAGATTCTAAGGCTAGTTTCAGATTTGAAGGAATGTTGTATTTGTCTCTTATATTTTTGTGGTGAACTGACTCAAATATGTGTAGGACAGATAAAGGAGACCCACAGGTAGGGCATAGAGGTGGTGGTTCATTTTTTATAAGATGACGGTGAGAGGAATACGTGTGTCTCACAGCCAACCTTCTCAAGAGTACATTTTTTTTTCTTACCATGACGGAGGTGTTCAAACGCGGGAAGACATTAGGTTTTATGGACCACTGTTTATTATTGGAGTCTTCCTAATCCCAATGTAACTGGAAACGAGATTTATGAATGGCCTTAAGGAAGATGTTGAAGTCTGAGAAATGATTTTCCCCAATATTCAAAGAGCCTCCTTCAATAGCGAGTTTTGCATAAGTATCCGCTTTATTATTGCCACTGTTACCAATATGACTGGGTAACCAAAATAAAGAGATGGAGGAATGTTTAAGTTCTGATGTAGCTATATTCTAGATTTCTTAATTTGATGGTCAGAGCGCTTAGGGAGTCAGAAATTATTAAGGAAGATTTGTTTTAAGTTCTTAGGAGTGAATATCTGACAGCCTCTTTAATAGCAAGGAGTTCGACAGAGAAGGTGATAGCATAGTTAAGAAGTTTGTACATTTCAATAATGTTTTGTGAAATAAAAGCTGCTCCTACCCCTTTATCCATCTTGGAGCCGTCTGTACAAAAGAGACAGTGGTTTGAATAGTTTCTGGAGATTCTTTCTAGGAACAGATTATTAAGAAATACATTGAAGTAGTCCGATTTATTACAAGAATGCAGGGATAGGTCTATGAAGGGACGTGGTAAAAGCCATGGGGGAAAAGATGTTTGAAAAGGATAATCATATTTTGGAGGGGTAATAATGGAGAGAAATCAAGTTGAAGGTTCTTCTAGGGATAGATTCCGAAAGGAAAATTTGGTTGCGTTTGTGAGCATTGATTAGACTGAGAGAAGTTCTGATATGGGGGCGAAATAAGGATGAGGAAAAGTATTTTAGAAGGAAGAGCGGTCTTGTGGGCTGCAATGGAGGAGTAGCTGATATACACTGAATACTAGGGATAGGGAAAGTACGGAATACTCCTGTAGCAAAAGGAAGGGAACGATTTTGGATGGAATCAAGGGATTTTTTTTTTAAGGTGAGGGCTGGCTGAATCATATTCCCATCATAATTTTTTTATGAGATGGCCTCATAGTTGTACAAAATAACTTGCTTTTTGTATGTAGTGGATTAAAAAATTGGCTACTCTACATAGATGAAATGTACAGTCGGTCTAGTATAAGCTATTCCTTTTTTTTTTGAGGTTATTGTTGGCACCCCTGAAAACAATGCTTTGTGGAAAGAAATTCATTTCTAACCTTATTTATGGTTAAACAGTACATTATCGAATATGAGTGCTGCATTCGCTTCGCGCTTCTAGGCTGTTTTCCTATGTTATCATCCAAAAGGTCCGAAAATGACACCTACAGCGGTATTTATATAATGGATACGAATTCCGAAAAAGACCTATAACATCATATACAGGAAGCGAACCTACCGTTTAACCCCTTACATATTTTTCAATAAATAATAACAACTCAGGAAGCGCATTCGTAAGTAACTGGTCTGCCCTACATCTTAATGTACAGGGACTGTCGAACAAAGTCAACTTAATAGAACTTAACACTCAAGAATATGATCTTACTTTTTTGTGTCTTTCTGAGCATTGGCAAACTAGTGCCAGTATAGAATATTTAAAAATAAATGGCTACGATAAAGTGTGTGACTTTAGTAGAATACACCACCAACATGGTGGCACTGTGATTTATGCAAAAAATAGTGTTTCTGAAAATTGTAAAATATTACATGACTATAATAATTTCTCTACTGAAATGCTGTTTGAGTGTTCTGCCATAGAATACAAAGAATATTGCATATTATTAGTGTATAGACCAGGAACGTCGACTGACATTGAGGGTTTTCTTGACATTTTTTTTGAACTATTAACAAAAATTTTAGATAATTATAAGAATATTTTAATCTGTTCTGATCTTAACATTGACCACCTGCCTAGTAGCAGAAACTGTAAATACTATAAAATGCTTAAGGATATATTTGACTCAAATAGACTAACATCTTAGCTTAATGGAGCAGCTAGAATTGTTACTAATAGGAAAAATATTACCAGTACCTCTGGTCTTGATTATGTCATCACGTCCAAAACAGAACTTTTGTCTTGCAAAAATTTTGATGCTGGAATTTCCGATCATTTTTGTCAACTTATATATTGTCATGACGAGCAAGCAATATTACCAGAGGCAGTTCAACGGGGGAAACGGTCCGGTACCATAGGGTGGTTGACAATAGTTCAATTAACGAATTTAATTTTCTTTTTGATTCATTTAAAATAGACTTTACTCAGAGCAATATAGAAAAAAACTTTGAACACTTCTTTGATACGTTTAATTGGTGCTTTCAAATAAGCTGTCCAAATAAAGAGGTTAAGGAAAATAAGCTACACAACAAAAAAATTAATTTTTTTAATAACTCCTAGAGGATCTTAAAAACTTAAAAAATTTACATTGGTTACAGAAACGTACTGAGGACTTTCAACTAAAAAATAAATATTCACACCTATAAAAAGACATACATAGTAAAATTAAGAAAGAAAAAGAAAGCCACTATAACAGGAAAATAAATAACTAAAAAAACAAAACAAAGATCACCTGGAATATAATTAATTTTTTAAATGGCAAAAACCAAAATAATTCCAAAAGATACATTAACCAAATATGCACAGATAATATCACTCTTACTAATGCAGAAGACATAGCAAGTAGCTTTAGTAATTATTTATCTACTGTTGTAAAAAATAAATTAAATTCTCACTTCAGTAACGGTTTATCACAGGAATGCACTGTATCAAAAAAATGTTTTGATACCTTTCAATATACTAATGTAACTTCACAGGATGTTAGGTCTGCCATAAAAAAGTTACCCAGACCAGATGAGATACCTATTGCTTTGTTAAAGGGATGTTCGCCTAAAGTAATTGCTTGCCTGGTTTATTTAATAAATATGTCTGTTTATGAAGTTATTTTCCCTTCGCGACTGAAAGAGGCTAACATTTTACCTGTATTTAAAAAGGGCGATCCTCTTCTAATTGAAGATTATATCTTTACTTAACTGTTTTTCAAAGGTTTTCGAAAAAGTTATTTACAATAAGATAACTCCATTTCTTGATAATAACAAAGTTCAAACCACACACCAGCACAGTTTTACAGAATAGCACTCTACAGAGACCGCAGCGATCGACTTTATAAAAAATATACATAAAAAACTTGATATAAATGAGACAGTAGTAGCTCTACTATTTGATCTAACAAGGGCATTTGACACAATAGACCCAGGCTTTGTTGTTAAAAAACTTGAAAGGCTGGGTATTAGAGGACCCCTAAATAAATGGTTTATTTCATTTTTGAAGGGTAGAAACTTTAAAATAAAAATTGGTAATATTTTTTCGCAAATGACAAACTGTGACTTAGGGACCCCTCAAAGCAGTGTCTTGGGTCCTCTAATTTTCTTGTTGTTCATAAAAGACTTACCTGAATACATTTCATGTGGAATCGTTTTTATGTTCGCTGACGATACGACCATAGTCATCTCAGCTAAAGATAAGAAACTTTTGGAGAAGAAAATTAAAATAAGATTGACTGAGTTCTCAAACTGGTGTAAAAAGAATAACCTTATAATAAATCTATCAAAGACCGTGTCTATGGAATTTAAAACAAAATACGCAAACCAATAATCCTAAATATTGTATTTAATAATATAAATTTTCCTGTTAGCCATAGCTCAAAGTTTTTAGGAATCATAATTGATTCTAACCTCGAATGGAGTTTGCACATAGATGACGTTTGCTCAAGACTAAATAAATGTTTTTTTATGATAAAATCTTTAAAAAACTCATTAAGTGTTCCCAATCTCATAACTGTCTATTACGGTAATGCGTACCCAGCCATGTCCTATGGTCTGGCGGTTTGGGGAAGTGCGCAGGAACTGGACAGAGTGCTGGTAATGCAAAAACGAATCATGAGACTAATTTTTAGTATGCCATATAACGTATCCTGTAAGGAAATCTTTAAGAATAGAAAAATATTAACAGTTACAAGTATTTATATATATATATATATATATATATATATATATATATATATATATATATATATATATATATAAACTCTTAATGTATATCTATCAAAATCAAGATAGCTTCATGTCGCATAGATCTTTTCATCGTTATCCGACTCGAAACACAGAAAATTTTTATATTGAAAAACACAATCATGAATACGTTAAAAAAACTAGTCATTACTTGGGCTGCAGACTATTTAACTTACTGCCGGAAAATGTAAAAAGGATTCAATCTATGGCACGTTTTAAAAAACAAAAACTATACTATTAAGTAAAACTTTTTATTTTGTACCTGAATTTGAAAGTTATCTGCAGGGCGGAGTGTGAATGTTATTCTTTATAACATCCTTACTTAATTAAAGCATCTTCAGTATGTATTTTGTTTGTTATAAATATGTATGTTATATTTTTTGTTATATCTTGTATTTATATATTTGATGGTAAGATTTCTTATTTTTTTTTTTTATTTATTATTTTTGATATTACCTAAGATGGGATCATAAATTGTCTATTGTCTCTATCTGTTTTAGTTTTGTTATTTTTTATAAATTTGCCAAGTGTGTTGGATGTTTTAAATGCTGTGTTAATATTTAATTTTCTCAAGAAACTATTTAATTTAGTGTTGCATCTACCATAGTACGTTACTGACTTTACGTTTTCATAAGGTTCTTTATTATTCGGAAAAACTGTACTAATGACTTTTTTGTAAAGTTTTTTCTTGAGAATATTATCTATTATGGATGGTGAATAGTCATTATTTACTGCTAATTGTTTTATAATATTGTGAATTGGTGGTTATTTTCACTTAAATAATTTGCGTAATTTCAGTTATTTTTTTAAATGATGTATGATGAAGCATGTTCTTTTATTCTTTTTAAGTATATTAGCAGTTGATACAGAAGTAGCTCTCAATCATTACCCAAATAATATTAGTAAAAAACACGAAGCAATACTCCAAGACAAGATATTCAATTAATAAAAGACATTAGAAATAAATCAGCAGATATAATATTTACAAAAGCAGACAAAGGTAATTCAGTAGTAGCGATTGACAAAGTAGATTATATCCAGAGAACAATAGATTTCTTAAACCCAGATAAATACCCAATTTTAAAATGTAACCTAACTGAAACTTATCAGAAAATTATTAAATCAACGATCTCTAATTGTAAAAGTTTGTTTAATGATATAGATTCTAGAATTCTCACTCTTATGGCCCCACAAATACTTAAACTATATTCACTAATAAAACTTCACAAAATAAGTTACCCTATGAGGCCAGTAGTATCTTTCGTGTCAGCCCCATCTTATAAACTATCAAAACGTCTTGTTTAAATACTCATAGACAACACTAAATTTAAAGCTAAATTTGCAGTAAAAAATTCACAAGAACTAGTTGAAAACATCAAACATTTAAAGTTACCTGAAAATTCAAAATTAATCTCTTTCGATGTTCAAAATCTTTTTCCAAGCATACCAAGTAGGGAAACTATATTACTAATTAAAAAACTTCTTTCTGAAATTAATGTCAACCCAATAATAAAACAAGACATCTTAAATTGTTTAAAGATTTGTCTAGAACAAAAATAATTTTGAATTTAATAACGACCTATACAGCAGTCCTCTCTTGGCGGAAATATTTATGAATAACATAGAAAACTAAATAAGCAAACATCCATGGTTAAAAAAATGTGTATGGTGGCATAGATATGTTGATGATATCTTACCATATGTTGTTCTACAGGAAGTCCTAGACAATTTGCCACATTTCAAAATTTTTTGAATAATATACCCAAAAAAATATAAAATTCACCAGTGAAGTTGAAACCAATAATAGCTTAAACTTCCTTGACCTAACAATTAAAAGACATAATAACAAACACAGTTTTTCTATTTACCATAAACCGTCACATACTGACCTAATTATCCATAATACCTCATGTCATCCACCAAGACACAAACTTGCAGTTTTCCATAATATGATTCACAGACTAATAAATATTCCTCTAAACCAAGGCGATTTTCAAAAAGAACTTAATATTATAAAACAATTAGCAGTAAATAATGACTATTCACCATCCATAATAGATAATATTCTCAAGAAAAAACTCTAGAAAAAAGCCATTAGTACAGTTTTTCCGAATAATAAAGAACTTAATTAAAACGTAAAGTCAATAACGTACTATGGTAGATGCAATACTAAATTAAATAGTTTTTTGAGAAAGCTAAATATTAACACAGCATTTGGAACATCCAACACACTTGACAAATTTATAAAAAATAACAAAACTAAAACAGATAGAGACAATAGATCCGAAGTATACAAATTAAATTGTGAAAATTGCTCAAAAACATATATAGGTCAAACACGAAGAAGTTTTTCAAAAAGAACATGCTTCATCATACATCAGTAGAAAAAATAACTCAAATTACCCAAATCATTTAATTGAAAATAACCACCAATTCAACCCAAATTTTGAAATATTATGTACTTGCACAAAGGGCCTGAAACTTAATTACCTAGAATCTTTAGAAATAAACAAACGGAAAAATTCAGATTTCTTAATAAATGAACAATTAGACTTAAATAAATTCACCATTACTAATTATATTTTAATTAACTTATTTTATTACCTGCCATAAATTGTGAACCAACCATTTATTGTAGTAATTTTATCCTCATTTTGTAACAAACAATCTGAAGAAGATGTCGTACAGCGAAACATGTCATGGTGTTAAAAAAAAATACTGTTTTACTTCTTGCAAAACTTCTTATCTGGTATATACAAAAAAAACAAGGTCATCCGGTCTCAGTAAAGATCGGAAAAAAACTTTGTTGTAAACTCATTTGGGGTATGTTTTGTAAAGTCATTAATCATTTTGTACCTCCTTAACGAGAATTTGTATTTTAAAGGCAATCAACGTCCGGAACACTAATTGAGCAAGTTCAACTTGCACTTGACCGGTTATTTTTTGTAATCTAGAAACCCTAAAACACGAAGAAAAGCAAAAATATGGAAGCGTGATTTTTTCACAAATACAATACTTTTAGCAAGGAAAGGTCTCATTGTCTTTATTGAATTAAAAGTAAGCCCAGGCCTTTTACTTTCATTAACAAATGTACAAAGAATCTTAAATATGAATGTTTACTTATAATACCCTAACCTAAGCTCTGATTCTAGTGGTCCTATACTAACTTAAAGTAGGAAATGTGTTTTTTGATACATGATTTTCTTAATTCTACGACTTAAACTACCTTAGCCTAAGACTTCCGCTAACTTAACTTAGGACTTTGTGTTAACTTACACTAGGACTTATTATAACTTAATCTAGATTGACAATCTTTTGTCACGGCGGGCGAGGGGGGTCATCGTCTTCGTCAGACGGTCTAAGAAACTGGCGGCGGGCATGTGGCGGGAGTCGGAAGGCGTCCCTGATGCATGGGTTGGAGTGCTGGGACGTCTTCTCCAAAAACTTCAGCTCGACTTTCCTCATGTGTGCCTTTAAGGTAGGCACACCGAGGTCTCTGTGGATTTGCCGGTTCCTCATGAACCATGGGACTCCCGTGATCATCCTCAGGGTCTTGTTCTGCACTGCCGGAAGTTGAGCCCTCCTTGTCTCGGAGAGCTGGCACCAAGTGCAGGCGTAAGTGAGGCCTGCCTTTACGACGGTGTTGTAGATGAGTAGCTTCGTTCTTGGTAGCAACTTACTGGAGCGGTTTATGACTAGGTATATTTTGCCCAGCAGTTGCTTCGCTTGCCTGGTGGCAGTGCAGACCTGGTCCTTCCATACGAGTTGTTTGTCATACTGGACGCCCAGGTACTTGATGGAGTTGGCTCATTTGATGCGGGAGCCTTGGAGCGGGAGAGGTCCATGAGGAGTGTCCCTGCTCTTGGAGAAGACGATGGCTTGCGTTTTGAGGGGGTTGAGTTTGATCCTCCAGCGGTCAAACCAGGAATCTAAGATGTCGAGGTGACGCTGCAATCTGCTGGTGATGGCGGCTACTTCTTCTTGAGTGTGTGATTATGGCAGTGTCAGCAGCATAAAGGAGGAGGTTGATCCAATCCGATTTGGGAATATCGGCTGTGAAGATATTAAAGAGGTGGGAGGCAAGGAAAGGTAAAATTATTAAGAAATTAATAATATGTTGAATTCATGCGTAACTGCATTGTTATTCTTAAATAGGCTCACAAAGTACCATTGTAATATTTTCATCCTCTCTGTCCTTTACTGAACTTATTTAATTATATTTTGTGGCCGTACACACATTTGCATTATATTTAGCTAAATATAAAAAATTCCAATTTTATTAAAACAATGAATAAACGTGCAGAACCAAGTAATAAATGCACTTTATAGACTAAACAACATAAATATTTATAATTTGTACAAGGAATTCTAAAAACGGAAGCTTTATTTTCAGTGTTTTTAATCTGTTCACATGTTGTTATAACTGTTTCAACATATTATACAAATTATTATCCTACCCATTTTACTTAGTTCAGTGTTAACTACCAGCTTATTTGCTAAGAACCGTTCGTCACAGTATCGTGATATGCATTATCTTGAATGTTTATATTTGTGCCTCCAATCAAAAACAGATTCAAGGACTCAAATGTTTGATTAAATTTTCGGATGGTGGTAAAGTTTATATACATTTCATCTACAATCAGTTTTTAAAAATGGTAAGTTTACTGCCATTAATGAATGATCAAATATCTTACTGTTGTTTATTTTCATTCCTTAGTGTTTAAGCGTTTTATTTCACCTACTTGTCAATAGTGAAGAAAATATCATAAAATTTACGTGACGCGTTGTATATAATGTGCGAGCCTCATTAAGTGGGTCAAAAGTTGTAGAAGCTTAATAAAAACATTTATTTAACCTACTGGTATTGAAAAATAATTTTAAAAAAGTTTAAGTTAGTTTTAGTAGCATAATACAGAGGTTCCCAACCTTTCACCGCCCTCTTCCATAATAGTTAATTATACCATATATTGTTGCATATTATCTATACCAGAGGTTCCCAAACTTTTTTTCTCGTAGACCACTTACAAAATTTTACTGGTTCCGGTGGACCTCCTGCTGCTACATTTCTACCATATTCCCAAAACTCGTCAAAAAATGTGAAGATTAGATCTAACGATGGAAATTTGCGTTGTGGCTGGGTTCCAACCCTAAATTCGGAGTGGTAAAAATAAAAAGAAAAATAATATATTTTCTTGTGTTCTATTTATTAAAATAATATGATTACATACTTAATAGAATTAAAATTAAACATTAATAACGTACAGTAACTTCAACAATGCAAATCAACAATTAAAAAAAAAATAGTCATAATTTTAATGGGAGGCATGTACTTGATGGACTGACAGCAAATTATCAATATTTGTAAGGAATAACCGCAAATCTTCCCGTTCTGGGATATTCAATCTGCTGCTTTTTTTTGTTAATAGGTTTGTAACGACACTAAAACTTTTTTCGACAAGGTATGACGAGTGAAACACTATCAAAAGTTTTCTCGCAATTTCCCACAATTCAGGATATTTTTCGGGTATTTCTGCCTGCAGCCAAAATGTTTCATAGCCTTTTTGAAATTTCACCTTCAGCTCCTCATTGGTGCTGCTCGAGTAGCTCCTCTTGTAATACCACATTCGCCACTTCCGTTTCTTCAAATGGATTTATGATCCATGGTGGTATTTCCATCGTCAGAATATCTTCAAATCTATTTTTGAAGTCAACATGCAGGGCATTTAAATGTTGAAGGTATAGCTGAATATCCTCATCAAGTCATTCTGCCTGTGACAAGTTTGGAAACTGGGAGAATTCGCGCCGACTAATATTTTGCTTCATAAATTTCAATTTTCCAAGAAAAGCCGAAATTATACCCTTTGTTTTTATTAAATTTAGGCTGTCCCCTTGTAAATGCAAGTTAATGTCATTAAATTTTTTGAACAAATCTGTTAAATACGCGATGTCTGCCTTCAATTTGATCAGGTTTTCTTTTAAATCCGGATCTTTACTTTCCAGAAACTCTAAAACTGATTCAAAAAGTGAGTAAAATCTTGTTAAACATGCACCTTTCGACAACCAGCGTACTTCAGTATGTAAGAGCAATCGTTGGAAGTCTTCATCATTTTCGTCGCACAATTGTGCAAATAAACGGGTATTCAACGCATTGCTTCTTATTTTGTTAACTGCTTTAATCACAAATTGAAGCGATTGGTGCAATCTATCACTCAAATTTTTCGCTACCAGGTGTTGTCGGTGGATGATACAGTGAATTGCAGTTACTCCTGGTATAATTCTTTTAAGATGGCTTATAAACCCACGATATCGCCCGAAGATGGCAGGAGCTCCATCTGCTGCCACCGAAATAATGTTTGTAAATGGAATCGATTTTTCCTTAAAAAAATCACTAAGGACATTAAATATTGATTCGCCTTTAGTGTCCGTCTCCAAAGTTTTCGCGAATAGCAGCTCTTCATGGATTTCTTCGTCCATAACAAATCGAACATATGCCAATAATAATGCTTCATTACCAGGTAAAGTTAACTCGTCCAATTGAATAGAAAAATGAGTTGTGTTGCAGATAATTACACAAGAAGCTTTCAATATCAGAGCTCATTTCATCAATACGTCTTTGTACAGTGTTGTTCCTCAAAGGAATTCTTTTGAGTACGTCAAATGGAGGTTTATGCAGAACAGTTTTTAAAACCTCTTCAACAGCGGGTAAAAATTAACTGTTCTCCGATGGTGTGCGGTTTTCCAGATTTCGCTATAAGCAATGAGATATTGTAAGATGCCCGCAAGCCATCATCGTTACTTTGAGACGTTAAGCGAACATACTGTGCACGGTGGGTCTCTTTTCATATTTTTCCTTCAATGTTTGAAAATATTTTAAATCTTTACCTATTTTATCAGGATGACACCTTCTTAGATGATCTTCAAGCTTCGATGGTTTCATAGAGTCATTGCTCAAAAGTTTGTTGCATAAAAGGCATATGGGCAATCGTTTGTCTGCCTTTGATGGAAGAAAACCAAATTTCAAATAATCAACACTGTACTGTCGACATTTCTTCTTAGATTCAGCCATGTTTCGTATCAGTTACCTACCTGTAAAGAAAAAAAATGTTTGTTTTAGTAATTATAAGGCGACTTTAACAGGATATGGCTATTTTAACAGAATAAAATAGGATTAATTAATTATTGCAATGAAAAAACCAAAATGCCGGCGGCAAAACTGATTCTAATTATTAAAATCAATAAACTGCTTAGACCCATATAGAGGTTTTCACAAAACTGCTGAACCTCTTTTAATGTAATATAAAATATTTTTTGATTAATTATAATTTGATACATTTCTGTAGATTCGAGAGAAAATACTTTTAAAGAATATTTTGACATCAAAACTCCGCGATTTTAATGATTTATTTATTACTTTGATGTACGTTACGAGTGGTACATAAAGACACATACAATTTATGAAAATATTTTTAGTCATTTAGCATTAGCAACTACGAGGGCACTGAAATATGTACAAACATGCAGGTCAATCATATATCTCTCCTTTAGTGAATCACCACAGTCGGTAAATAAATAATTTTATAATAAAAAGTACTAAAAGTTCAATCTTTCTCGGCTTTCTGTTCTTTTATAGAAGTATCGAATAATGGCCCTGTTCAGTATTTAATTTTTATTACGTACCTACTACACGCAAACATAACAAATATAATATAATATATATACATACATATATATAATTATTACAATATAAAATAAAAGTATGAATAACAAATAGGCAGGTACTTACTTTTTCCGGCACTCGCAAACACTGACATCGATTCACTCACACTTTTCTTTTCAAAATTCCGGAAACAAATGACGTTTGTCCTTGGCATTCGTATTTATATTGGTGAAGAATCAAACAAGTTCATGCAAGATTGCAAGCACAGCATTAGTCGTATTTCGTCCCTTTGCACGTCCGAACGGGGTTGCGTTGCGGGCGGGCGGGCGGCGCTCTGCAAGTCTCGACGCGCGTTGTACTGACTATCGAATATGCAAGTTTTTACAAGTAACAGTCGCTGACCTTCTTAAAATACACTACTCAAAAAAATTAAGGGAGGTTTTAAAACAAGGAAATTAATGCTAAATAAACAGGCTATCTGATCCATATGCCGGCCTAACTGAAAAAATTTGTTTCAAGCTCGTGGACAAAAAAAAAAACAAAATATTTGCAATATTATTTTTTCGCGCTATCTGTTAGGATTGCATGAGAACCGTAGCTCCTAAAAAATTTTAGCCAAAAAATCTGAAAATTAGAATCTTAAAGCTTCAAAATGCTATTTTTTAAGGTCTCAATACGACCATTTTTCACCGAAATACAGCCTGTCAAGAATCACCGAAAAATTTGGAATTTTTTTTGCTCCCTTAATTTTTTTGAGTAGTGTATTATCTGCCTACATTGATAGGTAAAGCCAAGCCAACATTTTTGTTCTTTACTATCGAAACCAGATAAATTTTCGTAGACCCCCACTTACAACTTGTGAACCCCCATTTTTTTTTCACGCCAACGTAGACCCCCGTCGAGTCTCTCGTGGACCCTTAGGGGTCCACCTGAACCACTTTGGGAATCACTGATATAGAGGTTCCCAACCTTTTCTGAACCACCGCCCTCTTCCATAATAGTTAATTATATCAAATATTAAAATATTATTGCATATTATCTATACCTATTTAATTTATCTATCTATCTATAAAGAATCACAAAGTTGAAATTAATTAAAACTACCATCAAATGTAGTGAAAAATTGTTTGCTAAAAATTTAAAAATAAACCCAAAATCAATAAGAAATAAAAAAAAAATAATGAGATAGTTAAGGCTGGTGGAGTTTTAACAATATGTGAATGTCGGGTACCAATTTCGTTAACATCAGTTGCAAATTGCCACGTTCTGTGATGTGTAGTATATTTCTTTTCTTAGACAGTGAATTAGCTACCGCACTGAACTCACTCTCAGCCAAATATGATGAAGGAAAAGCAATTAAAAATTTCTATACTCCTGCCCATAATCCTGGGTAGAGAGCTGTTATTGATTTTTGAAGCCAGAACTGTTGGTATCCATTTCTGAATTTTACTTTTAGTTTTTCGTTAGTTGTGAGTTCTACGAGTTCCTCTTCTAAATTTGATGATTCTGCTGTATCTGCATTTGCGAAAGGATCTAAAACTCAACTCGGTGTATTCGTGATTAAAATATCCTGAAATCGTTCCGTAAAATCAGCATGAAGAGCATCCAAGTGTTGGCAGCAAGTAAGTAAATCTTCCTGTTTTGCAGAGACTTCTGATAATGTAGGAAAGTGGCCGTATTCCCCTCTACCTAGATTTCGTTTGAACAGAATAAGTTTTCCCACAAAAGCAGCCATGACGTTTTTAAAGAAATTCAACTCATCACCTTGCAACTGTAAATTGACTTCATTGAATATTTTAAACAGGTCTGTCAAATAAGCGATGCCATTTTTGGATGTAATCAGGTTTTCGCACAGTTTTTCGTCTCTGTTTTTAAGGAAGTCCAGTAC
This sequence comes from Pachyrhynchus sulphureomaculatus, assembly GCA_019049505.1. Lineage (NCBI taxonomy): Eukaryota > Metazoa > Arthropoda > Insecta > Coleoptera > Curculionidae > Pachyrhynchus > Pachyrhynchus sulphureomaculatus. The sequence continues at coordinate 214,508,269 of CM032456.1, read as the reverse complement.
TTGGTCAAGTAGATTGAAAAAACGATTCCGACAAATACCTTTTGAGAGCCAATGAACTGTTGTGTGCAGCAACAAGCGATTGTAATCTTCATCATTTTCACTACAAAGTTGGCTAAATAATCTGTCATGCATTGAATTGCTTCTAATCTTATTGACTGCTCTACTAACGTAATGAAGCGACGTATGCAGGCGTTCATTAGGATTTTTTGTAACCAAATTCTGACGATGAATAACACAATGTATAGCGAGTACATTTGGTACTGCTTGTTCCGAATACGCTATGAAACTCTATGACGGTCCGTCGTTACTGGAGCACCCTCAGTAGCAGCTGACAAAATATTGCGAATAAAAATTTCTTTCTACTGAAAAAACTTGTTCATGGTATTAAATATCGATTCTCTCTTTGTATCGGTTTCCAAATTTTTAGCAAATAATAACTCTTGACGGACAGAACGGAAAAGAAAAATCTTCTCACCAATAACACCAGAAAAATGGAACCAATATTTTACAAATATGCTAACAGAAGATAGACCAGAGTTCAAAAGTACCCAACATGGAAAACCCAAATATAGTTATACGAGGATCCCCAATAAGGATAACAACATCAGAAGTTAAAGAAGTATGTAAAACGCTAAAAAATAGTAGAGCTCCAGGACCAGGAAACATCCCAGGAGAGATAGTAAAATACGGAACTGAAAAGCTATTTAGCGCTTTGATGAACTTATTCCAAAGATGCATTAACACATCAGAAGTACCTGAGGAATGGAAAATATCATACATATCAACAATTCATAAGAAAGGAGACAAAAATAATTGCGATAACTATCGGGAATAACGGTTACAGGATCTATTAGCAGAATATACGGAAAAATACTTAAAAATAGAATAGAAACGGAATACGCGGACGTAGAAGTTGAAGAACAGGCAGGCTTTAGAGCAGGAAAATCCACAATAGACCATCTCTTCTCACTGACTCAAATCCTAGAAAAGAAAACCGCATTTGACCAGGAAGTCCATGTCTTGTTTGTTGATTTAAAAAAGGCCTACGACAGCGTGCCCCTAATGAGATTGTGGGAAACACTACAACAGAGTAATGTAAGCACCGAAATAATTAAAGCCGTAAAATCCTTATACCAAGACGCAAGAAGTAGTGTGAAAACCAAATATGGTATAACAACAGGGTTCCAGGTCACAAAGGGTCTCAAACAGGGCTGCTGTATATCCCCAACGCTATTTAAAATCTATTTGGAGAGTGCACTGAAGAACTGGAAAAGAAAATGCAGCAGTATGGGATTACCACTGGATGACGATACTACATTGTACACGCTATCATTCGCAGACGACCAAGCAGTAGTCGCTCAGGACATCGATGATATGGAATACATGACCCGAAAAACTTATGGAGGAATATGAAAAATGGGGATTAGAAGTCAATATTAAAAAGACCGAGTACATGTGCGTCGGAGGACAACAGCAGGACTTGAAACTGGCCACAGGACACACCATCAAACACTGGGCCAGTTATAAGTATTTGGGAACGAGAATATCTAGGGACGGAACACTGGAAGAAGCAATATTCGAGAGGAATATCCAAGGAAGAAAAGCGATTACAATGCTTATTAGTATACTATGGGACAAAAACATAACCATTGAAAATAAGAAGAGAATTTACAATAGTGAAAAGTATAATAACTTACAGCTCCCAGGTGGGGCCATTGAAGGAAAGAACAGAAAAAATACTAAAAGCTACAGAAATGGATTTCTGGAAACGAGCAGCCAGAAAATCCAGAAATACCATATGACACGATAAGACGAGCTTTAGAAATAAAGCACGATATAGTGGACAAAATCTGAACCCAACAGTTGGTATGGTACGGACATGTACAGAGAATGTCACAAGACCGACTACCTAAAAAGATTTTAAATTGGAACTCTCATGGAAAAAGAAAGCGAGGAAGACCACGCCAAAGCTGGAGAGCAGGAATCAACAAGGATGTACTAGAGAGAGATCTGGAGGAGGAGGGATGGAGAAACCGGGAGGAGTGGAAATTAGGCATCGGAAGACGGAAGACGTTATAAAACCGATTGATTTTTGCAACGAATTATTACTCAAAGGAATTTTCTGATGATATCTGATGGTGTCTTATGATGAAGAACAGTTTTTATTACCTCTTTGGCTGCCGGCAAGATTAATTCCTCGCCAATTGTGTGTGGTTTTCCCGCTTTTGCGATTAACAATGAAATGTTATATGAGGCTCGTAACCCATCATCTTCTTGTTTAAAAGACGACGCAAAAAGGTTTGATACAGTTGGCTATTTTAAATATTTCTTTTCCAGTCCTTGAAAATAGGATAAATCTTTGTCCTTTTTATCAGCATGCATTTTATTCAGATATAGCCGAGAAGGCTTCATGGTTTCATTTGGAAAAACTTTTTGGCAAACTAAACACATAAGTAATGATTGGTTTGTAGGAGAGTGCGTAAATCCATATTTTAAATACTCAATATACAGTGAATTCTGCTTATAACGAACCCGTTTATAGTGAATTTCCGTTAAAACAAACTATTTTATGATGCACGAAAAAACTTCCATAAGACCAATGCAAATTTTTATCGGTTATAACGAACTTCCGGATAAAGCGAACCAAATTTGGATGTTTTGTGTCCGTTTATAACGAATTTGCCATTCCCTGTGCTCGATGTTGCGCGACTTGATCTAGGAAATTCGCCGAAACTCGCTGGGAACCCCTATTCTACTTGTTTCCGCCGCGACGCTAGTTCGAGCAGTATTATTTTCAATTCACTTGTTGAGTTATGCGGTTCTAATGCATATTTGATCAAAATAGCAATGTGAATATTTAAGTTTTTATTTTAAAATAAGTACACAAAAACGTAAAGCGTTTACTGTAAAAGACAAACACGATAATAACCAATAATGATAACAACATAGTTATAAATTTGGAAGGAACACCTCTCGAGATTGTTAAGAATTATGTGTATCTGGAGCAAAAAATTTCAAGAAGAATCAGGCTTGGGTGGTGCGCATTCGGGAAATTAAGATAAAGCTATCCCAAATAAGTTAAAGGCCAAAGTTTACGATCAGTGCATCCTACCCGTAATTACATATGGCTTTGAAACTTGGACAATGAATAAAGCCGATATACAAAAACTAGCTCGGACCCAGAGAGCACACGAAAGATAGATGATCGGGATAAAACTTAAAGATAGAAAATGAAACAAGTGGATATGTGAACAAACGAAATTAAAGGATATTATAGAGCACGTAGCAAAAAGACAGTGGCTATGGGCTGGACATGTAGCACGCACGACCGATAATTGCTGGACTAAGCAAATATTAGAATGGAGACCACGAGAACAGAAAAGGAGCGTAGGACGTCCCAAAACAAGATGGCGGGATGATATACAGAGGGTTGCGGGCATTGGATGGATGACAACAGCTGCAAATAGATTGCAAACAGCTGAATTTAATTAAATCTACAGTTTCTACCATATGGAAGAAGAGGCAAGAAATCTTATCAATCTATGATAAAAGAAACTTTAGTTGTAAAAAAGTAAGAAAATCTACACATGACTAAGTCGATAAAGGACTCCTTAAATGGTTTAGTCAAAAACGACATGAACATGTTCCTGTTATCGGCTATACTTTACAAGAGAAAGCTAGTGAATTGGGAAGGAAAATAAAGAACACCGAGTTTAACTGTTCTAAAAGTTGGATTGAACGATTTTAAAAACAGCATAATATTAGTGGAGGTAAGATAGTAGGCGAAACTGCGGGAGTGGATATGACGCTTGTTGGTCAGTGGTTGCTCAATGTATGGCCGGAAATTCGAGAAAGTTATGAATATGTGGACATTTTTAATGCGGATGAAACGAGTTTGTTTTACAAGATGACGCCTGATAAGACATTAAAGTTTGTCGGAGAGCCCAGTACTGGTGGACAATTATCAAAAGTAAGGATTACTGTGTTGGTAACTGCAAATATGTCTACAACAGAGAAAAAAAAATTGTGGGTGAAGTCCGCCTGAATGACATCAGAAATTTTTAAAAACGAACTGATCGAATGGGACAAAGAATTAAAATTCACAAACAGAAAAATATTACTTTTGATTGACAACTGTTCGGCCCACCCTGAAGTTAATCTACAACAAATAAAATTCGTTTTCATGTCTCCAAATACAAGTGCAAAGCTCCAACCTATGGATCAAGGTGTGATATATTCTTTAAAATGTCATTATAGAAAGATTTTACTTAAGAAAATGTTAGAGACGATCGATAAAGGTAACATTTTTTCTGTAACTCTCTTGGACGCTGTAAACTTTATCCATATGGCTTGGCAAAGAGTCAGTAGAGAAACCATTGCAAACTGTTTTAAGCATGGCGAATTTTTAAGAAAGGAATGTAGATATGAATTAGATGGTGAGCTACCGTTGACTCAATGGATTGAAAAACATCGAGAAGATCCTACTGATTTTCTAGAATTTGTTTACGATACTGACATTCAACATAGTGCAGTGGAAATTGAGATTAAAAAGATATTCAATCACTTTAATTTTTAAGAATATGTATATGCTGATAATGAATTAATGGCGAGAGAAATATTAACTGATAATCAAATTGTGACATCAGTAACTTCTGGAAAGATTTTAAGCGATAATGACGACGAAGACGAGTTTGGAGAAGAAGATAATATTTATGTTCCATCCATTTCAGAAATGACTAAGAAAATGACTGAAACTCGCAATTTTTTGGAATCTCGTGAAGTTCCTGAACATATATGGAGCAATTTTGTGACCTTGACAATTATATAAACACCATTTCTTTTCAAGTAAAACTGTACAAACGAAAATTAGTGATTTTATGGTATAAACTGCGTAGTTTAATGTATTCGTTTATACTCGTATATGTGTACCAACATACAGAATAATAACTTCAGTGTGACTTGTTTTATTTTCTTTGAACGTTTTCTTTTAATTTAATAATTATTATTATTCATTTTTCTAAGCATTAGCGCCTAATCTAAATAAAAAGTAGTGAAAAATGATATTTTTATTTACTGTTTGTAACGAACTTCGGGTAAAGCGAACCAATTTTAGTGATTTTTTAGAGTTCGTTATAAACGGACATCACTGTAGATTTATAGATAGTATTAAAAATAATGGCTATAATAACTTATTTTACTTTCACTCACGAATGTGGATTATTGGCGAAGCACACAAAAATAATAAGACATTCCTAGAGCTATGCCTGCCTTTTATAGACTTAATTTCGTTCACGCATCAACTTGTATGCCTTTCGCTTGCTTGCGATGCCGGTGCACTTGCTCTGTAAGCAAGTTATTACAAGATTCCATATTTTTGTCGAAACATGCTTGATTGCGTGAATCGTGTCTTTATTTACCAACTTGCAGACTTGTCTCCGACAATAATAAACCGAATTAGGTATACGTATACCTAATGCTAATTAAAAATTTTTTATTGCTTATTTACGCGATAACAATAAGATAAAAATTTTAGATTGCTAGATAAAATATTTATTCACGAAAACAGTAGGTATTTTTAAAGTTCACCTACTATTCCCATAGTGCAGTCAAGGATGTCCGATATTGTCTTCAGACACCGTATCATAAAACGTATTTTAATGAAGCTAGACACCAAAAAAGCTTCTGGCTCTAAAGGAATATCTGCCATAGTTCTCAAAAACTGTGCGAGGGAACTAACACCAGTTTTCTGTAGACTTTTCAATCTATCCTACAGAAAGGAAATATTGCCTTCCTGCTGGAAATGTGCCACAGTTCAGCCGACACCTAAAAAAGGCAAGAAGACCTTGCCAAATAACTAGCGACCAATCGCACTGCTTTCAATAATATCGAAAGTCATGGAAAAGGCTATCAATCAGCATCTTCTAAAATATCTTGAAGGATTCAACATTATTAGCGATCATCAATATGACTTACGTAAAAATAGATCAACAGGAAATCTTCTGACTTATCTAACACACGTTTGGAACAACGCAATTGAACACTTTGGAGAATCTCGAGCGGTTACTCTTGACATATCCAAGGCATTCGACCGTGTTTGGCACGATGGACTGTTGGTTAAGCTACGCTCTTATGATATGTCTGAAAAGTTCTGTTTGTGGCTCTCATGTTTCCTCAGAGAGCGTTCTTTACGAGTGACAGTCGACGGATTTCTTTCTAACACCTTCACTATCAACGCCGGTGTACCTCAAGGCTCCATACTGTCTCCTACTCCTTTTCTCATTTACATTAACGATCTACTGGAAAAGACCGAGAATCCAATCTACAGCTTCGCAGATGACAGTACGCTTATCTCTTCATTCACTTTGAACGCTCGGACATCGGCTACTCACACGAATATCCGTAGACAGCAGGAAGTTATTCAACTTAACAAAGACCTGGAAGAAATATTATCTTGGGGGTGACAGTAACCAAGTGGAATTTAACGCTACAAAAACCCAGGCGGCAGTTTTTTCTAAAAAAGTTAAAGTTGCTGAACCCGACATAGTTATGTCGCGGCACTCCATTCCTCTAACGTTGTCACTCAATTTGTTGGATTCTATTCAGAGAAGAGCTGTTCGTCTGATTAGAGACCCGCCCTTGATTCGCTGGAACATCGAAGAACGGTTGGCGACTTGAGCCTATTCTACAAATATTTTCATGGAAAGTGTTCGAAGGATGTGGCCCGCTTAATTCCTCCCAGAGCGGTGAATGTTAGAAGTACACGTCGCGCTAATACTTCACATCCTTATGAGGTTCAGCTTGTTACTCCTCGTACAACGCTTTTCAAGCAGTCTTTTATATGGAGATCATCATCCCTTTAGAATAATTTGCCCAGGATTGTGTTTCCCACCGAGTACAATTTACAGCGGTTCAAGAACAACGTGAATCGCTTTTTCCGCACACGTGTCACTCCTGTAGGGCTTTAGGGACTTCTTCTCTGCAGCACGTGTGCTAGACCCAAAAAAAAAATATATTTTGTTTTATTAATTCCTAAATAGGTAGGTACGCCAAGGCCGTCCCCGTTGACTGTCTTAACGCCAGCCCTCCCCCCATTCTGGACCCACTACTGCCCTCAGCGCCTACTGGGGGGCGGCACCACCTCCTTAGAAACCTATGGCATAATAGGAGATCGCGAAATTGCCAACTGTCTTTTTTCTAAACTAATTATTTGATTTGCTGACTAAGATTTTACTCTTTTAGGGAATGAAATTTTTTACAGCCTTTTTAAGTTTTCACAAAAATTTTAAATTTTGGTAATAAAAACAATACTACCCTAGCCGTCAATAATCAAAAAGGTCTCTAAGTTAATCACAATCGAAATGATCTTTTGAAGTGGTTCTTTCAGATCTCAGTGAAGGAGATGCCATATTTTCTACTCCTGTTAGTTCCATTGTATTTGCACAAAGTCAAATTTTGCAAACGAGGGTAGATTGAGAAGTCCTATAAAAAATAAGGTGAATAATTTTTTTTTTCAAAAACGAAAATTTATTTCTTAACATAATTTCCATTGAGCTCAACACATTTGGTCTGAGATTCTAATTTTTTTATTCCCTCAGAAAAAAGAAGTTTTGAACTGTGCATAATACTCGTTTACAGCACAGTTAACCTTTCCATTCTCCTAAGCCAGTTTTTGAGGTTAGGAAACAATAAAAGTCGCCGAGGAACTATTTCAAAGCACAATTCGTTGCGTAATAAGCGCTACTCACTATTTTACCCTTTACCAAATAATCAATCAAAATAATACCGTGTGAGTCCCAAAAAAACAGTAACCACCACTTTTCCCGCCGATAAAACTCTTTTTGCTTTTCTCGGTACACTTTCACCTTCGCTAACCGACTGTTTTCACTGTCGTTTTGTTTCCGGTATGTAATGGTGGATGCACGTTTCGTCTACAGTCACAAAACGACGCCATAAGTCCTTCGGATTACGCTGCAACTTTTTCAAACACGATTCTGCAATATCTTTTTTGTTCGTTTTTGGTCTGGAGCCCTCACGATACCATGAATTTTATCGACCATTTCTTCAGAAGAAATCTTAATTAGGCGACCTGAACGCGCAGCATCTACAATGCTCGTACGGCCACGTTTCAATTCATCTATTCTATAATAAATGGTCTTGAGTGCTGATCCTGAGTCCCCATATACTTCCGTCAATTCAACTTCTATCTTAAATAAAGATTTTTTTTAAATTCATTTCTACGAAACGTGTAACACCCATCGCTTACGATAACTCCCAACAAACAACTGCGCGTTGCATCTATTTGAAAATTAAGCATAACCGTCACAAGAATCACGCTTGCCAACAGTCATACCGCTTAAAAAAAATTCCTGCCATTTTGTAAAAATTTGCCAGACAGATCAATCTACCCTCGTATATAATAATGTTTTGAATTGTCTTTTTAGGCAACCTAAGAGGAGCAATATAAAAGTTTCATCGGGTCAAGGAGGTGTATATTCAATTTCATCATTTACTAATATAACGATAACATAACCGATATTCATGGTTCTTTGTTTGAATATTGTTAATCAATTATCTAAAAATCTTGCACAAAACTAACTACGCATGAAAAAAAAAAAAAGAAAATTTCTAATCTGTGCGAATTTAAAACAGTTTGCGTTAGTTTCAAACAAGTTTGGCCAGAAAAAAATATGGTATTTTTCTTAATATCAAATGGAGACTACATGTACGGATATCAGAGTTTGTTACATTGGTGTAGCTAACAAGTTCGAATCTTGGAAAAGAAGTCAACATGGGTCACTATCAATATTATATCTACGTATTTTTTACTGAACTATATTTTATCTATAGATACAGTAGAACCCCAATTAACCGAGTCGCGATTATCCGAGCCCTGGATTAACCGAACCAATCTAAGAACCTGATTATTCGAGATACGCGCGTCTATGCTGCTTATTAACCGAGTTTCTAAAATATGTATGTACATATTTCCATTTAAAATCGTCGGGGCTTTCGGGGAATCCCCCTGGCCCGGGTGAGGGGTTCCCCTATTTATGTTTTTGGACTCTTTCAGCATGTAAATTTGCGTGAATGCAGTGCATTATAGCGTTTACTACGGAGAAGTACGAGTATACTCACATAATTTATTTGGTTGGAGTTCTGGTAGTTAAATGTAATTAATACGAACTGTTTTGTTTAAATTTTTGTTTGTCGTATTATAATGGAGCAAAACAAGCGTAAAAGAATCGTCGTTCCTATTGAATAAAAATTAAAAGCCATCAGAAGAATTGAAGCAGGAGAGACAATTAAAGTTGTTGCACGAGACTATGGAGTAGGTGAGGTAACAGTTGGAGATTGGAAAAGAGACCGCACAAAAATAGAAGAGTGGTGTATAAATCAAGCCTCCTCGTCCTCAGGAAGAAAATCAATGAAAACCGGCGACTATGACAAAGATTAACGAAGCTTTATTCATGTGGTTTAAACAACAGAGATCAAAAGGTGTGACTCTGTCAGGTCCAATTTTGCAACAGAAAGCAATAATGATTAGTAGGCAATTCCCAGAGATAGATCAGTTTACCGCCAGTTCTGGATGGCTTGACCGCTGGAAAAAACGGTACGGTGTACGACAAAAATCAGATGACGATGACGAAGCGGCGGTGGATGAACAGTCTCCCACTAAGATCTCTCATCAAGAACGTTTTGCTTCTTTGGAAAAAGCTTTGAGGTATATCGAACAACAACGAGAGGCAACCCCAGCGGATTTGCTTCTTCTTAATAGATGGAGAAACATTGCAGCGAGAAAAAGAAGATGCAATATGAAACAGAAGTGCATAGATACCTATTTCACTGTTTTATAATGTATGTACCTATTTATATGTTAAAAACGTTAATACATCGGTTTAAAGTATTGGTGTTTATTTTTTGAATGAATAAAGAACAAATCCGGATTATCCGAGTTTTCAGTTATCCGAGGAGGGTGCGCCCCCACGTTACCCCGAATAAACCGGGGTTCTACTGTATATGAAAATTTTAAAAGTTTTAATAAACTTTCCATACTATTTAAGGCAATGAAAAAAATAACGTTAAAAATAAATCAAATTTTGTAGCATATAATGGTAATACTTTTCTACAACTGCTTCATAATTATTTTTTATAGAGCCATTTCTTACATTTTTAATGAGTACGCAGAAAAAAAACGGCGCCTTGGCCTTAATAGCGATGTTACTTACTATACATGTATTATAAATACATGATTCATAGACTCAAATTAATGTTGTGCCGAATTCTCAGCCTGAAACAGTGTTTTACTTTTCTTACCAACAGAAAGTATTGTATTCGTGGAAAAATCACATTTCGAGGTTTTTGCTTTTCTTCACGGTTTAGGATTCCTAGATCACGAAAAACATAGTAACTCATTTTTGTTGGTTTGTCGGTCTGTTGACACGCTAACTCTCGAACGAAATAAGATATCAATTCCAAATTTGGTACATAGATATTATCTAACGAGAGGATGAAACCTAGAGTTTTTGAATGATATCTCTTCGAGTAAAAGGGGTGGGTGTCAATAAATTTTAGATCTTTTTAATACCATTTTGGTAACTTCTCCTGTTGTTAAAATAATAAATAACTTTTATGCCCAAGAAATTTCTAGTAAAAAATATAGGTAATGAGAGGGGTAGGGTAGGAGATTAGAAGGATCAATTCCTATATATATATGTATATATATATATATATATATATATATATATATATATATATATATATATATATATATATATATATGTATATATATATATATATATATAAATATATATATATATATATATATATATATATATATATATATATATATATATATATATATATATGACTCGTGAAGCCACGTAGAAGCACATTCAAAAAATTTTTGAAAAATTTTAGATCTTTTTAATATCATTTTGGTAACTTCTCCTGTTTTCTTGTTAAAATAATAAATAACTTTTATGCCCAAAAAATTCCTAGTAAAAAATATAGGTAATGAGAAGGGTAGGGTAGGAGATTAGAAGGATCAATTCCTATATATGTATATATATATATATATATATATATATATATATATATATATATATATATATATATGACTCGTGAAGCCATGTAGAAGCACATTCAAAAAATTTTTGAAAAATTTTAGATCTTTTTAATATCATTTTGGTAACTTCTCCTGTTTTCTTGTTAAAATAATAAATAACTTTTATGCCCAAAAAATTCCTAGTAAAAAATATAGGTAATGAGAAGGGTAGGGTAGGAGATTAGAAGGATCAATTCCTATATATGTATATATATATATATATATATATATATATATATATATATATATGACTCGTGAAGCCATGTAGAAGCACATTCAAAAAATTTTTGAAAAATTTTAGATCTTTTTAATATCATTTTGGTAACTTCTCCTGTTTTCTTGTTAAAATAATAAATAACTTTTATGCCCAAAAAATTTCTAGTAAAAAATATAGGTAATGAGAGGGGTAGGGTAGGAGATTAGAAGGATCAATTCCTATATATATATATGTATATATATATATATATATATATATATATATATATATATATATGTATATATATATATATATATATATATATATATATATATATATATATATATATATATGACTCGTGAAGCCATGTAAAAGCACATTCAAAAAATTTTTGAAAAATTTTAGGTCTTTTTAATATCATTTTGGTAACTTCTCCTGTTTTCTTGTTAAAATAATAAATAACTTTTATGCCCAAAAAATTTCTAGTAAAAAATATAGGTAATGAGAGGGGTAGGGTAGGAGATTAGAAGGATCAATTACTATATATATATATATATATATATATATATATATATATATATATATATATATATATATATATATATATATATATATATATATATATATATATATATATATATATATATATATATATGTATATATATATATGTATATATATATATATATATATATATATATATATATATATATATATATATATATATATATATATATGACTCGTGAAGCCATGTAGAAGCACATTCAAAAAATTTTTGAAAAATTTTAGATCTTTTTAATATCATTTTAGTAACTTCTCCTGTTTTCTTGTTAAAATAATAAATAACTTTTATGCCCAAAAAATTTCTAGTAAAAAATATAGGTAACGAGAGGGGTAGGGTAGGAGATTAGAAGGATCAATTCCTATATATATATATATATATATATATATATATATATATATATATATATATATATATATATATGTATATATATATATATATATATATATATATATATATATATATATATATGTATATATATATATATATATATATATATATATATATATATATATATATATATATATATATATATATGACTCGTGAAGCCATGTAGAAGCACATTCAAAAAATTTTTGAAAAATTTTAGATCTTTTTAATATCATTTTGGTAACTTCTCCTGTTTTCTTGTTAAAATAATAAATAACTTTTATGCCCAAAAAATTTCTAGTAAAAAATATAGGTAATGAGAGGGGTAGGGTAGGAGATTAGAAGGATCAATTCCTATATATATATATATATATATATATATATATATATATATATATATATATATATATATATATATATATATATATATGTATATATGTATATATATGTATATATATATATATATATATATATATATATATATATATATATATATGACTCGTGAAGCCATGTAGAAGCACATTCAAAAAATTTTTGAAAAATTTAAAAAAAAGGGGCAAAACTCCTTTTAACCAAATATTTGTAAAATATTATATGAGAGACCGACCTTGGCCTTCGTAAGGCGCGAAGGGTGGCCCTACCCCAAGAGGGGTGTTTCCAGGCCATTTATTATTATTATTATACAATATAATGCAGTATGTAGAAAATGGTAGTAGTATAACAAGACACGTACCATAAACTTTGGGGAATACGACGTCCTAAACTTATTGACTTGTTATGCAAAATAGTATATGCCAAACGTAAATAAATATTCGTTAATTGAATTGCATAACCTGTTTAAAAAATTAAAAATACAAATCGTATAGTTAAGTTATTTTTTTTTTTTATTGGTCTGGCACACGTGCTGCAGGGAAGTCCCTAAAGCGCTCCAGGAGCGGCACGAGTGCGGAAAAAGCGATTCACGTTGTTCTTGAATCGCTGTAAATTGTACTCGGTGGGAAACACAGCGCTGGGCAAATTATTCCAAAGGGATGACTCTCCATATAAAAGATTGCTTGAAAAGCGTTGTACGCGGAGTAACAAGCTGAACCTCATACGGATGCGAAGCACCAGCGCGCGACGTGTATTTCTAACATTTGAGAGGAATTAAGCGGGCTACATCCTTCGAACACTTTCCATGAAAATACTTGTAGAACAGACTCAAGTCGCCAACCGTTCTTCGATGTTCCAGCGAATCAAGGCCGCCGGTCAATTCCGGGTCCCCAATCAGACGGACCGCTCTTCTCTGAACAGAATCCAACAAATGCAGTGTATGTTTGGGAGCGGAGCCCCAAACGTGGGAGCAGTATTCCATAGTTGGTCGAATTTGGGCTTTATAAAGAATTAACAGTTGTTGTGGGGTGTAAAGCTTTCTGGTTCTAAATAATATTCCCAACTTTTGAGAAGCTCTCCTTGCTATGCCTGCAACATGTTCATGCCAAGACATATTTGCTCCCAAACTAACGCCCAACAAATTGAGCGACGATGCTAGGGGAATGGAGTGCCCAGACATAACCATGTCGGGTTCAGCAACGTTAACTTTTTTAGAAAAAACTGCCGCTTGGGTTTTTGTAGCGTTAAATTCCACTTGGTTACTGTCACCCCAAGATAGAATTTCTTCCAGGTCTTTGTTGAGTTGAACGACCTCCTGCTGTCTGCGGATATTCGCCTGAGCAGCCGATGTCCGAGCGTTCAAGGTGAATGAAGAGACAAGCGTACTGTCATGTGCAAAGCTATAGATTGGATTCCCGGTCTTTTCCAGCAGATCGTTAATGTAAATGAGAAAGAGAGTAGGAGACAGTATGGAGCCCTGGGGCACACCGGCGTTGATAGTGAGGGTGTTAGAAAGAAATCCGTCGACCGCCACTCGTAAAGAACGCTCTCTGAGGAAACATGAGAGCCACAAACAGAACCTTTCAGACATACCATAAGAGCGCAACTTAGCCAACAGTCCATCGTGCCAAACACGGTCGAATGCCTTGGATATGTCAAGAGCAACCGCTCGAGATTCTCCAAAGTGTTCAATTGCGTTGTTCCAAACATGTGTTACATAAGTCAGAAGATCTCCTGTTGATCTATGTTTACGAAAACCATATTGGTGATCGCTAATAATATTGAATCGTTCAAGATATTTTAGAAGATGCTCATTGATAACCTTTTCCATGACTTTCGATATTATTGAAAGCAGTGCAACTGGTCGGTAGTTATTTGGCAAGGTCTTCTTACCTTTTTTAGGTATCGGCTGAACCGTGGCACATTTCCAGCAGGACGGAAATATTCCCTTTCTGTAGGGTAGGTTAAAAAGTCTACAGAAAACTGGTGTTAGTTCCCTTGCACAGTTTTTTGAGAACTATGGCAGGTATTCCGTCAGCGCCAGAAGCCTTCTTGGTGTCTAGCTTCATTAAAATACGCTTTATGATGCGCTGTCTGAAGACAACATCGGGCATCCTTGACTGCAATATGGGAATAGTAGGTGGTGTTTTTCCTTGGAAATCGACAGTAGAATGTGAAGCAAAGAGTTCAGCCAACAAGTTCGCTCTCTCAACAGATGTGGTTGCAATGGAATTATCTGGCCGTGTGAGTGGTGGTATGGTGGATTTGGTAAAATTTTGACTAACTGCCTTAGCGACTGCCCAAAAGGACCTGGAATTGTTGGGACAAGCGAGAAGTTTGTTTCTAATTCGTTGATTGTGTGCCTCCTTGGTTTCGTCGATAATTCCCTTGCATCTGTTCCGGGCATGAACAAAGATGTTTCGATTTACGGTGTTAGGATTTTCACGCCATTGTCGGTAGGCAATATGTTTAGAAGCAACAGCCTCCTTGCATTTTCGGTCGAACCAAGGCTTTCCGTTCGAGGTGCATTTCTTCGAAAAAGGGATGTAAGCTTCCATACCAGCCAATGAATGAAAATCAGTATGCAGAAAATGTTAGTAGTATAACAAGACACGTACCATAAAACTTTGGGGAATACAACGTCCTAAACTTATTGACTTGTTATGCAAAATAGTATATGCCAAACGTAAATAAATATTCGTTAATTGAATTGCATAACCTGTTTAAAAAATTAAAAATACAAATCGTATAGTTAAGTTATGAAAATCATTACATTATACCTAAATAGCAATAAGTTTCGTAAGAAAATTTCCACTTTTATAGTACCTTGCCCTTGAAGGAACCCAGATAGCGTAAACTTTATATATATATATATATATATATATATATATATATATATATATATATATATATATATAGGGTGTCCCATATGTATGGAAGAATGAATACACAGCATTTATTAAACAGTGTATCAAAAAAATGTTTAAATAAAAGTTATAGGGTGTTATACGGCGCATATGCTGACGTTGACAATAAATTTTTTTTAAATGGAAAGTCATGTATATTATTTTATTTTTGTATCCTACCAAAAATTCTAGATATTATTTATCTAACATACCATATGGCTAAATTGAACTGTTTGGAATTTTGTTACTGATGGTTGGTTACAGAGACCGTAGGAGAACACAACAGGAGGTGTGTGATCTTTTTAACGCAGAATATCCGAATCGAGAACCTATTACTCAATCCGTAGTTAGCAAAACATTAAAACGATTTAGATAATCAGGTCATGTTAAAGATCATTCTAAATCTGGTCCTCCAAAAATAGAAACAAGTAATGATAAAAAGTTAAATTTTCTATTAAAAATTACAAAAAATCCCCATACAGCCACTCGTCAGCTTTGCCTAGACCACAACATAAGTAAAGGTACTTTAAGTCGTAAACTGAACGACTTGAAAAATTGCATCCATACAAACCTATTCTATTGCAAGAATTATCTGAAGATGATTACGATAGACGCGTTGAATTTTGCGAGGTCATGATGGAACGAATCAATAATGATCCTAATTTAATTTATAATGTTGTTTTTTCTGACGAGGCCACATTTTGTCTTAACTGAAGAGTTACCAGGCATAACTGCTCAACTGATTAATAAAATGCTGTGGAATCATTATTCCATATATACGGGGCATCCTGTATATATATATATATATATATATATATATATATATATATATATATATATATATATATATATATATATATATATATATATGATGCCTCTACAACGGTAATTATTAACGTTATGTCATTTATATAACATGTTCTGATTACAAATCGTAGCTTTGCTGATGTGTAAAACATAATTACCAGTAGATATACTCATACCTTATTTTTGAAACAAACCTTGAATTATCATCATGTAATACACCTAACAGTACTTACTGCCATACCTTATTTTACAACCATACATATGATGCAACTTTATTATTAGACAACTATAATGTTTTTGATAAAAGTTTTACTTTTGTAAAATGGTGTAAATTTAGAAATTTTAAATCTATAAAATTGAACCTAAAAGTCATATTACATGTTTATTACAGCTACTTTAGGGCTACAGGTCTTGAATCAATTTTTGATAAATTTACTAGGAAATGTCGATATTCTACATTAAAGAATAACCGGTCAAGTGCAAGTTGGACTTGCGCAATTAGTGTTCCGTACGTTGATTGCTTTTAAAATAAAAATTTTCGTTATGGATGTATAAAATGATCAGTGATTTCACAAAACACATCCCAAATGAGTTTTCAATAAAGTTTTTTTTCCGATCTTTAGTGAAAACTGATAACCTTTAAATTTTTGTTTTTTTATATACCAGATAAATTATTAAACATAATGCACTCGTGATAATTTTCGTTCAATCTACATCCTGTAGAGAATATTCCAAAATTTAACTTTCAAAACTACACGACTCCGATCAGGCCATCAATTCCTATATTAGCGCCAAATTTCAACTTTCTATGTCAAATAGTTTCGGAGAAAATCGGGTTTGAGACAAACAGACAGACAGACGGATGGTCACGGAAGTGATTTTATAAGTGTTTCGTATGGAACACTAAAAATGAAGACAAATTCTTACAATGCCATGAACCAAGAGGCTCTTGTTCCATGTTTTGCACTGCCTGGACTTGTGCTCTCCTTATCTTTGAGAACTAGCACCATGTGAGGCAGGCGTAAGTGAAGTCTGCCTTCACAATTGTGTTGTAGTATAACAGACAAAAAAAAAGTTAGTTTATAGTTTATTTTTCCTAATACAAATCAGATTTAGAGATTGTGGTTCATTGTATTCTGAATAAATTCATAAAATCAACGCTTACTTACTGAGGAATCTTTCCAAAATTTGGTGTAAGAATGTAAGATATAACATAAAATAATATATTCCATCAAGTTCTAAAACTGTGGAAAAGATGAACAGATTGCCGATTGAGATCTCTAAATTGACGAAAAAATGGTAAATATAAGAGCTATCAACAGAAAAAAATGTCAAATATAGAGCAAAATCTTTAATGAAAATTTTCTGCAGCAACAAATTAAATATAAAGACAAGTAAGTACCAGGTGTACAAATATGAAATGCGGATTTTTTTTTCTAAAAAAAACATGTTAAATTCGGAAGAATGATAAAAAGTGCCTTATTCAAAGTATGCTCCATCGCTTGTTATACATTGTTCCCATCTTTAAGACAATTTGTGAATACCACGCCAGTAAAAATCTTCCCCTTTTGCTGCGAACCATCGAGCCATTTTTTCACATCTTCGCACGAACCAAAGCGCTGTTACCCACCGATGCAAACAAGTGGTAATCGGAAGGAGCCAAGTCTGATGAGTAAGCCGCATGGGGTAGAACTTCCCAGCTGAGTGCTTTCAACGTCTCGCGAACTGGTTTTGCCGTATGTAATGAAGCATTGACATGAAGAAAAATGACTTTGTGTTGCCTCTTTCGGTATTCTGGCCTTTTTTTAAGCAGTGAACAGTTTAAATCGGTCAATTATTGTTGGTAACGTTTAGTATTAACCGTTTCCCCAGGTTTTAACAGCTCATAATAGCCCACGCCCCTCTTGTCCCACCAAACATAGAGCATCGTCTTTCTGCCAAAGCGATTCGGTCTTGCGGTCGATGTGGATGGTGCGCCTGGGTCTACCCATGATTTTTTTGCGCTTGGGATTCCCAAAATAAATCCTGTGTTCATCCCCTGTAACTATATGATGCAAAAACGACTTCCTTTTGTACCGAGCGAGCAAAATGTCACACGTGTTTTTGTGCTTTTCCATTTGCCTGTCGTTCAACTCATGTGGTACCCATCTACCGGCTTCTGAATCTTTCCCATCTCTCGTAGCCAGCTTGTTGACTAACGCCCAATTGCTCGGCGAGTTGTTTTTGTGTTTGCGAATCATCTTCGTACAACAATGCTTGCAATTCCACATCTTCGTATTTTTTTGGCGGTTTTCCACGTTCCTTGTCTGCAACATCGAAGTCAGCACTTTTGAAACGCCGAAACCATCGTTCACACGTATCTTGCGATGAAGCATGTTCACCATTAGCGTCTCAAAGTAATCGGTATGATTCAACAGCAATTTTCTTCAAATGAAAACAAAAAATTAATGCTGTTCGCGAATGCTCCTTGTTCGGTATAAATTTTGACATAATGAACACAACAACACAACACTATGCACACCTTTCCAATTTATCACTCGTGCGCGTGACACTTGTTGATGACACAACAAAATGGCGCAGTGTCAAATCTTAGCACAAACTGCATTGGTACACCATCTGAAATCCGCGTTTCATACTTGTACTCCTGGTAATTCAAGTTATTGATGGATTTGTCTGTTACTTAATAATAGAATATTATAGCTATTGAATATAAACAAATGACTTTGTTAACTAATCACTTTATTATAATGAATAAATTAAGAAAATAAATTGTTCATATTCAATATTTATGAGGATTTCAGATGAAACAAATACTACAGAAAATAAAACAAGAGAAATCGAGAAACAATCCCCAACAAAGTTGGAAAAGACGGCCAGCCGTCACTGGAAGTGCAATTAAAATTCGATAAGCGGTTACTAAATAAACGAAATTTTTACAATAGGACTTCCCTTAGAAAGTATAATGATCCTTTGGCAAAATTAGTAATTTAAATAACTTAATACTTTCCGTTTCACCTAACCTATTAAAGGTTAAAAATAAATAAATACAAACAGCTATTTCACGTATATTAGTTTATCGATTGCTTGTATAAAATAAGTGATTATTCTTTGGTTATGATCATAAAACTTTTTTTGTTAAAGCAACATTACACGACATTATTCTGTATGTTTTTAGAAATAAAGAATACTATATACAGCCTTGGCTAAAAGTATTAGGCACCCCTAATAAACACGTGAAACTCATAAAATATTAAAATAACCGGTCAAGTGCAAGTTGAACTTGCGCAGTTAGTGTTCCGTACGTTGATTGCTTTTAAAATAGAAAATTTTGTTATAGAGGTATAAAATGATCAGTGACTTCACAAAACACATCCCAAATCAGTTTTCAACAAAGTTTATTTCCAATCTTTACTGAAAATTGATGACCTTGAAATTTTTTGTTTTTTTTATATATCAGATAAATTATTAAAGGTAATGCACTCGTGATAATTTTCGTTCAATCTACACCCCGTGGAGAATATTCCAGAATTTTTTCAAAATTTTTTGATAAGTACTTTTCGAGATAAGGCTGGTGGACAGCGATTTTTCGCGATTTTTTAAAAATAATACTAAGAAAAGTGCGCGCAAGTATTACATTATATATATATTTTTTACTCGTGTTTTCACAAGCTTTCATTTGACACCACACTCAATTGCCTAATAAAATTTTTTTTTTTTCACTTCCGATTTCACCCCCCCAAAACTAACCCCTTAAGTCAAAATTTAACTTTCAAAACTACATGGCTCTGATGAGGCCATCAATTCCTATATTATTACCAAATTTCAACTTTCTATGACAAATAGTTTCGGAGAAAATCGGGTGTGACAGAGAGACGGACAGACAGACAGACAGACAGACGGACAGACAGACACCGAAGTCATCTTATAAGTATTTCGTACGGAACACTAAAAAAAGACTAATTGTTTCAACAATATTACAGACGGCACTGTCAAAAGCTAACTTAAACAATAAACAATCTCTTTTACAGGTCCATAAAACACCTGGCCCACAAAATTGCGATAATGAGGTTTTTTGAAAAATATTTTTAATGTTTTATCAGTCTCTTTTTACTACTTGTAGTGTCAAGAAGCTTCCGTGCGTGTTTTATTTGTGAACTGGACATTCTTATATTTGAGAAATGCCTAAGAAAAGTGAGCTTGGTATCGAAAAATAAATTAAAATTCAAACCCTACATGAACAAGACAAGTCCCAAGTAGAAATAGCCAAGTTAGTTAAATGTTCTTGGCGCGCAATTTAATGTGCTATTAAAAGGTTTGTGGAGACTGGCTCCCATGCCAACAAAATGAGAACGGGCAGAAAACGTAAGACTAATGAACGACAGGACCGAAAACTCATCCGCGAGTCTATTAAAAATCGAAAAAAAACAAATCATTTAAGCTCGCTGCAACTCGGTCGGAAGAGATTGGAATGCCAATTAGTTCTCGAACGGCAAGGAGAAGAGTGACAAAAGCTGGATTAAGTGGGTGCAAAGCTAGAAAGAAGCCTTGGCGTTCAGAGACCAATAGGAGAAAACGCTTAGAGTGGGCTCTGAAGCACCAACATTTTAGCGAAAAGGATTTGTCTAATGTATGGTCCGACGAATTCAACTTTGAGGTAAGTTTTTATATGATTTATTTTAACAACTAACTACATACAATTACTCATGATTTAATCCGTTTTTAGTCAAAATAATAACTAATTTTTTAATTGAGTATTATTTCTATTCTTACAGCTATTCGGAACGTCAGGTTCGTGAGGCGGCGTGTCGGTGAGGAATACCATCCAGATTGCGTGGTACCTACTGTAAAACACGGAGGAGGCAGCATTATGATCTGAGGCTGCATGACATCAAATTCCAGCAAGATAATGCACTTCGTCATAAATCAACGGCTACGGTGCGCTGGTTTAGAGACAATAACATTGTCTTGTTGGATTGGCTGGCGCAGTCTCCAGATCTAAACCCTATCGAGCATCTTTGGGGTATTCTGAAGCGCAAGATACGGGAGCATAGCATAACATCAAAAGAAGCGCTTTCATGGATGAGTGGGATGCCATAAGTAGAACTGAATGTAGTAGGCTTGTAGGCAGCATGCCCCAAAGAATTGCTGCTGTAATTAACGCTAAGGGCGGACACACCAAATATTAATTTATTTCATAATTTTACCTCAATATACGATTTCACAAAACATACGAATTTAATTTTTTACCCTGAAACACAAGAAATGAAGTAAAATTGTAGGGTGCCTAATTTATTTGGCCAAGGCTGTATATATATAAATATATATATATATATATATATATATATATATATATATATATATATATATATATATATACATATATATATATATATATATACATATATATATATATATATATATATATATATATATATATATATATATATATATATATATATATAACACATGGGCTGAAAAGTCCCGGGCCTAACACATAGATGGCGCTAGTTTTATTGCAGTCACCTTTTTTTCAGTTAATACTAACCTTCAAAAGACAGCTGTTAAAATTTCAAGATATTCTATTCATTAGTTTGTGAGTTATTGTGCTAAGAGTGACGCTACTTTTGTTATTTTCAAAACAATGGATCAAAAACAATTTCGTGTTTTAATTTTACACTGCTTCTTGATGGGAAAAAATACCGTTCAAGTGAAGCAATGGCTTGAAAAGTGTTATGGGGACTCCGCTCCATCAGAAACAACAATAAAACGTTGGTTTGCTGACTTCAAACGTGGTCGTAGAGACACCGATGATGCAGAACGCAGTGGACGTCCAAATGAGGCGGTAACACCAGAAAACATCAAAAAAAATCCATAAAATCGTTTTGAATGATCGAAAAGTGAAGTTGCGTGAGTTAGCTGACATCGTAAAGATATCAAAAGAACGTGTTGGCTTTATATTGCATGAGCATTTGACTATGAGAAAGCTCTGTTCAAAGTGGGTGCCGCGTTTGCTCACTGTTTATCAAAAACAAGAACGTGTTGATGATTCTGAGCAGTGTTTGGCCATTGTTAGAGCGGCGCTGGAATGATTGCGTTGCTCTTGATGGAGATTACGTTGATGAATAAAGCTAATTTTGAACCAAAAAAACCGTGTTTTCTTTGTTAGGCCCGGGACTTTTCAGCCCATGTGTTATATATATAGTTTAAATTAATTTCTTATATTTTCTATGGGATATTCGTTGTAAAAATTGATTTTTATTTTTTGTTTAATAATTATGAAATTAATTTATAACATAAAAAAAAGATGACTGAATAACTGTGTTCATGACTTTAGGATGGCTCATTCACACAAAATTTAGACCGCAGAATTATGATTAAAGTTTTACAGTTAATTAAAAATTTCTTGAAAGCTGTATATGCTTTCGCCAAAAGAAATAAAATTATTTTAAATGACAATAAAGAACAATATTCAAGGGTGGATTTGAAAGTCTTGTAAAAAACAAGGTAAATGGCGTTTTTTTTTTTTTTTTTTCAAAAACAAAAAGTTTTTTTCAACAAAATCACCAATGAACTGAATTCATTTGATCGAGGAAGATACCCCTTCTTTTAAAATTGTTTCGAACTGTATATAATACTCGTTTAAAACACAAATCACCTCTTCATTCGACGAAAAAGTTCTCCCAAGCCATTTTTTGAGGTTAAGAAACAAGAAAAAAGTCACTTGGGATCAAATTTGACGAATAGATTAGGTGGGGAATTATTTCGAAGCCCAGCACGTGGACTTTTGCTATAACAACGACCAGTGTCCTGGTAAAGAAGCACTTTTTGTGCACTTATCTTGATTGCTTCTGCAAACTATGCAAACGGCCCAATAACAATGCATTAAAAGAGCCAATCACCCTGTTACTCTTTTTCAAATAGTCCATCATAATGGTGCCCTGTGAGTCCTAAAAAACTGTTTCCATTACTTTTCCCGCCGACAAACTGTTTTCCATATTTCGGTGCAGTTTTTACTTTTTTTAGTACCATTTTATCTTCACGGTGTAATGATGGAGCCATGTTTTGTCTATAGTTGCAACACGATGCCAAACGTCTTTCAGATTATGCTGCAACTTTCCCAAAGACGATTTTGACATGTCTTTCCTCGTGCGTTTTCAGTCTGGAGTCAACAAACGCGGCACCCATCGCGCACACAACTTTTTTATTTTTAGAACTTTATGTAGGATATTATATACCCGTTTATATGAGATGCCTACCATCTCAGCTTTAAATATCTGTTGGTGTGGGTGGCCTTCCGGTAGACTCAGTATTGAAGCTCACGGTTGTTTTTCCGAGTAATGAGCACATCAAGAAAAGGGAGGCTTTTTTTTCTTCTTCTACTTCCAAAGTGAACTGTAAGGTGATGAATTCTATTTAAATAGGTCAGGAAGTTGTCTAATTCATTTCGTCCATGAGGCCGACGTATCGTCTCCAGAGTTTGGGTTTGAGTGGTGAGTTTTTAAGAGATCATTACAGATTGGCTATTACTGGTGAAAGGGAAGATCCCATGGGCGCTCCATCTGTTTGTTTGTATATCTGACTATTGAAGACAAAGGAGGTATTTTTTAGACAGTGTTTCGATAGTTCTATAAGATGAGCTGGAAAGTCCTCGTTCATTGCTATTTTGTCTAGTGCTTCATCTACTGGAATACTGGAATAAAGTGAAACAACATCTCTAGACTTGCCAGAATGTCATTTTCCTCTAGTTGAAAGTCTCTGATTATGTTCGTGAGGTGTTCGAGGTTTTTGATATATGAATCAGCATTTTCAACGGTTGGTTGCATGATCTTTGACAGATGTTTTTCTAAGTTCTATGTAAGTGAGGCCACCGCGCTAACAATCGGTCTAAAGGGGACGTTGAGCTTGTGTATCTTTGGTAGGCCATACAACTTTGGGCATCGGCTTGATTTCTCTCTTGGAATTATGCGTCTTTCAACCTCTAGTCCCAAATTTGCAGCTTTTATCTTGGCCTTTGGAGTTTTCTCCAGATATGTTGTAGGGTCCCTGGTAACTGGCTTGTAGGTGTCCTCTTGTAGAATGGTTTCCATTTTTGTCATGTAGTATTCGGTATTTAGGACCACCGTAGCATTGCCTTTGTCTGCTTGTAATATGGTGATGTTTTTGTTTTTCTTGAGTGCTTGAAGAGCTTTCCATTCCAAGTTTGGCTTAGGAGGTCTGCTTGTTCTCAGGATTTGAATGATATCTTGTCTTATTCTTTCAGCATTTTCTTCGGGCATGGTATTTAGGGCAACCTTTACATTTAAGATTATATCTTCAACTGATTTTGGTGTTACGGCGTAATTGAAACCTTTCCTTAGTACTGACTCTTCGTGGTCTGTAAAAGAATATGTTGAGAGGTTATGCACAACTTTTTTTGTTTCTTGTGCGCTTGAAAATGCCAAATGAGATTTTGGCGAAACCTTGTGCAAATTCATTGTTAGACGAACGGATTGAAACCCGCAATTTTAATGTATCACACCCCACCATCCGTGAAAACCTCTACTGTAGCATATATATATATATATATATATATATATATATATATATATATATATATATATATATATATTATTTTTATTTATTTAGTAGTAGTATTCACAATACTTTTTAATTTACATTTAAAATAAATTTAACAAACAATTTCATACTTTGATTAAAAACTAATATTTTTTACAAAATTTATTGTACCTTTTCTAAACATATTTATATTTGTTTCACTCTTTATGTTGTTCGGCATCATATTGGATTTTGCATTGCACTGGTATCTGCACGTTGCGGTCTAAAATCTAATACGTTCCTCAGGCTGTACGGTTGAACATCCCCAACATATCTTATTTGTTCAATCAAGTATTCCGGTGCATTTCCCATTTTCATTTTCTGGATAAAACATATTGTATTTAGCTGCACTCTTTGCTTTACATTTAGCCATTTCAGTGCATCTAGCATATATCTTATTGATGTGAAACGATTGCATTTCAAAATAGAGCGCATAGCCTTGTTCTGGAGTTTTTGTAGCCTTGCCTGTTGTTGGTCTGAACAGCATGTGAATAACACAGTTGATCCATATTCAAAATGAGGTTTTATCATGGTGTTGTATATATTTATTGCAGTTAATATTGTTACTTTACTTCTTAAACGTTTGAAAAACCCGATTTTTTTCCCTATTTTTTTACATATATATTCGACATGTTCTTTAAAGTTCAAATCCCTGTCTATGAGGAAACCCAGGTATTTTATATTACTTACTTTTTCTATTATTACATTATTTATTTTGAATGCTCTGTCAGTGTTCATATAAATTTCCATTAATTTTGTCTGGTTTTCATTTAATTTTAACTTATTCATTTTTAACCATTTGTTAATATTATCCATATCATTTTTTAAATTTTCATGACATATCTCCTCTGTTACTGCTTCTGTGAAAATTAATGTATCTTCTGCATATAATACAATTTCACATTTTTTTAATACATTTTCCATGTCATTTATGTGTATATATATTACAAAGAGAAGAGCTCCCAAAATTGAGCCCTTTGGTACTCCAAAATCGTTTTCTATTTCGTTATTGATATTTGTGAATTGTTTACGATTTGTCAGATAGGACTGAAACCATTTTAGCTCTGTGTTTTGAATACCGTATCTAGTAAGTTTTTGCAATAGAATATCCCTATCTATAGTTTCAAATGCTCTTTTGAAGTCAAGGAAAATTGCTAATATTTTATTTTATATCTTTTTACATTTCCATCTGTTTATAACATAATTGATTGCTGTTTCACATGAATATTTCTTTCTAAATCCTGATTGAAACTTTGATAGTAGTCTGTGTTGTTCCATGTATTCTTCCAATTGATTTTTTACTATTTTTTCAATAACTTTTTCACATATTTTTAAAGTGTTAATTGGTCTGTATTCTTCACATTTTGATGTATGTTTTACTTTTTGGATAGGAAATATCATTGATTCCTTCCAGTTATTTGAAAACAACCCTGTCTCTAGTGACTTATTTATAATATTCAGTATAATATTTCCTGTTATGCCCCAATTATCTAGAATTATGTTACTTGATAGTTTTGTATAGTCTGGTTTTTTCTTAATATTCTTAAAAATAGTTTTCAGTTCTTGTAGATTTACTGCACGAAATTTAAATTTAGTGTCAATCTCAGGTATTTCATTTTCGTATTGTATATCTTCGATGAAGCATCTGATTTCATTTACACTATTTACAAAATATGTATTAAAATTTTCAGCTATTTGGAAAATATTCTATTTGATTATACATCACAGTTTATATATATATATATATATATATATATATATATATATATATATATATATATATATATATATATATATATATATATATAGTTTAAATTAATTTTATATATTTTCGGTGGGATATTCATAGTAAAAATTGATTTCTGTTTTTTTTTAATAATTATAAAATTAATTTATAACATAAAAAAATGATGACTGAATAAATGTGTTCATGACTTTAGGATGGCTGATTCACACAAAAGCTAGACCGCAAAATTATGATTAAAGTTTTACAGTTATTTAAATATTTCTTGAAAGCTATATATGCTTTTGCCAAAAGAAATAAAATTATTTTAAATGGTTTTTGTATAATAATATTTACTAATAATAATAAATATGTCAAACAATAACATACAAGGTAAATGGCATTTTTTTCAAAAACAAGAATTGTTTTCTCAACATAATCATCAATGACCTGAATTCATTTGATCTAGGGAGATACACCTTCTTTTAAAATTGTTTCGAACTGTACATAACACTCGTTTAAACCACGGATCACCTCTTCATTCGACAAAAAGTTTTTCTCCCATGCCATTTTTTGAGGTTAAGAAACAAGAAAAAAGTCACTTGGGATCAAATTTGAGGAATAGAGTGGGTAGGGAATTATTTCGAAGCCCACCTCGTGCAGTTTTGCTATTACAACGTGAAGGAGCACTTCAAAGCTCTCAACAGATGGCACAAGAGTCTGTAGCTTGCCCAACAAGTAGTACCTCGTTTAAATAAAGTATCGTGATTGCTATAAGCCAGCGAGAGTCATTCCAACTTGACTCTCCACGGTACTCTGGTCTTAACGATCAATACCGTTGCCTAAAGCCTACCTGATGAAGAGTATAGACTCAGAAACCATAGTCGCAGGAGGAAAGGCATGGAATATAGCATTCATGGGATCTTTATTTGTTGATCATGTTGCATTTGCAAATTCTCGACATTAAATTCTACAGTTGTTTAAGCCATTGATGATTGCCCACATTTCGACAGAATCAAAAGCCTTCTCATAATCTATGAAGGCTATGTAGAGTTCAAAATTCTATTCATTGCTCTTCTCTAGGATATTTCTCATTATCTGTAAGTGCATGGTAAGAATCTAACTTATTTTTTAATTTATTAGAGATGATTTTAATCAAAAATTTATAAATATGAGTTAGTAACCTAATCGGGCGGTAATTGTCTAATTTTCTGATATCTTCCTTTTTGTGTAGAAGTATTACTTCTGTTGTATACCACAATGTTGCCAGTTTTTAGACAGATGTTGAAAAATTTGACTAATCCTTGTTTTAGGTCCTCTCCGGCCTCCAATAGCATTTCCGATAAAATACCATCATTATTGACCTCCTCTACACTAACTTTTGACAGTTCTTCCGAACGTATTTTCTTATTCTTCTTCACTGGATGTTGTTTTGGACCTGTAAAGTTCTTTTTTTTTCGTGGATTATCTACCGGTTATCAATTAATTGCCATTCTGAGCAACATTAAACTTTGCAACGTCAACTGAATAAACCTAAATCTTTCTCATTGAATTGTGGTTTTACTCAACTCATTGATAAACCAACATGATCTGCCCATAGCAGAGATTTCTCCAGTCTTCTTGACCTCTTTTTAATCTTTAATCCATTGTGTATATGTAATATTTTCTGACAGCTTTTTCCAACCTTAAACTGGTTTCGATATCGAATATCTCACCAATTAGTGATAAAGAAGCACCTGAACTATAACTCTGGAATATTTTTGCACTTTCTGGTTAGACGTTTGTTTTAGATCCAACGACCAATCTGATGTTTTTCATGTGATTTTGGCTAGGAAGGAAGCTGACATCTCTTTTTTGATAAAATGCGCTTTCATCGACACCTCTTAGCTCCATTGAAAATACAAGGAAACAATTGCTTCTACATGTTTGACCTACCGACAATGGCGTAAAAATCCTAACGTTTTTTTTTTTTTTTGTTAGTATTAAGAACATATGCCATCAAATAATTGACGAAACCAAAAGGCGTAATCAAAGAATTAAAATATATATTATATGTAGTACTGATGATTACTGGTAAGGGTTCAAACTAAGCGTGCAAGGTGTAATTATTGTTATTGTTCAAGTTGTGGTAAAGAATTTTCCTTTTTGAAAAATAACAGTAATTACTCTTTGCACGCTTTAGTCACAGATTAAGAAATTATTTAAAAGACACTTTAATTATACAGAAAAAAGAAAAAATATTGAATTAGTAAAGCACACCCTATCTTTATTGCATCATTTATGTTATATTACTGGCATTGTTTTGAGCAAAAATATAGTTATAATAATGTCTGGCAGATTAATCGAAAACTTTCGCTTAATTCAGTTGTTCCAATCCACGGTATATTTACGAAAGTAACTATAAATAAAAATTCATTTTTAGGAAATTAAAAGATGTACGTGTTTGTGTACAGATTTTCACTATATTTTGTTTATCAAAATGAAATAAATAAAATAATAACTTAAATCAGCCGTGACATGTTTCGGTATACAGTATAGTATTTTTCAAGATCTAAGAAAGTGATTTGGCAAATTGATGCAATAAAAACATTAAACCACCGGCACCGTTAGGATCTTTGCACATATCTGGCCGTAACAGGGTCGTAATTGATATATAGACCTCTCTTTCAATCTAACATTTTATTGGCTACTTCGTGTTTATAAATATACAGAATATTCGTCATTTTTTCTAGATTAAGTTAGTATAGGACCACTAGTATAAGAGCTTAGGTTAAGTTAGTCTAAGCAAACACTCATTTTAAGTTACTATTAACATTCATTAATGTAAGTAATTACTTTTAATTCAATAAAGATACTGATCATTTTATCTACACTATTATACTGAAATAGAGTATATTATAAAGTTCAATAGTGTCTTAAAATGTCCGAAGCCCTTTCCACCAGAAGCCGCAAATGTTCGCTCGTTGAGGCAAAAGTGATAGTTAAAAGTGTTGATTTAAAGTTAGTGGAGCGAGGCCACGAAAAGTACTTTTCATTGATGGAGACATCAGCTTTAACAAGCATCCCTGCAAGTACAGTTTGGAAAATTGTAAATAATTTGATAGCGCCTAAAAAAAACACGAAAAGACAAGGGTGTGTCGAAATGTGTTGATTTCTGTCAAAAAGGCATAATCCGCCGCAAAATTTATGATGTGTATGCAGAACAAAAAGTTCCTATGTTATTGTCACTTTCACGGAAGCTGTCTGAAGATTGTTGTGACATAAAACGTTCCACTACAACTTTATGGCGTATTCTACGTCGTTTGGGGTTTTTGTTCAAAAAAATATACAAAAGGCAAGTTATAATGGCATCACGGCGTTTACAACAACTCAGAATAGAATGTCTTAAAAAAATATATACAGCTAAATCGGAAAATCGAACGATAATCTACCTAAATGAGGCTTGGTATGACACCCACGACAGACCCAGTACAGGATGGATTGGTGAATCCAAAAAATGCCACACCAAAGCCCCATCAAATAAAGGTAAAAGAATAACTGTTTTACATGCGAGGTCAGAAGAAGGCTGGATACCAGAATGTCTATTTCTAGCAGCCAAGAATATTTCAGATTCCAGTGGACTATCATTGTGATACAACCGCAGAAGTTTTTGAAGATTGGCTTCAAAACAAATTAATGCCGAATATACCACCGAATAGCTGTATTGTGATGGATAATGCATCCTATCATGGTCGCCAAATTAATAAGGTACCAGTAGAAAAAGGGAAATACAAGACTTTTTGTGCGAACGTGACATATATTTCCATGAAAGTTATACAATTAGACAATTATTAGAAGTTTAAAAAGGAATATGTTTGTGATAAAGCAGGACACGAAATAATTCAGCTTCCGTCATATTATTCTATCTTTAATGCGTCGAGTTGATATGGCATAAAGTAAAGTCTAATATACAAGCTCGCAATAATACACCCAATTTAAACTGTAGTGTGATTGTGTTGATAAAGACAGAAGTCAAAAATATAACCGTTGAAAACTGGAGAAACTGTATTCAACACGTCAAAAAAATTGAAAACTCGTATAGATGTATGTACATAAGTATAAATAGTTTATAACCTGTAAAAAAACTTATTATTGATTTGCAAGATGGTAGCGATAGCGAAATTGAACTAGATATTAATTAATAACACAATTGTAACAAATGCACGCCAGGACACTGTACACTGTTTTAATATATTTGTGTAATTACTATATTGTGTATTATTCAGTACATAAAACATTAAAATTCAACTGTCTCCTCAGAATAGGTATAGTGCGGTCCTGCACGAGCCCTGTCATTAAACAGCCATAAATTAATCACTTTCGAATCTTGTTGAATTTTAAATGGGTATAGGTAGCTAAGTCACTTTTTTAGATCGTGAAAAATACTATACCTTTCTCAAGCGCTTGAGAAAGGTATTGTGTACCGAAACATGTCACGGCTGCTTTAAGTTATTATTAGTGTTCCGTGCGGAACACTTATAAGATCACTTCGGTGTCTGTTTGTCCGTCTATCACACTCGATTTTCTCCGAAACTATTTGACATAGAAAGTTGAAATTTGGCACTAATATAGGAACTGAAGGCCACATTTTACCAGATTATCGAGTGGAGTAGCTTGTAATAACACGCAGTTCAAAAATATATCTAATATGATACTTGGGCACACTTTTCTTTGTATTATTTAAAAAAATTTATCTATTCTCCACAGGGTATAGATTGAACGAAAATTAACACGAATAAATTATCTTTAATCATTTATCTGGTATAAAAAAATAAATAACCGGTCAAGTGCAAGTTGAACTTGCACAATTAATGTTCCGTACGTTAATTGTTTTTAAAATAAAAAATTTTGTTACTGTGGTATAAAATAATCAGTAACTTTACAAAACACACCCCAAATGAGTTTTCAACAAAGTTGGTTTCCAATCTTTACTGACAACTGATGACCTTAAAATTTTTATTTTTTTTATATACCAGATAAATTATTAAAGGTAATGCACTCGTGATAATTTTCGTTCAATCTATACCCCGTGGAGAATATTCCAAAATTTTTTCAAAATTTTTTGATCAGTACTTTTCGAGATAAGGTAGGAGGACAGCGATTTTTCGCGATTTTTTAAAAATAATACAAAGAAAAGTGTGCGCAAGTATTATATTATATATATATATATATATATATATATATATATATATATATATATATATATATATATACGAGGCTGGTTTGAAAAGTCCGTGCAAAAATAAAAACTACTTATGTGTTTGGGGTAAACCTTTTTTATTTTTTCGACATAGTCTCCTTTTAGGCTTATACACTTCGTCCAACGATGTTCTAGTTTGTTGATCCCTTCCGAATAATAGGATTTGTCCAAGTCAGCAAAATATCCATTAGTGTCTGCAATCACCTCCTCGTTTGAATAAAATCTTTGTCCCGCCAGCCATTTCTTCAAATTGGGGAACAAATAGTAGTCCGAGGGAGTCAAGTCTGGAGAATAGGGGGGATGTGAAACGAGTTGGAATCCTATTTCCATTAATTTTGCGACCACAACTGCTGAGGTGCTGGTGCGTTGTCGTGATGGAAAAGGACTTTCTTGTGGGCCAATCGCGGGCGTTTTTCTTGCAGCTCGGTTTTCAAACGGCCGAATAACGATGAATAATATTCACCTGTAATAGTTTTACC
Organism: Pachyrhynchus sulphureomaculatus; assembly: GCA_019049505.1. NCBI lineage: Eukaryota > Metazoa > Arthropoda > Insecta > Coleoptera > Curculionidae > Pachyrhynchus > Pachyrhynchus sulphureomaculatus. The sequence goes on along the minus strand of CM032456.1, from coordinate 214,475,919 downwards.
CTTTTCTAGATAGTCGATGAGGATTATCCCTTGCGAATCCCAAAAGACAGTCGCCATAACCTTTCCGGCCGAAGGAACGGTCTTCGCCTTTTTTGGTGCAGATTCCCCCTTGGTAACCCATTGTTTAGATTGTTGTTTGGTCTCAGGAATATAGTAATGTATCCATGTTTCATCCACAGTGACGAAACGACGCTTAAAGTCCTCCGGATTCTTCTGGAACAGCTGCAAACCATCCTTGCAACACTTCACACGATTCCGTTTTTGGTCAAGCGTCAGCAATCGCGGCACCCATCTTGCGGATAGCTTTCTCATGTCCAAATGTTTATGCAAAATATTATGTACCCGTTCAGTCGAGATGCCCACAGCACTAGCAATCTCACGCACCTTAACGCTTCTGTCATCCATCACCATATCATGGATTTGATCAATGATTTCTGGAGTCGTAACCTCCACAGGCCGTCCAGAACGTTCAGCGTCACTTGTGCCCATATGGCCAGTCCGAAAATTTTGAAACCACTTATAAACTGTTCTAATCGAAGGTGCAGAGTCACCATAATGTTTATCAAGCTTCTCTTTAGTCTCTTGAGGCGTTTTGCCTTTCATAAAGTAATGTTTAATCACCACACGAAATTCTTTTTCGTCCATTTCTTGAAAATCACTCGACTTCCTTGATTCACACGAATGCCAAACACAAAGAAATAGACCAATATGGCTGAAACTTGGTGTGCGTTCATTCAAGAGATGCTACTAACTAAACATGACCTCGATACGCGCCGGTGGTGCCATCTCTCGGACTTTGCACGGACTTTTCAAACCAGCCTCGTATATATATATATATATATATATATATATATATATATATATATATATATATATATATATATATATATATATATATTTTACTCGTGTTTTCACAAGCTTTCAATTGACACCACACTCGATGACCTAGTAAACAATTTTTTTTTTCACTTCCGATTTCACCCCTCAAAACTAACCCCTTAAGTCAATATTTAACTTTCAAAACCACACGGCTCTGATGAGGCCATCAATTTCTATATTATTACCAAATTTCAACTTTCTATGTCAAATAGTTTCGGAGAAAAATGGGTGTGACAGACAGACACCGAAGTGGTCTTATAAATGTTCCGTACGGAACACTAAAAATAAAAATTTGAAAGTCATCAATTTTCAGTAAAGATCGTAAAAAAACTTTGTTGAAAACTCTTTTGGGATGTATTTTATGAAGTCATTGATAATTTTATATCTCCGAAACAAAATTTTTTATTGTAAAAGTAATCAGCGTACGGAACGCTAGTTGCGTAAGTCCGACTTGCACCTGGCCGGTTATTTTATTTATTTCATTTTAATAAATAAAATATTGTGAAAATTTGAACAACAGTTCGTCTTTTAATTTCCTAAAAAATCTTATAATCCAGGGGTTCCCAATCTTTTTTTACTGCTACTCCCTCTACAGGTTGCAATTTTTTTGCGTCGCCCTTCTAAAAGAAAATACTTGTGTGTAGCTCTAGCAGACAATAAAATTACTTTATTATTCAAAGAGAACTCCAAAGAATATAGAATCTTAATTATTATTTATTAGAAAACATAAAAATTTATTTACAGTCTTTCAGAGTTTCTTCGACTATTTTAACCCATTCTAATTGTAAGTTCCTACAAGTGATTTTCTGATGTTGGATCGAGCTTTCGAACACACCTGTCCAAATGGTCCCACAGCAATTCGATGGGGTTCAAATCGAGTGATTGTGGAGGCCAAGTCATTACTTCCCAGGATGTCATATGAATTCCATTGGTCCAAAAGTTCTCTAATTTGTTTAGCAGAATGTTTAGAGTCGTTGTCATGCTGAAAAATAAATTTCCACTGAAAAATATCTCTTCCAGAAGGAAGCATTTGAGCAAAATTTCCTGATACTGTTTTTTTCGCATGATTCCTTCTATCCTAAAGATTTTTTTAACTTTACCGTTGCCAAAACAACCCCAAACCATTACTGAACCTCCACCATGTTTTACTGTAGGCAACTGACAGGCTCCAAAATCCTCTCTCCAGCTGACCGCCGCACGTAAACTCGTTGATTTGAACCGAAAATTTCCCCACTGCAACTCTCCCGTGTAGTCCACTTTCTGCTAACCTGTTCTTCACGGTTGTCATGCTGATGGGGATGGGCCGCTCCAGCTTTACTTGAGCCGTGATTTCTGGTGTGGTTAGGCGGCTATTACGCCTTCTGGACATTGTTATAGTTCTGTCTTCAGCGGGAGTCGTCTTTCGAGACCTTCCTGAACGTTTTTGGTTGGAATTCCACGTCTCGCAGAAAATTTCTTTACGATGCAGTTCAGCGTTCTCCTTGGCATCCGCATATCACTCGCGATTTGTCGACTCGAGTGACCATTTTGATATCTCGCAATTTTCAGAGCCCTATTTTCAACGGAAACTTTTTTCGTTTTGGCATTTTCACAAAACAATTGAGCCTGTATCAATGACAAAGTACTGTTTGCGAATGGTTAATTTCCAAAAGGGCAATGGTATTTATAGCATAGTTTTTATCATAAAATGTCACTAAGAATTTCCATAATCCCTAAAAACTTGAAATTAGTTCTTACTTCAACTGGAATTTTCAGAAATCGCTGCAAAACGATTATCATGCAAAACTTGGAAATTTGTTCTAATTGGTTGTTAATTTGTGATTTCACCAAAAATGCTTATCTAAACAATTTTATGATGGACACTTGTTAAGAACAATTAAATTTACCTTATATACATAACTAGCCGTGCCCGCTGCTCCGCTCGCGTGGACTTGATTCACTACTATTGTCACTGCTTATTCCTTATGTTACCTAACGTAATAAAATATCTGCCATTATTTTCCCTTATCTCCCATTATTTCTCCTTATCTCCCATTATCTCTACATAATTTCCATTATCTTGGCTTATCTCTGCTTATCTTTCATTATTTCTCCTTATCTCCCATTATTTCTCCTTATCTCCCAGTATTTATACTTATTTCCCATTATCTCTTCTTATCTCCCATTATCTAGGCTTATCTCGACTTATCTCGCAATATTTCTCCTTATCTCCCATTATTTCTTCTTATCTCCCATTATCTCACCATAACTCCCATTACCTAGACCTATCTCTGCTTATCTCCCATTATTTCTCCTTATCTCCCATTATTTATACTTATCTCCCATTATTTATACTTATCTCCCATTATCTCACCTTAACTCCCATTATCTATGCTTATATCGAATTATATAGAAAATACGTAAATCGGATTAGTGGTTCTCAAGTGATAAGCGCACTAACGGACAGACAGACAGCGAGACGTTGCATTTTATATATATTATATTCTTTGCAACATGATATTGTTTCATATTTAATGGTTTAGGCAGTGTATTGCAGGAGAACGCGCTAACGGTAACCTTTTTTCCGACTTGATTCACTATTATCGTCACTGCTTATTCTTTAAGTTACCTAACGCAATAAAATATATCCTATAACCTGGCCAGAGAACAAATGTATGTTTAAAAAAAAAAGTACGTGACACACTAACGGACAGACAGACAGATAGACAGACAGAGAGACGTTGCATTTTATATATATTATAGATAGATAACCTGGCCAGAGAACATATGTATGTTTTAAAAAAAAACACGTAAATCGGATAAGTGGCTCTCCAGTGATAAGCGCACTAATGGACAGACAGACAAACAGAGAGACGCTGCATTTTATATATATTATAGATATAGATTACTTATTATTATTATATAATCTGGCCAAAGAATATATGTATGAATTTAAAAAATGACACGTAAATTGGATAAGTGGTTCTCGCGTGATAAACGCACTAATGGACAGACAGACAGACAGAGAGACATTGCATTTTATATATTATAGATTATAGATATTCTCTGCTACATAATATTGTTCCATATTTAATGGTTTAGGCTGTGTATTGCAAGGGAACGCGCTAGGGGCAAACTTTTTTCCGACTTCATTCACTATTATCGTCACTGGTCATTCCTTATGCTACCTATCGTAATAAAATATAGCCTATAACCTGGCCAGAGAACATATGTATGTTTTAAAAAAAAAAGTAAGAAAATCGGATAAGTGGTTCTCGAGTGATAAGCGCACTAACGGACAGACAGACAGACAGAGAGACGTTGAATTATATATATATATATATATATATATATATATATATATATATATATATATATATATATATATATATATATATATATATATATATTATGATAAAAAGGTTTAATTAGGTATTACATTTTGGCAGTTACATTGAAATTTCTAGGTGGGCAAGTACTTTCTGACGGTAGTGTATATGGATTTTTCCATTTTTCCATCAAAATTTTTAATATTTTTTTTAGATTTCGTACCAAAAAAAAGAAACAAAAAATCAAGTAAATCAAATTAGAGTACTAACTATTACCTACTACCTCCTCAAATTTCGAGTCAAACGGCCAAAAGCTGTAGGAGTACGAGACAAATTTAAAAAAAAAAACACTAATTTTGAGGTTATGGCGGACAGGAGTTAGTTAGAGGCATTGAGATATTAGAATAGAGGAGGTAAGTTCTCACGAGAAGCGTGGCGCTCGTAGAAAGAGAAAGAAGTAATATGAGTCATTCTGTCTCTCTTACTCGGCGCACGCCCACAACACTCTCGCACGGTTACGCACTCTACTGAGTGTTGTGGGCGGGTGAGCTAAATGATTTGGTAAGAGACTTGAATCTTCCCAAAAACGCTGCTGAGTTGCTTGGATCAAGGCTCAAAAGCAGGAACTTACTTTTGCCGGGAGTGTCTTCCTCCTGGTTTAGATATCGTGAGAAGCAGTTCACTTCCTACTTCCCCACGAGGACGAGTTGGTTTATTGTACCAATATTGAAGGTTTGATGGGTACATTTAAGATCTCGTACGGCCCAGCACAGTGGCGTATTTTCATAGATTCTTCAAAAAGAAGCCTTAAAGCAGTTCTGCTTCACAATGGCGGTTTCTATGCTTCCATTCCTGTCGGTCATTCCGTACACCTAAGGAAACCTACAAGAACTTGGAATTGGTTCTTTGCAAATTAAAATATAAAGACCATGGTTGGCAGGTGTGCGGAGATTTAAAAATCTTGGGCATGTTGCTCGGACAACAATCTGGGTTTACCAAATTCCCTTGCTTTTTGTGTCTATGGGATAGTAGAGACCGAGCAAATCACTGGACCAAAAAGTGTTGGCCTCCGAGGGAGCTTAAAGTTGACGAAAAGAACGTCCTGCATGAAAAGTTCTTCTACCACCGCTTCACATAAAGCTGGGATTGATGAAGCAATTTGTAAAGTTACTTTCAAGAGATGGAAATTGCTTCAAATACTTAATATCAAAGTTTCCAGGCCTCTCGGAGGCAAAGTTGAAGGAAGGTGTTTTCGTTGGACCATATATTAGACAGCTTATGGCTGATCCACAATTCATCACAACGTGCGAAAGTGTTATAGGCGTGCGCCGAGTAAGAGAGACCTAATGACTCATATTATTTCCTTCTCGTTTTAACGACTATATGCTTTACGTTATATATATTATTACATGGCTATATACTTTCTCGCTTCTAGTCTAATATCTCTATGATTAAAGGTTTGAAAATTTCAGAATGGGTTTTCTCAACAATACCTACAAGATGTATATACGAGGCTGGTTTGAAAAGTCCGTGCAAAGTCCGAGAGATGGCACCACCGGCGCGTATCGAGGTCATGTTTAGTTAGTAGCATCTCTTGAATGAACGCACTCCAAGTTTCAGCCATATTGGTCTATTTCTTTGTGTTTGGCATTCGTGTGAATCAAGGAAGTCGAGTGCTTTTCAAGAAATGGACGAAAAAGAATTTCGTGTGGTAATTAAACATTACTTTATGAAAGGCAAATGCCTCAGGAGACTAAAGAGAAGCTTGATAAACATTATGGTGACTCTGCACCTTCGATTAGAACAGTTTATAAGTGGTTTCAAAATTTTCGGACTGGCCATATGGGCACAAGTGACGCTGAACGTTCTGGACGGCCTGTGGAGGTTACGACTCTCTAGAAATCATTGATCAAATCCATGATATGGTGATGGATGACAGAAGAGTTAAGGTGCGTGAGATTGCTAGTGCTGTGGGCATCTCGACTGAACGGGTACATAATATTTTGCATAAACATTTGGACATGAGAAAGCTATCCGCAAGATGGGTGCCGCGATTGCTCACGCTTGACCAAAAACGGAATCGCGTGAAGTGTTGCAAGGATGGTTTGCAGCTGTTCCAGAAGAATCCGGAGGACTTTAAGCGTCGTTTCGTCACTGTGGATGAAACATGGATACATTACTATACTCCTGATATCAAACAACAATCTAAACAATGGGTTAGCAAGGGGGAATCTGCACCAAAAAGGCGAAGACCGTTCCTTCGGCCGGAAAGGTTATGGCGACTGTCTTTTGGGATTCGCAAGGGATAATCCTCATCGACTATCTGGAAAAGGGTAAAACTATTACAGGTGAATATTATTCATCGTTATTGGATCGTTTGAAAACCGAGCTGCAAGAAAAAAGCCCGCGATTGGCCCACAAGAAAGTCCTTTTCCATCACGACAACGCACCAGCACACACCTCAGCAGTTGTTGTCGCAAAATTAATGGAAATAGGATTCCAACTCGTTTCACATCCCCCCTATTCTCCAGACTTGGCTCCCTCGGACTACTATTTGTTCCCCAATTTGAAGAAATGGCTGGCGGGACAAAGATTTTATTCAAACGAGGAGGTGATTGCAGACACTAATGGATATTTTGCAGACTTGGACAAATCCTATTATTCGGACGGGATCAACAAACTAGAACATCGTTGGACGAAGTGTATAAGCCTAAAAGGAGACTATGTCGAAAAATAAAAAAGGTTTACCCCAAACACATAAGTAGTTTTTATTTTTGCACGGACTTTTCAAACCAGCCTCGTACTTACATTGCATTTGTTTTAAGGGCCGATTTTAGTACCTTATCCGGCTAGATCCTTTACGGAATTAAACATTTACAACATTTAAAAAGAATTCGTACATGTATTTTATCTTAAATTTTGTAGTCACCCGTTATGTACCGTGAAACAACTTTATTGACGCATTAAATATTTCTCACAATATATAATAAAAAAATACATATCAAATTTTTTTGTTAGGATTTAATTATAGACTTTCCCTTTTCGTTAAATAAACGCTATACCTACTATAAGTATGTATGATTAGAGGGTACTGTATAGTATATCAGCGAAAAGTAAAATACAACATAAAAATTTAAACTACATTTACATACAAAAACCAATAAAAACTTTCTATTTACATGCTATTCATTTTTATTAGTACTCAGATACTTATTATTAACCATTAAAAATATGTCGGAACTCACCGGATGTTTTATGAGTTTCAGAGAAAATGTCTCCTCTTCCGCAAAATTTATTTTATAATATCATCTTATGCAGTTTTAATAAATCAATAACAAAATTTTACTATACTTCGCTAATTTTAAATAATAACTAAACATAATAAGTATGTATTATAATAGACCAGTCAAAATACGACCAAAACAGACCAAAAACAGAAATCGTCGGATAATGCTACTTTTTTTAAAAAAAATACTCGTCTCGACAAGTACATTGAAATTAGGGCAACACCTTCAAAAATAGGAGAACTGGCCAATTTTTTTGAGTTTTTTTAGCGTATTTCTGGAATTTTATCTTAAATTTATGAAAGATAAACTGAAAATTCTAACAAATTTTGATTGATCGATTTTAGGGAGTCGGGGCATCTAACAGATTATGTTCACATAAACACGATCTCTAATGTAGCCCCACAAAAGGTGTTAAGTCACATGATCGAGGAGGCCACTGAATGAATCTATCAATACCGATCCATTTTTGTGGGTAACGATCGTTTAGAAATTTCCAAACTTCCCGGTGGTAATAATCAGGAGCTCCGTCTGGTTGAATCCACATTTGTTCTCTTTCAAAATTAACTTCTTCAAGAAGCTGGGGTAATTCGTTGTGCAAAAAATTTAGATATTTAGGTCCTTTAAGCGATTCACGGAAAAAATATGGACAAATAATTCGAAAATTTAATATTCCACACCATACATTAAACGACCAATCGTTTTACTTTTGAAATTCACGGACCCAAAATGGATTAATTGTTGAATAATAATGCATGTTATGGCTGTTAACTGCTCCATTACTGCGAAAAGTAGCTTCATCAGAAAACATTATTTTGGATAAAAAATTTGGATCGGCCTCTATTGGTTCATTCATGCTTTACGCGTCGTTCAAAATCACAGTCTTAAGGTTCTTGGTAACTATGATGTTATAGCGTAAGTGTATTAAAAACAAAGGTAAAAATAGAAAAATTCAAAATAAATCGAAAACTATTAGAAATAGGTATGTGACATACTTAATAAAAATTGGAAGCATTTATAAAATCTATCAGAAAAAATAATAATATACAGGGTATGCCATTTAAAAAATTTGAGATTTTTCAATTTAAAATAGAAATATATAAATTTCTTTTGAACACCCTGTAGCATCTAACTCAAATTTCTTTACATATAGCTTTTTTCCATCTCTATAGAATGCTCGTACCAATTATGAGTATTCCAACTTCAGAAACAATGGCGTTACCGGCAATTTTTTACAAAACTGAAAACTAGTATTTTTTTAAAAAAATTGAAATATTAGAAAAACTCCTAGGTTTAGGTATATAACATTATTAATAAAAAAGTTATAAAAATTTTACGCAGAATTTAGAAATAAATTAGAAAATAGGATGTTCCATTTAAAAAGACATATGTTATATCTCCCACACTTTTTTGAAGTACTCTGTATACTCAAAAATAATTTTAAACTCTGCATTTTAACATAAAACTATGTAACATTTTTTCATCATTCTTGAAACAAATGAGATAATGAACTTTACTCTATGGTTGATTCACCCTGTACATTTTCATTTTCGCATAATCAAAAATATGGTCTGCATCAAATGGCATGCGCACTTATGTGCGTGAATATATATATATATATATATATATATATATATATATATATATATATATATATATATATATATATATATTCATATATATATATATATATATATATATATATATATATATATATATATATATATATATATATATATATATTCATATATATATATATATATATATATATATATATATATATATATATATATATATATATATATATATATATCTATAATATATATAAAATGTAACGTCTCTCTGTCTGTCTGTCTGTCTGTCTGTCCGTTAGTGCGCTTATCACTGAAGAACCACTTATCCGATTTACGTACTTTTTTTTTAAAAACATACATATGTTCTCTGGCCAGGTTATAGGCTATATTTTATTACGATAGATAGCATAAGGAATGAGCAGTGACGATAATAGTGAATGAAGTCGGAAAAAAGTTTGCCGCTAACGCGTTCCCTTGCAATACACAGCTTAAACCATTAAATATGGAACAACATTATGTAGCAGAGAATATCTATAATCTATAATATATATAAAATGCAATGTCTCTCTGTCTGTCTGCCTGTCCATTAGTGCGTTTATCACGCATCACGCGAGAGAACATTTATCCGATTTACGTGTTTTTTTTTAAATTCATACATATATTCTTTGGCCAGGTTATATAATAATAATAATAATAATAATAATCTATACCTATAATGTATATAAAATGCAACGTCTCTCTGTCTGTCTGTCTGTCCGTTAGTGTGCTTATCCCTCGAGAAACACTTATCCGATTTACGTGATTTTTTAAATTCATACATATGTTCTCTGACCTGGTTATAGATATATATTTTATTACATCTATAATAATATATATAAAATGCAAAGTCTCTCTGTCTGTCTGTCCGTTAAGGCGCTTATCACTCGAGAACCACTTATCCGATTTACGTGTTTTTTTTTTATTTCATACATATGTTCTCTGGCCAGGTTATATATAATAATAATAATAATCTATATAATATATGTAAAATGCGACGTCTTTCTGTTTGTCTGTCCGTTAGTGTGCTTATCATTCGAGAACCACTCATCTGATTTACGTATTTTGTTTTAATTCTTAATTTAATATATATCAAAAAAAATCTATAATATATATAAAACATAACGTCTCTCTGTCTGTCTGTCTGGCCATTAGTGCGCTTAGCACTCAAGAACCACTTATCCGATTTACATGTTTTTTTTTATAAAATACAAAGGAAATAAACAGAGACAAAATGCTAATATGTAGGAAAAAAAGATGGAAGTTTAGCAGTAAGCTTGGCAGAAAGACTGAATAGATGGGCGGAATACTTTAAAGAAAAATTAAATGGAGATAAAAATGAGGAGTTGAATGAGAAATAGGAAGCAAAAATAACTGAAGGGCAGGAGGGAAAAAATAAGAGAAACACCCAAAAAAAAATAAGGCCCCGGGGTGGAAATTGTATAACAGTAGAAATGATAAAAGCTGGAGAAGTAGATCTGGAAAATGAAATATGCCGGTTGGTGCAAGAAATATGGGAAACAGAAAAGATGCCAGTGAACTGGAGAGAATCGCTCATTTGTCCAATATACAAAAAAGGAGAAAAAAAAACTATATGTGCTAATTATATACCAATGGCCTTACTGGATGTCGTGTACAAGATAGTAGTGGTGACTATCAAAAACAGATTAGAAGAGAAAGCCGAGTCTATTTTGGGAGAGTACCAGTGTGGATTGAGGAGAAATAGTTCGGTTACAGACTAGATATTTTCGATTAAGCAAATCCAAGATAATACCTTAGAACAAAATTTGGCACTACACTTTGTCTTTGTGGATTTTAGAGAAGCATATGACTCTGTAAATAGAGAAAGACTCTACAAGATAATGGAAGAATTAAAAATTCCAAGTAAATTGATTCGCATGATGAGGATGACGCTGAATGACACAGAAAATAGAGTGTTGGTTGGGGGCAAAGTATCAGACAAGTTTAAGGTGAAGAAAGGATTAAGACAGGGGGATCCATTGTCGACATGTCTATTTAATTTGGTACTAGAGAAGATTATCCGGGAGTCAGAAATAAAAACAAATGGAACGATATACCAACAAACTTGCCAATGCTTGGCCTATGCGGATGATGTAGCAGTGACTGCAAGAGTAAAAGAGAACCTCAAAAAAGCCATAAGTAGGATAGAAGAAAGGGGAAGGATGAGAGGACTAAAGATAAATGAGGAAAAAGCAAAATACGTGGAAATTACAAAGAAGAAGGATAATAAAAACAACAAAAGTTTAAATATAATAAACAAAGATATATGTTTGAAAAAGTAGACAAATTTAATTATCTGGGATTAACAATAACAGAAAGTGGGCAAGAAAGGACGGAGATACAAGAAAGAATAGCAAAAGGACAGATATGTTTGGGGCAATGAATCCAATATTGAAATCAAAGAATGTATCAAGAAAAGCAAAAGAAAACATATATGCGACAGTTGTCAGACCCTCGGTGACATATGGATGCGAAACGTGGAAACTGAATGCAAGAGAAAAGGAGTCGTTGGAGGTGTGGAAAGGAAAGCTTTGAGAAGAATCTATGAAAGAAGGAAAGAAGAGGGACTGTCGAGAAGAAGAACAAACTACGAATTAAAATGCCTATATATGAAACCTCTTATAAGCCAAATCATAAGAAGCCAGCGATTAAGATGGTTGGGACACGTGGCAAGGATGAAGGAAGAAAGAGAGGCAAAGCAAGCCCTAATAAGAGGAGTGGTTGGAAGAAGAGGCAAGGGTAGACCTCTATTTACATGGATTCAGGCAGTAAAGCAAGATCTGGAGTTGATGGGAATCCCGCACTGGGAAAAGCTAACAGGAGACAAAAAGAAGTGGAGACAAGTATGCAACCAAGCAATGGGCCTCTAAGGCCCCTCGAGCTATATAATAATATAAATATAACGAATAAGCAGTGACGATAAAGGTAAATCAAGTCCACGCGAGCGGAGCCGCGGGCACGGCTAGTATATATATATAATCCTAAGTTTAAATACTGGGAAACGCCCTTATAAGGAGAAGAGATGAGCAATCAAAGATCTAAAGGCTCTAGTATCTACTTTTTTTAATTTTGTTATCGAGCTTTCGCTGCCTAATGGGAGCTTCTTCTGGATTCTAAAAATGCAAACCAGGTACAGAAAATAAACCAAAAAGGTTCATTTTTAAAATGTGATTCAATGAATTGTAAGACTGTATGAGAAATTACTTACAAAAATTTTAGCAGTTAATTCATCTCTAGTGAAGACAATAAAATTTACATTTTTGTTGGCCAGGTAGTAGGTATGATTACAAAAAACATGATAAAAGGACACTTAGAGAGTTACACAAGTATTAAAAATGAAACGTTGCCAATAAACATTAATCAAAAACACTTTTTAAGACAGAACACAACTGTAAGAAACACCATGATGTTGAAATGGCACTCCATTTTAAAAAAAAATTCTGACGTCGAGTTTAGTAACTTATTTAGTGATATTTGAGTCCGAACCGGATATTGTTGGTAGTCTATGTCGTCATTAGGTCGACAAAAGACCATAAAAGCATTAAAGTTAGGGATGTGGTAATTTTTTTTTTTTGGTGGATGCTACTATTAGATAAATTATTTATTATTAATGATATTTATTTTTCAGTTTTAATTTTATAACAAAGGGACTTAAATTTGATGAATGTTACTATTAGACGAGTTTTTTATTGTTAATTATATTAATTCTTTAATTTTATAACAAAGGGACTCATAGGCTAGTTTAAAATATTTGAAGGAGAACATAGAAGCGTATTTTAATGAAGCTAGACACCAAAAACGCTTCGGGCACTGACGGAATACCTGCCATAATTCTCAAAAACTGTGCAAGGGAACTAACACCAATTTTCTATAGATAGATATATCCTACAGAAAGGGAATATTTCCGTCCTGCTGGAAATGTGCCACAGTTCAGCCGTTACCTAAAAAAGGCAAGAAAACCTTGCCAAATAACTACCGACCTGTCGCGCTGCTTTCAATAATATCGAAAGTCATGGAAAAAGTTATCAATCAGCATCTTCTAAAATACCTTGAACGATTCAATATTATTAGCGATCACCAATATGGTTTTCGTAAACATAGATCAACAGGAGATCTTCCGACTTATATAACACATTTTTGGAACAACGCAATTGAACACTTTGGAGAATCTCGAGCGGTTGCTTTTGACATATCCAAGGCATTCGACCGTGTTTGGCACGATGAAGTGTTGGCTAAGTTACGCTCTTGTGGTATATCTGAAAAGTTCTGTTCGTGGCTCTCATGTTTCCTCGGAGAGCGTTCTTTACGAGTGGCAGTCAACGGATTTCTTTCTAACACCTACACAATAAACGCCGATGTGCCCCAAGGCTCCATACTATCAAATTCTATCTTGGGGTGACAGTAACCAAATGGAATTTAACGCTACAAAAACCCAGGCGACAGTTTTTTCTAAAAAAGTTAACGGTGCTGAACCCGACATAATTATGTTGGGGCACTCCATTTCCCTAGCATCGTCGTCCAATTTGTTGGGCGTTAGTTTGGGAGCAAATATGTCCTGGCATGAACATGTTGCAGGCATAGCAAGGAGAGCTTCTCAAAAGTTGGGAATATTATTTCGAACCAGAAAGCTTTACACTTCACAACAACTGTTAATTCTTTACAAAGCTCAAATTCGACCAATTATGGAATACTGCTCCCATATTTGGGGCTCCGCTCCCAAACATACACTGCATTTGTTGGATTCTGTTCAGAGAAGAGCTGTTCGTTTGATTGGATACCCGGAACTGACGCGCGGCCTTGATTCGCTGGAACATCGAAGAACGGTTGGCGACTTGAGTCTGTTCTACAAGTATTTTCATGGAAAGTGTTCGAAGGATTTAAGAACAACGTGAATCGCTTTTTCCGCACGCATGCCGCTCCTGGAGCGCTTTAGGGACTTCCCTGCAGCACGTGTGCTAGACCCATAAATATATATATATATATATATATATATATATATATATATATATATATATATATATATAAATGGTGGCAGAGGAAAAAAATCATCTCGATATATACAGAAGCTGTATTTTTACATAAATAAGCAGCAAAAAGGAACGCCACTATTTTTCTTACGAAATATTATTATTACCAAACTATCACAGGCCCCTTACATTAGCATACTGACCTGTCGTAATGGCTACATATACGGCTCTTGATGTCGGTCATTTCTTCCATTATTTATTTCAGAAGAAATCTATTCGTCTAGAAAAACCATTTAATATAATTTATAGTAAATAAACTGTAAGAATATTGTCATTTTATAAGAAATTATGATGCCAAGCCTAGAACAAACCGACAGTGAAAATTCGAAAGTATAACTGTACTTTATCAATAATTGTTTTTTCATGTTTATCACGTGCATTACATTACATTAAGTAAAAATTGTAATATGAAACGACTGACACTTCATCGTGATTTAAAAACTTTAATTAAAAATTCTATTAACATTATTGATTGAGACACATGACAAGAACACTTGCATTATCTTTTTGGAATTTAAAATTGAATTACCTTGAATAAATATTAAGATATGCGTATACAAGGTAAGCTTGAACTTAAAATCGAGTCTCCATACTGGAGCTGATATATTTTTATGTATTTTATAAGCACCTGGTGGAACTTATCCTAAATTGCGAGGGTGAATTGAAAACTCTTGTAAAAAATTAGGGTAAATAACATTTTTCTGCAAAAACAAAATTTTATTTTTCAACATAACCTCCATTCAGCTTAATACATTTGGTTCACCAAGTTTGCCTTTTTTTATTCCCTCAGGAAAGAAAATTGTTTCGAACTGTACATAATACTCGTTTACAGCACAGATAACCTCGTCATTTGAAAATGTATTCTCTCCAACCCACTTTTTGAGACTAGAAAACAAAAAAAGTCAGTTGAGACCAAATGGGGTGAATAGGATGGGTGGGCAACTATTTCAAATCCCAGCTTCTAAAGTTCTATTCCTCTTCTCTATTCCGACCCAACGCCAGATATTCCTTGAACCTATCCAGAGCATATTGTCCAAATCAACTCTACCCGATAAACTCGATACCAAGCAGAATCTCAACTCAAATGATGATGGTTTTATATTATTTACATAAATATATGAATCTTCAACTTTAACAACGTGCCGAATAGAATTCTTCCAGCTTTCACAAGGTATATTATTTATAACTTTTTTTACTAATTCAACAACTGACACGCTTAAAGTAGGAGAAACATTTTATGCCCTTATTTTTGATTTAACTTGATGCCAAATATGTTCAATTTAAACACACAATAATACGGAGGAAGCCGCAAAACAGTGTGTCCCATTTTCTCAGCCATACTATCACAAACATATTTCTTTTTCAATTTATAGTCTTTCAAAACTTCCAAAAGATCACTTTTGGAAGTCAAAATAAATGTCATTTTCTAACATATATTCCTGTATTTTCGATTTGGTGTTGGCTGCATTAGGAACCTTATTTAGTAGACGACTATGGAACTTGCATTGTCCATAACTATAACACTCTGGTCAGAAACATTTGGCAAAAGGGAATTTTGAAATCAATTTTCAAAAAGTTATGCAGTCGTGTCTTCGTGATAGTCCAAACTAGAATCTTTTATGTTTTTTGCAGATAATAGTAGACAATTTGAAACCCAGCCCTTTTCATATCCAGCATACAAAATGGTTATTCGTTTTACCTTTATTTGAAGGTGCGTTAGTCTGACATTTTGTACTGCTGTCAACCCACCCTTTTTGCACGGTGCCAAGGGTATCGAACGATATTTTTCGTCAAGGTAAATTATTGGCCAATTCTCTGATCGACACTTTAATTTCTTGTAAATAAGTATGTCGCAAGATTCGTAATCTTTGTGATTCCATCACTACTTGTCTTTTGTTGATTCTTAAGAGAATTCTGTGAAGGGTTGATCGGCCACAATGTATATTGGTCCCGTCCTACACCAGTCTTAATTTTATTTTGTCTAGTGTCGGCACCAACTGCTCTTCATACATAGGATATATTTTTCTCCTGACGACGTCTTTTTCACAATCGTCTACATCAGGGGTGCTCAAACTTGGACTGCTGGCGATCTACCTCAATATTGTTAGACTACGATCGATCGACTCTGAGGGGCTGCAAGTAAGTGTGATGCAGGATTGTCGTCTAGGTAGGGTGTATCGTGGCACAGATATTAGTTTTCCGCACAATATGCATTTTTTTTAGTCAAGGTAAGTGTAGGTCTGCTCTAAAATGTCAATGAAAAAACTCATAATTATTCCAAATTGCGAGTTTATTGGTTCTTACAAAACAAACGGGTTCTAGTGTCTAAACTTAACAAAAGAGTGACTTTGGATGTTGAAGCGTGGCACTGCATGTCCTCAGCATACTTTTCATAAGATGGTACGTAATTACCGAGTGCTAATCGCAAGCATGATGACATAAGTTCGTCAGTTAGTCGATTGCGATATTTTGACTTAATTATCTTCATTTCAGAAAATGCAGACTCGTACAAGTAAGTTGACCCAAACATTGCCGTCAGTTGAAGGGCGATTTGCCTTAGATTCGGATATTTATCTTCAGATATAAAACACCAGAATTTTGTATCAGATGCTGTAGCTTTGAGATGTATATCTGATATAATCTGCACTAACTGATTTTCAACAGAACATGAGTCCATGTTAAACTGACTTGCTATTTCAGTAGCTAATTCCTCAATGTTTTTACATGAAAAAGGATAACTCATAAATGATGCGATATTTGCCAATTTACTGAAATCATAAAAACATATTTCGAATTGGCCCAAAATATTTGATAATTCTGCCTCATAAATATCATAATTCAACTGAGGAATCCTTGCTTTCAAAGACGGAAAATTTTTCCCATCCTTTCTTTTCAGTTGATCTATCATAGGTTGTAATTTACTTTTGAATGCGTTTATTGCACTAATCATCTCAATAATAGTTTTTCCTTTACCTTGAAGCTCCAAATTAATGGTGTTTAAATGCATCGTAATGTCTGTCAAAAATGCCAAATGAGTCAGCCATTTACCGTTTTTCAGCATCTGAGTGTCATCGCCTCTTTCGTCCAGAAAAGCTGTTATTTTGGGCAATAATTCTTAAAACCTTTCTAGGAATTTTCCGCGACTCAACCACCTGACGTCCGTGTGAAGAACTAAATCAGTGTGTTCAGCTGACTCACTATCTTCCAACTGCAATTTAAAGAGCCGTCGTTGCAAGCTACGTGCACGGATAGAATTCACAATTTTTATCGCAATGCCCATAATGTCCTCCATGTTTAGAACTTTTGAACACAAAACTTGTTGATGTATAATGCAATTGAAGGAGAAAAATGAAGGAAATCATCATTAGCTCGACACAATGCGACAAAACCGTTTTTTGTTTCCAGTCATTGCTGATGCTCCATCGGTTGTATGCACACTAGTTTATATATTGGTAGCTTGTAGTTTGTTACAAAATTGAAGAAAACGTCATATATATCTTCGCCACGGGTCTTTCCTTTCAGAGGAATCATTGTCAAAAACTCTTCCTTAGCCGACATGTCATTGAATACCATTCGAATAAAAATACACAGCTGGGCAGTGTCTGTCATATCGGTGGATTCGTCGAACTGTAAAGAAAAGTATGTACATTCCATGATATCATGTTTTAGTTTATCTGCCATGTCCTGACTCATGACTTCAACACGCCTTGTGACAGTCGGACGAGATAACTGAAGTTCTCTAATAGCAGACATAATCTCTGTTTTATTTTTAAAATCTTCAAATAAAGTCTCACCCGCTTCAATAAATGCTTCCTTCACAACCAATCCATCGTCAAATGGTTTCTTGTGTTTCGCCAATATATGAGATATTTTAAATGACGCGATCGTTGCAGCTTTTGATTGTTTGGCTGGTCTTGTGAACATGGTTTGTTCTTTTTTCAAACAAGTTATCAAATCACGTACTTTTTCGTTTTCTTAATTCCCTCTGTGACGGAAAATCCTTTTCATAGTTTTTATGAACCGTTTTATTATGCCTCTCTAAGTTCCCACGCTTAGGTATTGCAACTGACGCACGGCAAATGAGACAAATGCACTTATCCTTTACCATACAAAAGAAAAATTCTTCCTCCCAATCGTTATTAAAATGATAAGTTTTACTTTTCTTCGCCGCACTCATTTTGGACTATTTATTAATAAACTTTGTATCGATGTATCGCCTTCAAGTTACAACTCAGACTGACTCCTATTCCTGCAGGCGCAACATTTATATCGGCGCGAACGAAGTCTCGAATGTTCCCGTCAAACACGCCGCCCGAAGTTTCTAGAAAAAATCGGCGGGAATTAAAAAACGCGGCTTTTCTGTGACAAGTACTGCGCGTTCCTTTGATAAAGCCGGCTTTTGCCGCTAGCAGGGGGTTATTACGATAAAAGAAAGTGATGAGGGGGTTATTCTGGCCTATTTGTGGATCAAATAAATTTTAGTAGTTTATTCATTACATTTTGTTTTAGTTACCTAAAACAAAATCTGTGAATAGTTCTATATCGGAATTTTTTCTCGAGATCGACTCAAAAAGCACTCGCGATCGACCGTTTGAGCACCCCTGTTCTACATGATGCATTTGAAAATCTTTCCGTCTTTTCCTGTTCCTGAGTGATGGTTTTCCCACAATACCCTTAATCGTAGAAATTGGGGTTTTTGTTAGTTCACTGGTTTCTTGCAAAGCACTTGGTTTATTCAAATTTCTTTTTACCAAACTGTCGTAAATATTTTTCACTATTTGTGTAGCGTCAAGTGATAAATGTTTTCTCTTGCGATAGCCGCTATTGCAATTTTCCCACGGACGCCACATAATTAAAATAGAACCGTTACGTTGTAAGTTGTAAGTAAAACTAACAATAAAAATAATAAAAAGTATCTTTCGAATCTTAATGGGGACATGTGGTCATTAGGCCTATATTATCAAATACTTAAAGGACTCCAAACCGGGTTGACAGGTAGTAATTATTTAGGGAAAAATATATCCAATATGATTGCAGGTGCAAGTGAGGGCGGTATACAAAGCAGATAAAATAAAAATACGTTTATTGTAATACCTGGCAACTATGCACAAAACCTTAATAGGGTCGTTTATTGCCCCACTGAAAAAGCAAAAAAGGCGGCATCTTATATCTTGGGATTTACTTTACCAGTGTTAGTTTTAACCAAAGGCGGGCCACTTTAATAATTGAGCCAAAATTTTCTGTTCAATTATATTGCAGTTTGGTAAAACAAATGTCATAAATTTTTAAACTACCGCCCATTAATAAACAACATGTTTCACGCAAATTTGCTTCATCCGCATTATATTTTGATATGTGGTCTGCCTACATATAACTTTAGCTTATTTATATAATGTATTGTCAAGTATAAGTATTAACGTTTTTTATTACGCTTTAGAACAAAATATAAAGCAATAAAATTGGCGTTTGCCGATAAATAATTTTCACACAGATACCTGAAGTGTATACAAATAAAACGAATTCCATTAAATTTGTTTCTTCCATGTTTAAACCATACATCCTGTATTCTTGAAGGTGATTTTTTGCTGTGGAAAAACCCATCCTTAGGCCTTTGCCACGATTACAGGTGATATTAATAAAACTTATTGATTAAGTAGATACTACTTATGGTAGTCAGGGCATTAAAGAAAGATAAACCGCAATAGTTTAGTTTGGAAATTGACGTAACGTATTGCATACTAATGTAGGTTTATTAATTTTCAATTATTTATTAACCTATTGTTTATAACAAGGCTATCTGTTGTGTACGTGAACAAGCTATTAACGTTTTCTTCACTATCTTTTGTATTATTGTTATTGTTATTTCATTTGCTGTACATATTGTCTGCAATAGTTATTACGTATCCGCACTAGTCAGGACAATACTACATATTTTCCGAACAAAAAGTAAAGTAATAATAACTTTCAGGAGAAACATTTTTAGTGTTCCGTACGGAATAGTTTATAAGATGACTTCGGTGTACGTCTGTCTGTCACACCCGATTTTTTCTCCGAAACTATTTTATATAGAAAGTTGAAATTTGGTACTAATATAGGGATTGGTGACCTCATAAGAGCCGTGACTTTTGAAAGTTAAATTTTGACTTAAGGGGTTAGTTTTGGAGGGTGAAATCGGAAGTGAAAAAAAAATTTTTACCAGGTCATCGAGTGGTGGTGTCAAGTAAAAGCTTGTAAAAAGACGAGTTCAAAAATATATATAATATAATACTTCTCTTTGTATTATTTTTAAAAAAATGCGAAAAATCGCCTAAACAAAAAATTTTGAAAAAATTCTGGAATATTCTCTACAGGGTTGAACGAAAATTATCATGAGTGCATTACATTTAATAATTCATCTGGTATATAAAAAAACAGAAATTTCAAGTTCATCAGTTTTTCAGCGAGGGGTCGGAAAAAAACTTTGTTGAAAACTCATCTGGGATGTGTTTTGTGAAGTCACTGATCATTTTATACTTCCGTAACAAAAATTTTTATTTTAAAGGCAATCAACGTACGGAACACTAATTGCGCAATTGTACTTGACCGGTTATTAAATAGCTAAAATATCATTTAATTCCTTTATATGAAGATTTAAAGCCTATCCCAAAATATAAGATCCTGATTTTTGCTGTTTTAAGTGGACGGTATAAAAAATTCTGACCTTTTGTTTATGATAGGTTGCAGAGATGGACTGCAATAATGCAAATAAATAAAATATATAAGTATTTTTGGAGATATTTATTTATAGATGCATGTAAAAACAAATGAATAAGCAGTACAAATATACAGTTTGAATGAATGGGGTTTACAAGAGGGGACATATTGTATAAATAAAAATATATTTTAACTTAAGTCTATTATTTACATAAATATATGAATCTTCAACTTTAACAACGTGCAGAATGGAACTCTTCCAGCTTTCACAAGGTATATCATTTATAACTTTTTTTACTAATTGAACCACAGACACGCTTAAAATAGGAGAAACATGTTGTGCCCTTATTTTTGATTTAACTTGATGCCAAATATGTTCAATTGGTTTAAACACACAATAATACGGAAGAAGCTGCAAAACAGTGTGCCCCATTTTCTCAGCCATACTGTCACATACATATTTCTTTTTCAATTTATCTTCTTCCTCTTCTTCCTTCAGCCGCTCTCTACCCACTGTCGGGTATAGGCCTCTCTCAAATCTTTCCATTTTTCTCTATGTTGTGCTCGTTGATACCAGTTAAGCCCTCCGATTCTCTTCAGATCGTCGCTCCATCTCTGTTGGGGTCTTCCTATGCTTCGCTTTTCACCCCATGGTCTCCACCTAGTGATCTTGCCACTCCACTTATACGTCGCTCTCGCTACATGGCGAGCCCAGCTCCATTTCAGAGATGTTATCCGTTTGGTGATATCATCCACCTTTGTTTGTTGTCTAATCCATTTATTAGTTTTCTTGTCCTTTAAAGTAACACTCACCATCTTCCTTTCCATTGCTCGTTGGTAAACTTGAGTTTTTCCATTGTTCTTTTAGTTAAAACCCATGTCTCGGCTCCATACGTTGTAGCTGGTAAGATACATTAATTATAAATTTGGGTTTTTAATCTTTGAGGAATGTTCATATTCAATACACATTTCAATTTTCCTTTCCTATCGTTATTATTTGGCCCAGATAGATGTATGTGTTTTACTTTTTCTATTGTTGAATGTTGAATCACTATATTTTCATCATTGGTGTCTTCGTTACTCATGTACTTTGTCTTGGAGAAATTTATGTCAAGTCCCACTTTTCTTACTTGGTGGTGGAGATCTATGATCATCTGGATCATTTAATTCTTATTGTTTGCTATAATTACAATGTCATCTGCGAATCTCAGGTTGTTTAGCCGATCATCAGCTATCAGAAGGCCATTTTCGTCCCAATTCAGTTCTTTGAATACATCTTCTAAGATCATTGTAAATAACTTAGGCGATATTACATCGCTCTGCCTTACTCCTCTGTTCAGGTTAGTTCAGGTTAGTTCAGGTCATCTTCTAAGATCATTGTAAATAACTTAGGCGATATTACATCGCCCTGCATTACTCCTCTGTTCACTGGGACCTTGTTTGTCAGTTCTTGGTTTACCATAACTTTGAGTGTTGCTCGTTCATATATTCTGGCTATCAGTTCGCTGTATCTGTGGTCTATACGAGCATTTCTAAGAGCTCTTATAAGTGCCCATTTTTCCACTGTGTCGAAAGCCTTGCGAAAATCTACAAATGTGAGCCGCATTGGTATATTATATTCGGTGGCCTTCTCGATTAGTATTCTCAATATGTGCAAGTGCTCAATCATACTGAAGCCTGATCTGAATCCAGCCTGTTCTATCGGTTGGTATAATTCCATTTTGTGTTCCAGTCTGTTTGTTATGATTCGTGACAACAGCTTGTAAACTTGGGAAAGTAAACTAATTGGCCGGTAGTTTTCTAGGTTTTCGGGGTCACCTTTTTTGTATATTAAGATGACTATGGCGTTTTCCCGGTCTTCTGGTATATTTCCACATTTGAGGTATTCATTAAAAAGATCTTTTAATTCATTCATTAGGGCTTCACCTCCGCATTTTAGCATTTCAGGTATATTATCATCCTCTCCAGCCGCTCTTCCACTTTTCATCTGTTGTAAGGCTTTCCTAGCTTCATCCATTTCTATGTCAGGAATTTCTTCTGAGTTGACATTAATTACTCTTTTCAATTTATAGTCTTACAAAACTTCCAAGAGATCACTTATAACTAAAGTCAAAATAAATGTCATTTTCTAACATATATTTTCTGTATTTCCGATTTGTTGTTGACTGCATTAGGAACCTCATTTAGTAGCCGACTATGGTAACTTGCATTGTCCATAACTATAACACTCTGTTCGAGAACACTTGGCAAAAGGGAATTTGGAACCAATTTTTTTAAAAAGTTCTGCGGTCGTGTCTTCCTGACAGTCCAAACTAGAATCTTTTATGTTTTTTGCAGATAATAGTAGACAATTTGAAACCCAGCCCTTTTCAGATCCAGCATGCAAAATGGTTATTCGTTTACCTTTATTTGAAGGTGCGTTAGTCTGACATTTTGTACTGCTGTCAACCCACCCTTTTTGCACAGTGTCATGGGTATCGAACCATGTTTCGTCAAGGTAGATTATTGGCCAATTCTCTGATTGATACTTTTTAATTTCCTGTAAATAAGTATGTCGCAAGATTCGTAATCTTTGTGACTCCATCATTACTTGCCTTTTGTTGATTTTTCGGAACGTAAATCCCATTCTTAAGAGAATTCTGTGAAGGGTTGTTCGGCCACAATGTACATGGGTCCCGCCCTGCACCAGTCTTAATTTTGTTTTGTCTAGTATCGGCACCAACTGCTCTTCATACATAGAATATATTTTTCTCCTGATGACGTCTTTTTCACAATCGTTGTAAGTAAAAGTAAAAATAAAAATAATAAAAGGTATCTTTCAAATCTTAATGGGGACGTGTGGTCATTAGGCCTATATTATCGAATACTTAAAGGGCTCCAAACCATGTTGCCAGGTAGTAAATATATAGGTAGAAATAGATGTAATATGATTGTAGGTGCAAGTGAGGGCGGCATACAAAGCAGGTAACATAAAAATACGTTTATCGTAATACCTGGCAACTATGCACAAAACCTTAATAGGATCGTTAATTGCCCCATTGAAAAAGCAAAAAGGCATCTATATATATATCTTGGGATTTACCATACACAAACATACGTGTAATCCTTTCAACAGTCAGGAATAAACTAAACATCCAATATAGCTGCCAATGTCAAGATACATTAGAGACTAGTGTACCAACAGAATCAAAATTGACAATTGGACCTCTACAGCCCGGATTAATCAAAAATTCCAGGTTCATTGTGATCAAGCCTTGTATGACAGGAATACTCAAAATGTCTGTTCAGTCCGGAAATTCAAGTCAGTGTATGATCCCAACCAGATTGCCAATTTATTAAAATGCATCAATAGGCCTGACATATTAAAATATAACAAAACTGTCGCAATTATTAATTCTCACCAAGTGAAACTCTTATCTAATAATAAATTAATATTAACCATGCTTATCAAAATATGATTCATAATCTCTAGATATTC
The DNA here is from genome assembly GCA_019049505.1 of Pachyrhynchus sulphureomaculatus. Taxonomy (NCBI): domain Eukaryota; kingdom Metazoa; phylum Arthropoda; class Insecta; order Coleoptera; family Curculionidae; genus Pachyrhynchus; species Pachyrhynchus sulphureomaculatus. The sequence continues at coordinate 214,451,619 of CM032456.1, read as the reverse complement.
TGGCATTATTAAATACTTAGAAATTAGTATTTGTAACACTTTCATATTTGCATAGAATGTATATTTGTTATAAAACTTGATATTAATAAACACCCAAATTAGTGTCAAGTATCATATACGAATTAACATTATGCCAAATGTAAACTAAAACCTGGACTAAATCTTTAGTTTTTGCTAAAACTACTAGTCCCCTAATTTATGCTAAGACGATAAAAAGTATAGGAAAATAAATATTTTTGAATTAAATGTAGGGAAATACCCACAGACCGAGAGAATCCAGGGAATACCTTAGATGCGTTCGGTACCCAAAGGCCAACCCGGAATGCGTTTTACTTTGACTGGAGTCTTCCAATCAGAACATTGGATAGAAAATAGAAAATCCAAATAGAAAGTTGTTACAATGTAAACTAGCAAAGTGTATCAGTATCTCATAAACTATTTACTTTAGCTATCATATATATAAAATCGACCGCAGAATCCCAATATTTTAACGGTATACCTTGCATAGTATTTTTCACGATCTGAGAAAGTGACTTATCTACCTATACTCATTCAAAATTCAACAAAGAAAAGGCATCGTGCAGGGCCGCACTATATCTGATTGTACATTTATTGGGTTTAAAATTGTATTGTGATAAGACAGTTGAATTTTAATGTTTTATGTACTGAATATTACAAAATATAGTAATTATACAAATATGTTAAAACAGTGTAGAGTGTTGTCGCGTACATTTGTTACAATTTTAGTTATTAATTAATATCTAGTTCAATTTCGCTATCGCTACTATCTTGCAAATCAATATTAAGTTTTTTTACCAGTTCTAAACTGTTTATATTTATGTACATACATCTATATGAGTTTTCAATTTTTTTCACGTGTTGAATACAGTTTCTCCAGTTTTCAATGGTTACATTTTTGACTTCTGTCTTTATCAATTCAATCACCTGCTGTTTAAAGTGAGTATATTATTGTGAGCACATATATTAGACTTTATTTTATGCCATATCAACTCGATCGCATTAAAGATACAATAATATGGTGGAAGCCGAATTATTTCGTGTCCTGCTTCCTTTGCAGTTTTATCACAAACATATTCCTTTGAAAAATTGTAACTTTTTTAAAACTGTTAGCAATTGTTTAACTGTATAACTTTCATGGAAATATATGTCACGTTCGCACAAAAAGGCTTGTATTTCCATTTTTCTACTGGTGGAACTTGGTACCTTATTCATTTGGCGACTATGATACGATGCATTATCTACCACAATACAGTTGTTCGGTGGTATATTCGGCATTAATTTGTTTTGAAGCCAATCTTCAAAAACTTCAGCGGTTATATCACAATGATGATCCAAGCTGGAAGCTGGAATATTCTTGGCTACTAAAAATAGACATTCTGGTATCCAGCCTTCTTCTGACCCCGCATGTAAAATAGTTATTCTTTTACCTTTATTTGATGGAGCTTTGGTGTGACATTTTTTGGATTTATCAATCGATCCTTTACTTGGTGTGTCGTGGGTGTCATACTAAGTCTCATCTAGGTAGATTATCGTTCGATTTTCCGTTCTAGCTGTATTTATTTTTCCAAGATATTCCATTCTGAGTTGTTGTAAGCGGCGTGATTCTATTTTTTTGAACAAAAATCACAGACGACGTAGAATTCGCCATAAAGTTGTAGTGGAACTTTTTATGTCACAACTATCCTCGGACAGCCTCCGTGAAAATGACAATAACGTAGGAACTTTTTGTTCTGCGTACATTTCATAAATTTTGCGGCGGATTAAGTCTTCTTGACAGAAATCAATACATTTCGACACATCTTTGTCTTTTGTGTTTTTTTAGACGTTATCGAATTTATTTACAATTTTCCATACTGTACTTTCAGGGATGCTTGTTAAAGCTGATGTCTCCATCAATGAAAAGTACTTTTCGTGCCTCGCTCCACTAACTTTAAATAAACACTTTTAACTATCACGGTTGCCTCAACGGGCAAACATTTGCGGCTTCTGATGGAAAGGGCTACGGACATTTTAAGACACTTGAACTTTATAATACTATTTCAGTATAATACTGCAGATAAAATGAAGAATATTCTTTATATTTATAAACACGAAATAGCCAATAAAATGTTAGATTGAAAGAGAAATATATATATATATATATATATATATATATATATATATATATATATATATATATATATATATATATATATATATATATATATATCAATTACGACCCTGTTATGGGCAGGTACGTGCGAAGATCCTAACGGTCGTTTAATGTTTTTATTGCATCAATTTGCCAAATCACTTCCTTAGATCTTAAACAATACTATACTTCATTTAAAACTTAAAACATTTATTTGGCCATTTGTAAAAAGAACTGTGTATAACATTATGCAGTCTGCCCCCGGTTTGTCAATTGGCGCCTCCACTCTAAAGGCAGTTCCTCAATGTTGGCAAAACGTCGTCCTCTCATGTTTTTTTTTCATATTCGTGACTAGGAAACAGTCACGGGGAGGCATGTTTGGCGAATACGAAGGCTGAGGTATAATCCCAATGTTGTTTTTGACTAAAAAACTATAAATAAGCAATGAAGTGTAAGCAGATGCATTAGCGTGATGTAATTGTGATGAGTTGTTTCGCCACAAATTCGGACGTTTTTTTTTCGGACTGCGTTACGCAAACTTTCAGGTAATACTCCGTATTGACCGTAGGACCTGATGGCAAGAACTCATGGTACACTGTGCCTTTGAAATGAAAGAAAATAGTGAATAGAACCTTCATATTCGATCGAACTTGACAAGCTTGTTTTTGGTCTTGGCTCTTCAGAAAGTTACCTTTGAGATGATTTGGGGCCTTAGTTTCGATGTTATATCCATACACTCATATTTTACCACTAGATATGACCCGTTTGAACATTTCTGGATGGTCGCTGACTTCATTCAGCAACTCCTGAGCGATTGCCATTCGGCAAATTCAACAATTTCAGAACAAATTTTGCTGCCACATGTCTTATACCCAAAACATCAGAAAAAATTGCTAAGCATGAGCCAAATGATATACCAACATCATCAGCAACCCCTCTGATGGTAATTCTTTTTTCAATTTTTTTCACAAGTAAAAAATCCCCGAGCACACGAAAACACGTTAGACGTTTACACTTTTCGACAACCAGAAAAAAACTAAGCATTCAAGATGATCGCCAATGTCAAGATACATAACGAATAAGTGTATCAACAGAACAAAATGACAAATGGACTTCTACAGCCCGGGAAATTCGAAAATTCAGCGTAATTTTTTTATCTAACCTCGTATCCGTGTATTTCGCTAAAATACTTTCTATTGGTAATATATAAACAAGCTTAACAAGAATTTTTAGTGTTCCGTACGGAACACTTATAAGATCACTTCGGTGTCTGTCTGTCTGTCTGTCACACCCGATTTTCTCCGAAACTATTTAACATAGAAAGTTGAAATTTGGTACTAATATAGGAATTGATGGCCTCATCATTGCCATGTAGTTTTGAAAGTTAAATTTTGACTTAAGGGTTTTGAGGGGTGAAATCGGAAGTGAAGAAAAAATTTTTTTACTAGGTCATCGAGTGTGGTGTCAAATGAAAGCTTGTGAAGAGACAAGTAAAATATATATATATATATATATATATATATATATATATATATATATATATATATATATATAATGTAATACTTGCGCACACTTTTCTTTGTATTATTTTTAAAAAATCGCGAAAAATCGCTGTCCCCCTATCTTATCTCGAAAAGTACTGATCAAAAAATTTTGAAAAAATTCTGGAATATTCTCCACGGGGTATAGGTTGAACGGAAATTATCACGAGTGCATTACCTTTAATAATTTATCTGGTATATAAAAAAAGAAAAATTTCAAGGTTAACAGTTTTCAGTAAAGATTGGAAACAAACTTTGTTGAAAACTCATTTGGGGTGTGTTTTGTGAAGTCACTGATCATTTTATACCACCGTAACAAAATTTTTTATTTTAAAAGCAATTAACGCACGGAACACTAATTGTGCAAGTTCAACTTGCACTTGACCGGTTATTTATTACTTATAAGATCACTTCGGTGTCTGTCCGTCCGTCTGTCTGTCTGTCTGTCACACCCGATTTTCTCTGAAACTATTTAACATAGAAAGTTGTAATTTGGTACTAATATAGGTACTGTTGACCTCATCAGAGCCGTATGGTTTTTTTTAAAGTTAAATTTTGACTTAAGGGGTTAATTTTGGGGGGGGTGAAATCGGAAGTGAAATAAAAAATTTACCAGGTCATCGAGCACGGTATCAAATGAATGCTTGTATAAACACGAGTTCAAAACTATATATATTGACACTTGCGCACTCTTTTCTTTGTATTATTTTTAAAAAATCGCGAAAAATCTCTGCCCCCCTTATCTCGAAAAGTACTCATCAAGAAATTTTGAAAAAATCCTGGAATATACTCCACAGGGTGTAGATTGAACGAGAGTTATCACCATTTTATTACCTTTAATAATTTATCTTGTATATAAAAAAAGGTCATCAATTTTTAGTAAAGATCGGAAAAAAACATTGTCGAAAATTCATTTGTCATTGATCATCATATACAGGGTGCGGCACCAAAATACGGACAAATTAAACATTTTTTTGAAACATAATATATATTACAAAAATGGAGAGGTTTATAATTACTTTTTTTTACTAAATTGTTTGTTAGGTCATAAAAAATACATTTACTCAATATAACCCCTTTCTGTTTGAATTATCGCCTCCATTCTTGGTCTGAAGCGGTCGCAGGCCCGTTTTAATGAGTCACGGTCTATATCGGCGAATGCCGCTTCAATAGCGGCTCTCAATGATGCGACGTTTCGATGTCTGAACTTGTTAGTGACCCTTTAAACCACGTTTCATACATAGAAGTCCAAAGGATTTAAATCTGGGCTAAGGGGATGCCAAAATTCTTTGGACCAACACATGTCGACGTTGTCCGACAACCAATTTTTTCCTTGCCAGTGTTGGAAAACCTTCGTTGGACTTCTCCGGCTCGTTTATACTTCGCGACAATATCATACACAATCGATCTTGGGTACCCGAAGAATCGAATGATTTCTGTCGCTGAGCGCCCAGTGCGAACACTTTCCATAATCGCGGCTCTTCGATTATACTCCGCACTTGGTTTCAACATTGCGACCGTTTTCGAGGTTATGAATGTTTGGTACATGCGTCATGCTATTTGGAAGCCAATCGCGACCTCTCGAAGTGGTAAAGAACGGCGGGAAATTCAAGTTGAATTTTGTCCGGATTTTGGCGCCGCACAATGTACCTACGTAACAAAAACTTTTATTTTAAGAGCAATCAACGTACGGAATACTAATTGCGTAAGTCCAACTTACACTTAATCGGTTATATTTTGTTTATGTAGCAACCATAAAAAAATATTAAGGACGCCAAAACTACTGCTGAGTTTTCCCTTCGCTACTACCCTGGAAGGTTAAAGGGTTAATAAATGTTGTTGATTTATAACATCCACTTTGAGCGTAAATAATATTATAACTTATCTGTCTCGAATAATTGTTGCAACAAAGGAAATTTTACCTTATTGATGAAATGGTTTATTTTTTTGCAAAAAAATCTAGTCTCACCATCTATAATATATATGAGGGCGATTCAAGAACAACGTGAATCGCTTTTTTCCGCAAACATGCCGCACTTGCAGCGCTTTAAGGAACTTCCCTGTAGCACGTGTGCTAGACCCATAAAAAAAATATAATAAAATACAACGTCTCTCTGTCTATCGCTTATTATTCGAGAACCACCTATCCGATTTACGTGCTTTGTCGCTAGCGCGTTCTCTTGCAATCCACTGTCTAAAACAATAATAATAAGGAACAATATCATGTAGCAAAGAATATAATATATATATAAAAAATGCAACGTCTCTCTGTCTGTCTGTCTTTCTGTCTGTCCGTTAGTGCGCTTATCACTCGAAAATCACCTATCCAATTTACATACTTTTTTTTTTAAACATATCATCTAGCAAAAAATATAATATATATAAAATGCAACGTCTCTCTATCTGTCTGTCCGTTAGTGCGCTTATCACTTGAGAACCACCTATCCGATTTACGTGCTTTTTTTTTAAACATACATATGTTCTCTGGCCAGGTTATAGGCTATATTTTATTACGTTAGGTAACATAAGGAATAAGTAGAGACGATAATAGCGAATCAAGTCGGAAATAACCGGCCAAGAGCAAGTTGAACTTGCGCAATTAGTGTTCCGTACGTTGATTGCTTTTAAAATAAAAAAAAATTGTAACGGAAGTATAAAATGATCAGTGACTTCACAAAACACACCCCAAATGAATTTTCAACAAAGTTTGTTTCCAATCTTTACTGAAAATTGAGGCCCTTGAAATTTTTGTTTTTTTTTATATACCAGATAAATTATTAAACGTAATGCACTCGTGATAATTTTCGTTCAATCTACACCCCTTGGAAAATATTCCAGAATTTTTTCAAAATTTTTTGATAAGTACTTTTCGAGATAAGGCGGGTGGACAGCGATTTTTTCGCGATTTTTTAAAAATATTACAAAGAAAAGTGCGCGTAAGTATTACCTTATATATTTATCTTTTACTCGTGTTTTCACAAGCTTTCATTTGACACCACACTCGATTACCTAGTAAATTTTTTTCACTTCCGATTTCCATCAATTCCTATATTATTACCAAAATTCAACTTTCTATAACAAATAGTTTCGGAGAAAATCGGATGTGACAGACGGACAGACAGACAGACGGACAGACAGACGCCGAAGTCATCTTATAAGTGTTCCATAAGGAACACTAAAAAGTTTGCCGCTAGCGCGTTCTCTTGCAATCCACTGTCTAAAACAATAATAATAAGGAACAATATCGTAGCAAAGAATATAACATACATATAAAATGCAACGTCTCTCTGTCTGTCTATCTGTCCGTTAGTGCGCTTATGACTTGAGAATCACTTATCCGATTTCATGTTTTTTTTTAATTCATGCATTTGTTCTCTAGACAGATTATCTATAATCTCATATAATATACATAAAATGCAACGTCCCTCTGCCTGTCTATCTGTTTGTAATGTTCTCTGGCCAGGTTATCTAAAATCTTCTATAATATATATAAAATACAACGTCTCCCTGTCTGTCTGTCTGTTAGTGCGCTTATCACTCGAGAACCACTTATCGGATTTACGTGTTTTTTTTTAATTCATACATTTGTTCTCTAGCCAGGTTATCTATAATCTTCTATAATATACATAAAATGCAACATTTCTCTGTCTGTCTGTTTGACTGTTAGTGTGCTTATCACTCGAGAACCACTTATCTGATTTACGTATTTTTTTTAGATTTATACATATGTTCTCTGGCCAAGCTATAGGATATATTTTATTACGTTAGGTATTATAAGAAATAAACAGTAACAATAATAGTGAATCAGGTCCACGCGAACGGAGCCGCGGCACGGGTAGTATAAACGTATAATACTCGTACATTAACGAACATAGTAAAGATAACATTAACCAATCTCATCATACACTAATTAATATGATCATCTAAAAATGAAATATACCTACTATTATGATGACTTTTTTTTCAGTACTACCCACATTATTTGTAATGCGTACTTAATATTAATATTCAGATAATGTGACATCACAGTACAATGATATTAAAATACAATAAACCTATATAGAATCATAACTGATAAGATATCACTAATAAAAATTTTTTATTTTTCAGATAAGAATGGATGCAAAAATAACAACAGTACACTGGCGGAAACCACTCGCGTTGGATTCCACGCCCGTAATTTTCGACATTCCCTACGCAACAGTGGACATCTATCCGGTGATACAAGATATTCAGTCGAATCATTCTTTTTTACACTCTCAAAAATTAAAGCAAAGTATAATTGAATCGAAAAGAGCATTTCTAAGTCTTTCCCTAAACGATCAAAAGCCTGAAGATGAACAGCTGGAAGAAAAATCTATAATTTTAGGAAGCTTAGATGGTAAAAGGTCGTTATCGAAAAAAATCAGTTTTAAAATTAAAAAACAGGCATCGGTCTATAAAAGAAATATCGGTACGCCACGTGTTACAAATATCCCGACAAACAGAGTGTCCGAGTTAACAAAAAAGTTCAACGAAATGGTGGAAAAACGTAACCTGTTAGAGGAACAACAATTGAAAATTATGGCCAAACGTACAGATAGCATACGGAGTGAGTCAGTGAAACCTAAAAATACAGTGACTGTTGTGCATAAAGATAGTTTAAAAGTGTCAAGGAGACCCAGCATTAAAACGAGACCGGTACTAGAAACTAAAAATTTAGTGATTATAAAAGCTAAACCTATAAGAAGGACTAGTATTAAAAAGCAAAATAGTGATAAATTTAGTAACCATGACAAAACAGAACTTACCGACATCACTCAAGAAGTAAAAAAGCCCGATGAACAAATTTCGCGACCAACAACTCTTAATTTAAATTTAAATATTCCCAAAGCAATTATTGAAACATCACCCAACGGCACCTCGGTACGTGCTGCAATAGAAATTTTCGAACGAAAATCCGCTGCTTCATCACCTACCAAAAATGATCCCAAAGACTTTCCGACAACAGCATCTAAACCTAAAATTCCAGATAAATCAATAGCACTGCAAAATCTTTCAAAAACTGCCACGCTACCTATTTCTTTCAAAGTGTCAAAAAATACTCATAGAAAAAATCATAAAGATAACAACGGATCGACTAAACAAACACAAAATAATATATCACCTGATACTAATAAAAATGATAAGGCTGAATTTGAAGAAGAAAAAGTTCAAATAATTAATATCCCTGCCGTCCTTCCCCAAAGAAGGTGTGATTCCATGTATGAGACACTTAATTTGAAAAAAATTTCACCTCAGGCGATTAAATCCAAATCAGTTGATAACATAGATAAAAACATCGAAGGTAAACAAAATTTTCTGTACAATCAAACACTTCTTTTCTCTGGAAAGGAAAATCACCAACTTTAAATTGTAGCACATATCCAATTATTGATGTAGTTCAAGAAAACTTAAACGACACCTGCCTATTGGGAGAACACCAAAAAAAATACCACCGGATATTCCCTTCAAACCCCCTATTGACCTGATAAAACCTGTCACACCACCCAAAATACTTAAAAAGAAAATGCCACTTCCAGTTTCTCCGAATGTATCTACAGTAGAAGAAACTGAAAATGATTTAGAGGGTTACGAGGAAATTGGCTGCAATATTCCAGTGATTTTAAGTGAATTAAAGGATACAAGGTCTGATGAAGTAGTGTTAAACGATGAAACATTCAAAGGATATGATGAAATTATAAAACCGGTAAATGAAATTGAAATTATGCAAAATAACAGTGAAAAATCATCGGTAGCGCATTATGAAGAGATTAAGAAACCTTACAGTGACAAACATAAAGACAGTGAATCGAACCCAGCTACGGCTAGAAAATACTATGAAGAAATTCAATCCGATGAAAAATTATATGAAGAACTGGTAACTATAAGTAACCGAAATGATGATGGTTACGAACCTATTGGAAATAAACTAGAACACGGTATATATGAGCGATGCTCGTCTCCTGCAACTGAAAACATATACGAAACACTACCGGTGCCTCAAGTTCCCCCAAGAAGACAGCAGCAGGAACCCCTTCCACCAAGACCTCCTTCCTCTACTAAAAACGAAGAAACTGTTTATAATTGCTACGAATCCATATACACTGAAACTAAAAAAGGCTGTTATTATGAAAGTATCTACGGATCACAACTTACAGACAGTGGATCAAATAGAGACAGTGTGCTCTCATCTGACCATAAAAGTAATAGTTTATATGGAAAAGCATTACCATGGGAATATAATAGTGATGCAACGTACTATAAACCACCTAGTGATACTAGTTGCAGTGACAGACTTTCCAGTCGTAGTGATGAATGGGAGGATGTAACTGACAATGATGAACAGGATAACAGAATCATTATGTAAGTTTATTTATGCATATTTGTTAATATTATTTAAAAATATTACGAAACCGGTTTTCATGAAAAAGCAAATATACGTCAAAACATTTTCAAACGAGAATATATTTTGTCATATTCGTATGGAAGAATTTTTCACCCTAGGGTCTTAAAGCTACCCTCTCAGATTGTTAAAGATTTATATTGTAATATAAGGAAACTTATATTTTCCTGGCAAGCAATATTATGTGTAGGAAAATGCATGAAGATTTTTTATGTCCTATATAGTTTTCTTATGATATACAGCTTATCCCTAACTGAGGGGAATTATTAAAATTTTTATACCTGATATTGAATTAAAGTATTCTCCCAACACGGATCCCTGATCGAGACGGGGAGATCGCCAGTCTTCTTGATCTGTTTTTAACCACCAATCCGGAGATTTACACGGTCACCGTAAATCCGCCGTTAGGTTCTTCCGACCATAAACTACTTTCGACATCGAGTATCCTGCCAATCAGTGACAGCGAGGCGCCTAGGCCGCGCAAGATTTGGCACTACAAATCTGCTAAATGGAAAGATTTCATGGAATACTTTCGAACTTTCCCTTGGATGGACGTTTGTTTTCAATCCTATAACCCATCTGACTGCGCCAGGGAGGTCTCCGATGTTATTTTGGCTGGTATGGAAGCTTACATCCCTTTTTCGAAGAAATGCTCCTCCAACGGCAAGCCTTGGTTTGACCGAAAATGCAAAGATGCTTCTAAACATATTGCCTACCGACAATAGCGTGAAAATCCTAACACTATAAATCGTAACACCTTTGTTCGTGTCCGGAACAGATGCAAAGGCATTATCGACGAAACCAAGGAGGCGCACAATCAACGAATTAGAAACAAACTACTCGCTTGTCCCAACAATTCCAGGTCCTTTTGGGCAGTCGCTAAGGCAGTTAGTCAAAATTTTACCAAATCCACCATACCACCACTCACACGGCCAAATAATTCCATTGCAACCACACCTGTTGAGACAGCGAACTTGTTGGCTAAACTCTTTGCTTCACATTCTACTGTCGATTTCCAAGGAAAAACACCACCTACTATTCCCATATTGCAGTCAAAGATGCCCGATGTTGTCTTCAGACAGCGCATCATAAAGCGTATTTTAATGAAGCTAGACACCAAAAAGGCTTCTGGCGCTGACGGGATACCTGCCACAGTTCTCAAAAACTGTGCGAGGGAACTAACACCAGTTTTCTGTAGACTTTTTAACCTATCTTACAGAAAGGGAATATTTCCGTCCTGCTGGAAATGTGCCACGGTTCAGCCGATACCTAAACAAGGCAAGAAGACCTTGCCAAATAACTACCGACCAAACGCACTGCTTTCAATAATATCGAAAGGTTATCAATCAGCATCTTCTAAAATACCTTGAACGGTTCAATATTATTAGCGATCACCATTATGGTTTTCGTAAATGGAAGTTTAGCAGTAAGCTTGGTAGAAAGACTGAATATATGGGGGGAATACTTTAAAGAAACACTAAATGGAGATGAAAATGAGTTGAATGAAAAATAGGAAGCAAAATTAACTGAAGGGCAGGAGGGGACAAACAAACCCTGCAAAGAAGAAATAAGAAAAATACTCAGAACCCAAAAAAATAAGGCCCCGGGTGGAAATTGTATAACAGCAGAACTGATCAAAGCTGGAGGAGTAGATCTGGAAAATGAAATATGCCGGTTGGTGCAAGAAATATGGGAAACAGAAAAGATGCCAGTGAGCTGGAGAGAGTCGCTCATTTGTCCAATATACAAAAAAGGAGAAAAAACTAGATGTGTTAATTATAGACCAATAGCCTTACTGGATGTCGTGTACAAGATAGTAGTGTTGACTATCAAAAACAGACTAGCAGAGAAAGCCGAGTCTATTCTGGTAGAGTACCAGTGTGGATTCAGGAAAAATAGATCGGTTACAGACCAGATATTTTCGATTAAGCGAATCCAAGATAATAGCTTAAAACAAAATTTGGCACTACACTTGGCCTTTGTGGATTTCAGAGAAGCATATGACTCTATAAATAGAGAAGGACTCTATAAGATAATGGAAGAACTAAAAATTCCAAGTAAATTGATTCGCATGGTGAGAATGACCCTGAATGACACAGAAAATAGAGTGTTCGTTGAGGGCAAAGTATCAGACAAGTTTAAGGTGAAGAGAGGATTAAGACAGGGGGATCCAGTGTCGACATGTCTATTTAATTTGGTACTAGAGAAGATAATCCGGGAGTCAGAAATAAAAACAAATGGAACGATATACCAACAAACCTGCCAATGCTTGGCCTACGCGGATGATGTAGCACTGATTGTAAGAGCAAAAGAGAACCTCAAAAAAGCCATAAGTAGGATAAAAGAAAGGGGAAGGATGAGAGGACTAAAGATAAATGAGGAAAAAACAAAATACATGGAAATTACAAAGAAGAAGGATAATAAAAACAACAAAAGTTTAGATATAATAAACACCTTAGGGAAAAAATATACGTTTGCAAAAGTAGACAAATTTAATTATCTGGGAGTAACAATAACAGAGAGTGGACAAGAAAGGACAGAGATACAAAAAAGAATAGCGAAAGGACAGAGATGTTTAGGGGCAATGAATCCAATATTGAAATCAAAGAATGTATCAAGAAAAGCAAAAAAGAAAGAATAAATACGACAGTTGTCAGACCCACGGTGACATATGGATGCGAAACGTGGAAACTGAATGCAAGAGAAAAGGAGACGTTGGAGGTGTGGGAAAGGAAAGCTTTGAAAAGAATCTACGGAGGAAGGAAAGAAGAGGGACTTTGGAGGAGAAGAACAAATTACGAATTAAAATGCCTATATACGAAACCCCTTATAAGCCAAATCATAAGAAGCCAGCGATTAAGATGGTTGGGACACCTGGCAAGTATGAAGGAAGAAAGACAGGCAAAGCAAGCCGTAATAAGAGGAGTGGTTGGAGGAAGAGGCAAGGGTAGACCTCGATCTACATGGATTCAGGCAGTAAAGCAAGATCCGGAGTTGATGGGAATCCCGCACTGGGAAAAGCTAAAAGGAGATAAAAAGAAGTGGAGCCAAGTATGCAACCAAGCCATGGCCTCTAAGGCCCCTTGAACTATATAATAATATAAACATAACGAATAAGCAGTGACGACAAAGGCGAATCAAGTCCACGCGAGCGGAGCCGCGGGCACAGCTAGTATATATATATATATATATATATATATATATATATATATATATATATATATATATATATATTATAGGATTTTTTAATACCTACAACATGATATTTTTTTAAAAAAATTTTTGGCGCGAAATTTAAATTGTTTTGAGCGTTTTAAATTTTTAAAATTGAATTAAAAAAAAAACTAGGACTTACTCAGGCCCAAAAAATATTGTGTATTTTATGTCAAACTATGCCTGTGAATTTTTTCAAATTTTTAGAGGTGAGGGAAAATGGTTACAAACGCGAAAAACCGCTTTTTTCGTCGTTTTTCCGCATTTTTACCTACTTTTGGGGCACAGAATTTCGTTGTAGATCCTCAGTTGCTTTAAAATTATTTATATATATATATATATATATATATATATATATATATATATATATATATATATATATATATTATCGAAATACTATTGAATCATTTTATGTAATATAAAGACCATATTGCGCCATTTTTCCCTTTAAAATCACGATTAAGACAAGATTAAGGCAAGTTTAAGACAAGATTAAGGCAAGATTAACACATTTTTAAGTTATTTTTTTTGTTTTGAGTAATTAGTCATACTTCATAATTCATCCAAATATATAATTTTATAGAAATTAAAACATTTCTGTTTATAAAAAACATCATATAGGAAAAAGATTTTCTATATTTAATTGAATTAGCGTTAACTTGGTAAAAATCCATATTTAACAAATTAAGTATACATGTAAGTGTGATTTTTACTTAATATTATTAACATAAAGCAAAAAAATATTTATATTATAAAGTAAAAATCACACTTACATGTGTATTTAATTTGTTGAATATGGATTTTTACCAAGTTAACGCTAATTCAATTAAATATAGAAAATCTTTTTTCTATATGATGTTTTTTATAAACAGAAATGTTTTAATTTCTATAAAATTATATATTTGGATGAATTATGAAGTATGACTAATTACTCAAAACAAAAAAAAAATAACTTAAAAATGTGTTAATCTTGCCTTAATCTTGTCTTAAACTTGCCTTAATCTTGTCTTAATCATAATTTTAAAGGGAAAAAATGGCGCAATATGGTCTTTATATTACATAAAATGTTTCAATAGTATTTCGATAATATATATATATATATATATATATATATATATATATATATATATATATATATATATAATTTTGAAGCAACTGAGAATCTACAACGAAATTCTGTGCCCCAAAAGTAGGTAAAAATGCGGAAAAACGACGAAAAAAGGGTATTTTCGCGTTTGTAACCAATTTTCCCCCACCTCTAAAAATCTGAAAAAATTCACAGGCATAGTTTGACATAAAATACACAATACATATTTTTTTTGGGCCTAGTTTTTTTTTTTAGATTTAATTTTTAAAATTTAAAACGCTCAAAACAATTTGAATTTCGCGCCATTTTTCATATTTTTTAAAAAAATAGCATGTTGTAGGCAATAAAAAATCCTACAATTTGAAAGAAAAAGAGAGGTTTCTACGATGAATAGAACCGGAGATATCGCCAAAAAACCGAAAATCACGTTTTATAGATTTTTGAGGTTATGGGAAGGTCTAGAGGGCTGAAAATGTCAGGAAAGTCATATTTTTTTATGTTCTACATGAGGATATTTTTTGTTTTTCAAAAGCGCTTGGGGCATTTTTCACCATCTTAACCGCCTAGACCCTTTAATAAGAAAGAACTCTTACTGGTGAACTCTAGAATCGTAACATAACATATAAATATATGCAATATGGCATAAAAAAATATCTAAATAACAATGATAACCATGGTTATAAATGTATAATGTGGAACTGGTAGATTTTTTTTCGTCTATTGTTAGGTAAGCGATAATTAGATTGCGAAAATAAGTAGGGTATTTCATTTCAACCATGATTTTTGGCACACCCTGCATATATAACAATTTCACAAAAATCGGTTTACCTTTTTCTACAATCAATGGTAAGTAAGCCAAGGGGTGGTTCATTTATAATGAGAAACATACATAACTCGAAAAAAAATCTTTATAAAACACACATAATACGTCACTATAACAAAAGAGGGAGTTGTTCTGGCAATGAAGGAGTAAAAACAACCCTTAACACTATTTTTTTTTATGGGTGTAGCACACGTACTGCAGGGAAGTTGCTAAAGCGCTCCAGGAGCGGCATGTGTGCGGAAAAAGCGATTCACGTTGTTCTTGAATCGCTGTAAATTGTACTCGGTGGGAAATACAGCCCTGAGCAAATTATTCCAAAGGGATAATGTTCTCCATATAAAAGATTGCTTGAAAAGCGTTGTACCAGGAGTAACAAGCTGAACCTCAAACGGATGTGAAGTATTAGCGCGACGTGTATTTCTAACATGCACCTCTCTGGGAGGAATTAAGCGGGCTACATCCTTCGAACACTTTCCATGAAAATACTTGTAAAATAGACTCAAGTCGGCAACCGTTCTTCAATGTTCCAGCGAATCAAGGCCGCCGGTCAGTTCCGGGTCTTCTCTGAACAGAATCCAACAAATGCAGTGTGTGTTTGGGAGCGGAGCCCCAAACATGAGAGTAGTATTCTATAGTTGGTCGAATTTGAGCTTTGTAAAGAATTAACAGTTGTTGTGGAGTGTAAAGCTTTCTGGTTTGAAATAATATTCCCAACTTTTGAGAAGCTCTACTTGCTATACCTGCAACATGTTCATGCCAGCACATATTTGCTCCCAAATTAACGCCCAACAAATTGAGTGACGATGCTCGGGGAATGGAGTGCCCCGACATGACTAAGTCAGGTTCAGCAACGTTAACTTTTTTAGAAACAACTGCCGCCCCGGGTTTTTGTAGCGTTAAATTCCACTTGGTTACTGTCACCCCAAGATAGAATTTCTTCCAGATCTTTGTTAAGTTAAACGACCTCTTGCTGTCTGCGGATATTCGCCTGAGTAGCCGAAGTCCGAGCGTTCAAAGTGAAGCGTACTGTCATCTGCAAATCTGTAATTTGGATTCCCGGTCCTTTCCAGCAGATCGTTAATGTAAATGAGAAAGAGAGTAGGAGACAGTATGGAGCCTTGGGGCACACTGGCGTTCATGGTGAAGTTGTTAGAAAGAAATCCGTCGACTGCCACTCGTAAAGAACGCTCTCTGAGGAAACATGAGAACCACAAACAGAACTTTTCAGACATCCCATAAGAGCATAGCTTAGCCAACAGTCCATTGTGCCAAACACGGTCGAATTGCGTTTTTATGGTTTTCATTGATCTCTAAGGACTCCTTTCCTTTGTGATTCTGAGGTTCGTTGCAAGGATCGCGTTTTCGTTCTTTTAGAAATCTATAAATAGTTGCTAATCCAACTCCGGTCATGTTGGCACAGGTTTCCACAATTTCACGGACTTGGCTTGTTGGCTGTTGATGCACTAGGGCACCATGTACGTTAAGTATCATTGATTTTTTTCGCAGGGAAAATGCACATTATATGTTTTTGCTTTATTTTTATACTTATATAGAATATTTTCACTGGTATAGTGTTTTTCACGATCTAAGAAAGTGACTTAGCTACCTATACTCATTCAAAATTCAACAAGATTCGAAAGTGATTAATTTATGGCTGTTTAATGACAAGGCATCGTGCGAGCCTTGTCATTAAGTATCAGTACAGTCCCTGGCCAAATTATTAGACGCACTGCAAGATTTCATGTAAAATATTAATTACCGAGTGATATTGTACCGTTTCATTATTTAAATTGATTTGTTTTTTTTTTTTATATTATCCAATCAATTACCTATTTATTTGACATAAATAAAACAGCATTAATTTAGAAAAGCATAAGTTTATTAAGTTTTAAAGAAAAGTGAAATTAATGTTAGTAAAAGTCAATATTTAGTTGAGCCACCTTTAGCCGCTATCAAAGCTTTAATTCTGCGCGGCATGCTATCAATGCAAGATTGTACTGTCTCCTGCATTTGAGGATGATGATTCCACACATGAATAATCTTTTCTAGGAGCTGGGTTTTGTTGGTAATCACATCTTTAGCCACTTCTCTTTTCATCAGGGCTATTACCCGGCCAATCCAACAGAGGGATATTTTTTTTCTGCCCAAAAAGCTTTAACAGACCGAGCAGTGTGGCAGGGAGCTCCATCTTGCATGAAAGTGAATGGTTCCCCATTTGGAAACCATTCTCTGAGCTGCGGAATCAACCGATTTTGTAATACTTCTTTGTACTGATCTTGCCTCATTATTCCTTTGACGACGTACAGACGTCCAGTGCCCTTGCCGCTGATGACTGACCAAATCATCACTTTGGTGGGATGTTTAACCGTTGGGACGACACAATCAGGATGAAACTTTTCTCCATGACGACGACGCACATACTGAGCTTTATTCTGCAAAATTTCGAATGTGCTTTCGTCACTGAAGCAGACCTGTCAAAAATAGGCAAAATATATAAACTTCCATGTTTATTTGCTTTATTTAACTGAAAATGATAATAATGTATCAATTATTGATTAAATTGCTGTATCTTACCGATCTCCAGAAGTCCACATTTTTGTCTTGCCATTGTTTGGCCCACTTCAGGCGCTTTGCTTTCATTGCAGCTGTAAACTTGGGCTTCCTGGCGGGGCGACAGGCCTTAAAATCTAATTCTTTCAATTTTCTTCGAACAGTGCGCTCAGAAGCATTTACGCTAGCATCCTGGAGTTGTGATTTTATTACCTTTGTGGTAGCAAATCTGTTTTCTACACAAATTTTCTTCAAGCATCTCTCTGACCGTGGAGTGAAAATTGGTTTTCTACCGCATCTTTTCTTTCTTTTCGGGCTTAATTCCTTCCCTGACTCAATTTTCTTTTTTATGCGTCGTACACTAGCTTCAGAAACCTCCAATCTTCGTGATATTTCTCGGTTTGTAAATGTTTTTGCAATCACAAGGGCCTTCACTTCAGCTTTTTTACGTGGTGAAAGATCGCCCTTTCTACCCATAATGAAAATAGTCCAATTACTTTTTTAAAACACTGCATACAAAATAAACTAATAACTGAGTAGTATAAAACTGTTAAACAAACAATCACAGTCCATAAAGCCACAGAAACACGTCCGTACCTGACTCGATTCCGATCGCGACTGATACAGGTTTGTACTTGTTTACGTTCATGTATCACTTTGTCAACACAGTATTGCCATATGTTAAAAATAAATACAAATATGTAGTCTACAACAATTCTTTTAAATAAAAATCAATAATATTGTAGTTTAAATATACCATTATTGCATAAAAACTCTTAAGAAACATAAAATTACTAAAAAAAATACAGTGCGTCTAATAATTTGGCCAGGGACTGTATACCTGATTGTATAATTGTTGGGTTTAAAATTTTGTTGTGATAAGACAGTTGAATTTTAATGTTTTATGTACTGAATAATACACAACATAGTAATTACACAAGTATATTAAAACAGTGTACAGTGTACTCGCGTACATTTGTTACAATTTTAGTTATTAATTAATATCTAGTTCAATTTCGCTATCGCTACTATCTTGCAAATCAATAATAAGTTTTTTTACAGGTACTAAACTATTTATATTTATGTACATACATCTATATGATTTTCAATTTTTTTGACGTGTTGAATACAGTTTCTCCAGTTTTCAACGGTTACATTTTTGACTTCTGTCTTTATCAAGTCAACCACACTACTGTTTAAAGTGGGTGTATTATTGTAAGCACATATATTATTATTATTATTATGCCATATCAACTCGATCGCATTAAAGATACAATAATATGGTGGAAGCCGAATTATTTCGTGTCCTGCTGCCCTTGCAATTTTATCACAAACATATTCCTTTCAAAAATTATAACTTTTTAAAACTTCTAACAATTGTTTAACTGTATAACTTTCATGGAAATATATGTCACTTTCGCACAAAAAGGCTTGTATTTCCCTTTTTTCTACTGATGGAACTTGGTACCTTATTCATTTGGCGACTATGATAGGATGCATTATCTATACAAAACAGCTATTCGGTGGTATATTCGGAATTAATTTGTTTTGAAGCCAATCTTCAAAAACTTCAGCGGTTGTATCACAATGATAATCCAAGCTGGGGAATCTGAAATATTCTTGGCAGCTAGAAGTAGACATTCTGGTATCCAGCCTTCTTTTGACCCTGCATGTAAAATAGTTATTCTTTTACCTTTATTTGATGAAGCTTTGGTGTGGCATTTTTTGGATTTATCATTCCATGCTTTACTGGGTGTATCGTGGCTGTCATACCAAGTCTCATCTAGGTAGATTATCGTTCGATTTTCCAATCTAGATGTATTTATTTTTTCAATATATTCCATTCTGAGTTGTTGTAAGCGCCGTGATTCCATTATAACTTGCCTTTTGTCTATTTTTTAGAACAAAAACGCCAAACGACGTAGAATACACCATAAAGTTGTAGTGGAACATTTTATGTCACAACTATCCTCGGACAGCCTCCGTAAAAGTGATAATAACGTAGGAATTTTTTGTTCTGCATACATTTCATAAATTTTGCGGCGGATTAAGTCTTCTTGACAGATATCAATACATTTCGACACACCTTTGTCTTTTCGTGTTTTTTTAGGCACTATGGAATTATTTACAATTTTCCAAACTGTACTTTCAGGGATGCTTGTTAAAGCTGATGTCTCCATCAATAAAAAGTACTTTTCGTGGCCTCGCTCCACTAACTTTAAATAAACACTTTTAACTATCACTTTTGCCTCAATGGGCAAACATTTGCGGCTTCTGATGGAAAGAGCTTCGGACATTTTAAGACACTATTGAACCTCATAATACACACTACACGTATTTCAGTATAATACTGCAGATAAAATGAAGAATATTATTTATATTTATAAACACGAAGTAGCTAATAAAATGTTAGATTGAAAAGGAGGTATATATATATTTATATATATATATATATATATATATTAGCTTTTATTTTAAAATAAAAATAATGTAAACACTTTTTTTTTGGGCAATTTCGACAACAATAACTACTACGGCTCTCTCTAAAACTATAATTCATAGAGCGTACCAAAAGTATCCCGTTACCTAAATCTCATTATGGTTACATAAACAGTTTTTATAATGTGTGTGACAGATATGGCCTACCTGTCACATAAAACGAACTGAAGGGTTTGGTGATTTGAGACATATCAATAACAGTAACTTAAGTATAGTTTAAGTTGGGAATGTGGAATCTTTGGCACAATGACACTACTCAGTATATATCACCACTACACCAAACACTTTATTTTTGCGCTCGACGCGCGTTTCGCTAACCATGTTAGCTTCATCAGGAGCGATGATTGACTGTCAATCATCGCTCCTGATGAAGCTAACATGGTTAGCGAAACGCGCGTCGAGTGCAAAAATAAAGTGTTTGGTGTAGTGGTGATATATACTGAGTAGTGTTAAGTATAGTTTAATCTACGTAATGTAAACAAGTCAGTCTGCCTGAAACCAATTACACAGGTCAACATTTTATCTAGGCTTGTACTCGGTAAACCAACTAGGTATCTTAGGGTTTTTGGAATCGCTGATCACGATAAAGGGGTCGGTTAACCTTCAGCAGGTCAGGATCAAGGTCATTTGAAGGTCAAATTGAGCCAATGCAGCCAAAAAAATCTGAAAAAATTCATACCTATGTTTTTTGGGTCACTGAATCCGAATCCGGTGTTATTTTTTTCATATAAGGTCTCCTGAAGGTCACTAGAGGTTACTTTAAGGTCATTCTGAGGTTATTTGGAATAAAACAGTTATGAGCAGGCCAAAAAATCTGAAAAAAATGGGTGTATACGTTTTTTAGGTCTCTGGTTCAGAATTAGAGGTCGGTTACCCTTCAGCAGGTCGGTATTAAGGTCATTTGGAAGTCAAAAACTTTTTCGTCACTTCTTTGAAACTTCTCCAAGCTGCTTTTTCTTTGTCAGTCATCTTTCTTTCAAATTCTACATTTTTGAAAAGTTCTCTTATATCAGGTCCGGTAAAGACACTTTCATTTATTTTCTCCTCCGAAAGTTTTGGCAATACTCCAAAGATATGCATGAAAGCATCGCTCTGGTTTCTACTCATTACTTTAACAATTTATTTTGCCAGACCTAACTTTATGTGCAGTGGTGGTAATAGAACTTTATGAGGAGGTACCAAACTTTCTGCTAAAACATTTTTCTCACCTGGGATTAGATTTTTTTCTTGGTGGCCAAACTTTTACTACGTAATGTTTATCTCTAGCACGACTGTTCCATTCACAAAGGAAGCATGGATATGATACAAACCCTGATTGCAAACCGAGCATGATCGTTATGATTTTTAAATCACCGCAAAGTTCCCACTTATGAGAATCATATTTCAGTTTTTCTAGTACGAGTTCTAAATTGAAATATTCTTCTTTTAAAATGACCGAATGAGCAAGAGGCAAAGGGGCATACGTATTCCCATTGAAGAGCAAGATCGCTTTCAAACTTCTTTTCGATGAATCGATGAAAAGGCGCAAATGACTAGCTGTATATTCGTTACCATATTCTTTGACTAATCCACTAACATCATTGCAATAAATTAAATTACCAGATTTTGTAAAATACTTTTTGAATGGTTTTTCTCTTGAACGGTAATAAGTTACTTTAGTCCCTGGTGCTAAACAATTTTTTCCTTTTAATCTCGATGCTAAAAGTTCAGAACCTTCTTTTGGAAGTCCTAAGTCTGTACAGAGATCACTCAGGTCACCTTGGTTAAAATGTGTTTGTTCTGACATACCTTCATCTTCCGAGCCTGAAGATACATTGTAGGCTTCACTTTCACCATCTTGCGATGTATCTAATGATTCATCATGCATTTCTATATCATCAGAAACTTCAAAATGCTCTGCATTGCTATGCCTGCTGTCATCATTATCAGGTGCAGTTTCTATATATATGGGCAATGTTACAGATTCTACGCACGGATAAGTTACAGAGTTTTTGTTATTACGATTATATCCTTTGAGATTCGTTAAGCAGAAATAACAATTAGACGTATGGTCTGATGGATTTCTCCATTTCATCGGTGCAGAAAATATTTGTGCCCTTGTTCCAAACAAAATATTGCGGCATTAACTACAGATGACCCTGTTACGGCCAGGTACGTACGAATATCCTAACGGTCGTTTAATGTTTTTATTGCATCAATTTGCCAAATCACTTTCTTAGATCTTGAAGAATACTATACTTAGGCACCTACCTACCGATAAGTACTTTGGTTAATTATATTCCAATAAGTGCTAAAATCCCAAATAATTTTGTTGTACCTATTATCATTAAGTTTTATAACACTGTAGATTTCTAATTCTTAAGAACTGTTAATTGTACTCGTTTAGGCCTTTATCATACAAATAAGATTTTTAGTTTCATCATTTATTCATTAAAATAAACTTTGAAATGCATTGATTTATATAGTTTATTGTAAAGTTTAGAAGGCATGTAATAAAATATTTTTTAGAAAAAGATCGCACTGTTGTATAGAGATAGAGAATAAAGGTGACTAAACCAAAAATGCAAATAATTGGTAGAGACATTTTGGACACTTATGGTTTATGACATTTTAATGTTTAAAACCCATATTGTGTGCTATCAACTCCAAATAAATGAACTTTAATAATTCTGTATATTATTTATACTTGACAAAGCTACATCGTTAGCGAAATGCGTTGTACTGAAAATTAAAAATATTGTGGAAATTTTGTCTTTAAATAACCAGTTTTTTGTTGTAATTTATAAAAAAAATGGTTTCTTATAAAAATTTTTCCAGAAAAAATTATCTCTTATAATGACCAATACTTGATTAATTAGGCTTATTCATCTCCAATAGGAATTTCTAATAAAAAACATAAAATCATACATCGCATCATAAATAAAAATAAACAAGTAACATTTAAACCAGAGGTTCCCAAACTTTTTTTTTCTCGTAGACCACTTTCAAAATTTTACTGGTTTCGGTGGACCCCCTGCTGCTACATTTCTACCATATTCCCAAAACTCGTCAAAAAAGTGAAGATTAGATCTAACGATGGAAATTTGCGTCGTAGCTGAGTTCCAACCCTAAATTCGGAGTGATAAAAATAAAAAGAAAAATAATATATTTTCTTGTGTTCTATTTATTAAAATAATATGATTACAGACTTAATAGAATTAAAATTAAACATTAATAACGTACCATAACTTCAACAATGCAAATCAACAATTAAAAAAAAATAGTCATAATTTTAATGGGAGGGATGTACTTGATGGATTGACAGCAAATTATCAATATTTGGCTTCAGTTTTGTAAGGAATAACCGCAAATCTCCCCGTTCTGCGATGTTCAATCAGCTCCTTTTTTTTTGTTAATAGGTTTGTAACGACACTAAAACTTTTTTCGACAAAATATGCTGAGGGAAACGCTATCAAAAGTTTTCTCGCAATTTCCCACAGCCCAGGATATTTTTCAGGTATTTCTGCCTGCAGCCAAAATGTTTGATAGCCTTTTTTAAATTTCACCTTCAGCTCCTCATTGGTGCTAAGCTCGAGTAGCTCCTCTTGTAATATCAAATTCCCCACTTCCGTTTCATCAAATGGATTTATGATCCATAGTGGTATTTCCATCGTCAGAATATCTTCAAATCTATTTTTGAAGTCATCATGCAGGGCATTTAAATGTTGAACGTATATCTGAATATCCTCATCAAGACATTCTGCCTGTGACAAGTTTGGAAGCTGGGAGAATTCGCGCCGACTAATATTTTGCTTCATAAATTTCAAGTTTCCAAGAAAAGCCGAAATTACACCCTTTGTTTTTATTAAATTTAGGCTGTCCCCTTGTAACTGCAAGTTAATGTCATTAAATTTTTTGAACAAATCTGTCAAATACGCGATGTCTGCTTTCAATTTGATCAGGTTTTCTTTTAAATCTGGATCTTTACTTTCCAGAAACTCTAAAAAGTGAGTAAAATCTTGTTAAACATGCACTTTTCGACAACCAGCGTACTTCAGTATGTAAGAGCAATCGTTGGAAGTCTTCATCATTTTCGTCGCATAATTGTGCAAATAAACGGGTATTCGACGCATTGCTTCTTATTTTGTTAACTGCTTTAATCACAAATTAAAGCGATTGGTGCAATCTATCACTCAAATTTTTCGCTACCAGGTGTTGTGGGTGGATGACACAGTGAATTGCAGTTACTCCTGGTATAATTCTTTTAAGATGGCTTATAAACCCACGATATCGCCCGAAGATGGCAGGAGCTCCATCTGCTGCTACCGAAATAATGTTTGTAAATGGAATCGATTTTTTCCTTAAAAAAATCACTCAGGACATTAAATATTGATTCGCCTTTAGTGTCCGTCTCCAAAGTTTTCGCGAATAGCAGCTCTTCATGGATTTCTTCGTCCATAACAAATCGAACATATGCCAATAATAATGCTTTATTACCAGGTAAAGTTGACTCGTCCAGTTAATTAGAAAAATTAGTTGTTTGCAGATAATTACACAAGAAGCTTTCAATATCAGAGCTCATTTCATCAATACGTCTTTGTACAGTGTTGTTACTCAAAGGAATTCTTTTGAGTACGTCAAATGGAGGTTTGTGCAGAACAGTTTTTAAAACCTCTTCAACAGCGGGTAATATTAACTGTTCTCCGATGGTGTGTGGTTTTCCAGATTTCGCTATACGCAATGAGATATTGTAAGATGCCCACAAGCCATCATCGTTACTTTGAGACGTTGAAGCGAACATACTGTGCACGGTGGGTCTCTTGTCATATTTTTCCTTCAATATTTGAAAATATTTTAAATCTTTACCTGTTTTATCAGGATGACACCTTCTTAGATGATCTTCGAGCTTCGATGGTTTCATAGAGTCATTGCTCAAAACTTTGTTGCATAGAAGGCATATGGGCAATCGTTTGTCTGCCTTTGATGGAAGAAAAACCAAATTTCAAATAATCAACACTATACTGTCGACATTTCTTCTTAGATTCAGCCATGTTTCCTATCAGTTACCTACCTGTAAAGAAAAAAATGTTTGTTTTAGTAATCATAAGGCGACTTTAACAGGATATGGCTATTTTAACAGAATAAAATAGGATTAATTAATTATTGCAATGAAAATACCAAAATGCCGGCGGAAAAACTGATTTTAAGTATTAGAAGCAATAAACTGCTAAGACCCATATAGAGGTTTTCACAAAACGGCTGAATCTATTTTAATGTAATATAAAATATTTTTTGATTAATTATATTTTGATACATTTCTATAAATTCGAGAGAAAATATTTTAATGATTTATTTATTACTTTGATGTGCGAGTGGTACATAAAGGCACGTACAATTTATGAAAATATTTTTAGTCATTTAGCATTAGCAACTACGAAACCACTGAAATATGTACAAACATGCAGGTCTTTCATATATCTCTCCTTGAGTGAATCACCACAGTCGGGTAAATAAATAATTTTATAATAAAAAGTACTAAAAGTTCAATCTTTCTCGGCTTTCTGTTCTTTTATAGAGGTATCAAATAATGGCCCTATTCAGTATTTAATTTTTATTACGTAACTACTACACGCAAACATAACAAATATAATATTATTACAATATAAAATAAAAGTATGAATAACAAATAGGCAGGTACTTACTTTTTCCGGCACTGGCAAACACTGACATCGATTCACTCACACTTTTCTTTTCGAAATTCCGGAAACAAATGAGTAAGGTTTGTCCTTGGCATTCGTATTTATATTGGTGAAGAATTAAACAAGTTCATGCAAGATTGCAAGCACAGCACAAGTCGTATTTCGTCCCTTTGCATGTCTGAACGGGTTGCGTTGCGGGCGGGCGGGCGGCGCTTTGCAAGTGGCTGACCTTCTTAAAATACACTATTCAAAAAAATTAAGGGAGGTTTTAAAACAAGGAAATTAATGCTAAATAAACAGGCTATCTGATCCATATGCCGGCCTAACTGAAAAATTTTTTTTCAAGCCCGTGGACCAAAAAAAAGCAAAATATTTGCAATATTATTTTTTCGCGCTATTTGTTAGGATTGCATGAGAACCGTAGCTCCTAAAAAATTTTAGCCAAAAAATCTGAAAATTAGAATCGTAAAGCTTCAAAACGCTTTTTTTTAAAGTCTCAATACGACCATTTTTCACCGAAATACAGCCTGTCGAAAAATTTGGAATTTTTTTTTGCTCCCTTAATTTTTTTGAGTAGTGTATTATCTGCCTACATTGATAGGTAAAGCCAAGCAAACATTTTTGTTCTTTACTATCGAAACCAGATAAATTTTCGTGGACCCCCACTTACAACTTGTGAACCCCCATTTTTTTTTCACGCCAACGTAGACCCCCGTCGAGTCTCCCGTGGACCCCTAGAGGTCCACCTGAATCACTGATTTAAACAAATGTATGAGTAACTAGTAAAAAATAATATTAAATTTATTTTAGTGTCAGAGAAAAACCTAAAGGGAAGAAATCTGGATGGTCGCAACATTTCAGAGAACAATTATCAAAATCCTTAAAAGAATCCCAATCGGAACAATATGGTAAGTTCTATTATAAAATCAATTTTATTTAAATGTCTTACTAAACCTAAACGCCGACCCTGCGAGAACTCCAATGCCCTAGCATCCACGAGAACATTGAACATATAAATAAGTATATATTTAATTAAATAAAAAGAATCGTAAAAAAAAATTTGAATTCTAGTGCTATTATTAAGCAATTAACAATTTTATGTAACGTAAGCGGGCTTGACTCTTCGATGTTAATACACTGAATTTACTATTCTAATTTTGACCAATAGAAATTCCTCAAGATATCTGGTGTAATCGAAGGTAAAACGTCGAGAAGTGATTCTAGTTTAATTTAATCTGATCCTAAGAATTTTGATTTCTCAACAGTGGCTATGGTTTTAATAAATGGACGTAATCAAAACAAAACAAAATAAGACCGAAAGTTTTACGTGATAGTTTACACAATATACAAGGGTAGTTGTATATTGTGTGTAAAATAAGACCGAAAGTTTTACGTGATAATTTACATAATATACAAGGGTAGTTTGAAAAGTCTAGCAAAAAACAAAGTAAATAACATTTTTTTGCAAAAACAAAAATTTATTTCTCAACATAATCTCCATTGAGCTCAATACATTTGGTCCAATCAGATCCCTCTTCATTTGACAAAAATTTCTTTCCCCCAAGCAAAGATTTGAGGTTAGGAAACAGAAAAAGTCCCTTAGGGCCAAGTCTTGGGATTAGGGTGGGTGGGGAATTGTTTCGAAGCCTAGCTCGTGCACTTTTGCCATTGCAACGGCCGATGCGTGAGCAGGAGCATTGCGCTCTAATCTCGGTCGGTCGTTTCTGCTTCAACTCCCTACGCAAACAGTCCAATAAAGTTGCATAATAACAGCCAAACATTGTTTTACCCTTTTCCAAATAGGCAATCATTACATAGGTATACAAAAGAAATCTCTGTCTTTTAAGTGAGACACGTGTATTTTAAACATAAACACGAGCATTTAAAAAAAAAATCCAAATCGGTTGGAAAATTAAGACCTGTAGATAATTTTCAATGAAAAATTAAATTCCTAAACCACAGTCCGCTGGTGTGTCCGAAGGCTCCATACTGATATATATTTATATATATATATATATATATATATATATATATATATATATATATATATATATATATATACGAGGCATGTTTTTTTAAGTAAGTACCGTTTTGGAATTAAAAAAAGACGTGCAAAGATATCGCTATAATTTTATTTTTACATGAAAGCCTGTACCTTAATCTACTTTTCTACATAATTTCCGTGAATATTGAGGCACTTGTCATAACGTGGCACCAGTTTTTGAATACCCTCCTCATAAAATTCTGCCGCCTGACTTGTTAACCACTGTATCACAAATGTTTTGACTTCGTTATCGTCTTGAAGACGCTGACCACCCAGGTGCTTCTTCAAGTGCAGGAACAAATGGTAGTCGCTGGGCGCCAGATCAGGGCTGTATGGAGGATGATCTAGAGTTTCCCATTTAAAAGATTTGATGAGATCTTTGGTCCGATTAGCCACATGTGGACGGGCATTGTCATGCAGCAAAACGATACCCTTACTCAACTTGTCACGTCTTTTGTTCTGGATTGCACGACGCAGATTGTTCAATGTCTCACAATAAGACGCTGCATTGATTGTCTCATTACGAGGCAGAAACTCCACTAGCAATACTCCTTTTCTGTCCCAAAAAACTGTGCACATGATTTTGCGGGCAGAAATTGTTTGCTTAAACTTCACTTTTTTGGGTGATGATGAATGTCGCCATTCCATGGATTGTTGTTTCGATTCTGGTGTGACGTAGGCCACCCATGTTTCGTCACCAGTAACAATTTGGTCTAAAAAATGTTCACCTTCATTGTGGTACCGCTCAAGGAAAGTCAATGCACTGCCTAAACGTTGGGTTTTGTGCAAATCCGTCAACATTTTTGGAACCCAACGTGAACACAATTTCCGGTAATTCAAGTTCTCGGTCACAATGCGATACAAAACACTACGAGAATATTGAGGAAAGCAGTCGCACAATGATGAAATTGTAAAGCGTCTGTTTTCTCTCACCTTTTCGTCCACTTTCTGCACCAAATCTTCATTAACGACCGAAGGACGCCCACTCCGTTCTTCATCATGCACATTTGTGCGGCCATCTTTAAATGCTCTCACCCATTTCCTTACCATTCCATCACTCATAATGTTTTGTCCGTAAACTTCACAGATCTCACGATGAATATCGATCGGTTTTACGCCTTTAGCACTAAGAAATCGTATAACAGCCCGTACTTCACAATCGGCGGGACTCACGATTGTCGGAGGCATCTTAAACACTCAGTAAACAACGTATACAATGAAGAATCAGACTGTAATGGCGTCAGTGCGTAGACATGAGATGTAGGTTACCAGCGCGCATGCGCGGAACGCCGACCGTATCGCTGCTGCGGCGGAATCGCAAAACGGTACTTACTTAAAAAACATGCCTCGTATATATATATATATATATATATATATATATATATATATATATGTATATATATATATATATATATATATATATATATATATATATATATATATATATATATAATACATATAAAATGCAACGTCTCTCTGTCTGTCTGTCTGTCTGTCCGTTAGTGCGCTTATCACTGGAGAACCACTTATCCGAGTTACGTCCTTTTTTTTTTTTAAACATACATATGTTCTCTGGCCAGGTTATAGGCTATATTTTATTACGATAGGTAGCATAAGGAATGAGCAGTGACGATAATAGTGAATGAAGTCGGGGAAAACGTTTGCCGCTAGCGCGTTCCCTTGCAATTCACAGCCTAAACCATTAAATATGGAACAATATTATGTAGCAGAGAATATCTATCATCTATAATCTATAATATATATAAAATGTAATGTCTCTCTGTCTGTTTGTCTGCCCATTAGTGCGTTTATCAGGCGAAAATCACTTATCCGATTTACGTGTCTTTTTAAATCCATACATATATTCTTCGGCCAGGTTATATAATAATAATAATAATCGATATCTATAATATATATAAAATGCAACGTCTCTCTGTCTGTCTGTCTGTCCGTTAGTGCGCTTATACCTCAAGAACCACTTATCCGATTTACGTGATTTTTAAAATTCATACATATGTTCTCTGACCAGGTTAAAGATATATATTTTATTACATCTATAATATGTATAAAATGCTACGTATCTCTGTCTGTCTGTCTGTCTGTCTGTCCGTTAGTGCGCTTATCACTGGAG
Source organism: Pachyrhynchus sulphureomaculatus (assembly GCA_019049505.1). Classification (NCBI taxonomy): domain Eukaryota; kingdom Metazoa; phylum Arthropoda; class Insecta; order Coleoptera; family Curculionidae; genus Pachyrhynchus; species Pachyrhynchus sulphureomaculatus. Next base: position 214,421,477 of record CM032456.1, on the reverse strand, counting down.
AACCGCTTATCCGATTTACGTTTTTTTTTTTTTTTAATATACATATGTTCTCTGGCCAGGTTATCTATCTATAATATATATAAAATGCAACGTCTCTCTGTCTGTCCGTTAGTGCGTTAAGTGCTTTTTTTTAAAACATACATATATTCTCTGGCCAAGTTATAGGATATATTTTATTGCATTAGGTAATATAAAGAATAAGCAGTGACGATAATAGTGAATCAAGTCGGATAAAAGGTTACCGTTAGCGCATTCTCTTGCAATACACTGCCTAAACCATTAAATATGGAACAATATCATGTTGCAAAGAATATAATATATAATATTATGTAACGTCTCTCTGTCTGTCTGTCCGTCCGTTAGTGCGCTTATCACTTGAGAACCACTTATCCGATTTACGTGTTTTTATAAATTTATACATATGTTCTATATAATTCGATATAATTCGATATAAGCCTAGATAATGGGAGATAAGGAGAATTAATGGGAGATAAGCAGAGATAAGTCTAGATAATCGGAGTTATGAGGAGATAATGGGAGATAAGGAGAAATATTGCGAGATAAGTCGAGATAAGCCTAGATAATGGGAGATAAGGTGAGATAATGGGAGATAAGGAGAAATAATGGGAGATAAGGAGAAATAATGGGAGATGAGCAGAGATAAGCCTAGATAATGGAAATTATGTAGAGATAATGGGAGAAAAGGAAAAATAATGGGAGATAAGGGGAAATAATGGCAGATATTTTATTACGTTAGGTAACATAAGGAATAAGCAGTGACGACAGTAGCGAATCAAATCCACGCGAGCGGAGCCGCGGGCACGGCTAGTATATATATAAAATAAAGAGAGAGGAAGCAAAAGTTGCCGGATCTAACAAAATCCTAACTTATGAAACTAGTTGGGGAACTCGGCAAAAAGGGCATCAACAGATGTTCACACTATATTAATTTAGCCAATATTTCGGTCCTAGGTTGGGACCTGCATCAGGGCACAAATTGAAAAAGAGATAACTAAGCAACCAATAAAGAAAATTAGGCATGGAGAATTAGTATTGTTGAGTCTAATTTTTGATTATTAATTTATAATTTTTAATTTCAATCTTATAATTATTGATAAAAAAACTTATTGTAGTTTAAAAGTATTGTTGTTCTGAAGAAACGTAAATTATGATTATTATTATTGTTATTATTATGAAGAAATGTCAAAACGAAATTGCAAGTGACTCACATGCAGTATGCGAATGAATCTAACAAGAATGACCATAAATAACAATTGCCATAACAAAGACCAACACTGAGATAAAACAGCCACTATTCACTAACATAATAATTTAAAAATATGGCATTTACAGCAAGGATGCCATTATAAACCTTGGATGCTGAAAAATGAAAATTAATTAACCACCTGCCATCTGAAAAGAGAAATGACAAGTTTGACAAGGCGCTGACAAAGGACGACACCTGACAGATGTAAGGGATCACTCAAAATAAAAGGGAAAAAGGTTAAAACAACCAGGAAAGAACCGGTTAAGTACAAATTAGGTACTACGTCATATAATGAAATATTGGTACAATAGGAAGAGTACCCGATGGGAACGTAAATTTTTCAACGGTATGGAAATTAAGTGGCATAGGGAGGAAATGATTTTTCTTCTTGTTGAGAGGAAAATAGGGGAACAGGAAAGGGAGCTGGCAAGTGAAAAGGGGGTTTTTTATTAATTAGGAATATACTAAGCAATTTTAATAATAAAAATGGGAGTGCAATTGTAAAGAATTTGACGGGAACCAAGAGAAACATGTACTCAAATAAGGGGGCACCCAGAGGATAAATATGTAGCATATATATATATATATATATATATATATATATATATATATATATATATATATATATATATATTATAGGATTAATAAATCGTTACTAATTACATGTAACTAACTGATAATTAGCTGACTAGTCATATGGAGCAATATATTCTATCTTGTAACTAACCAAATTTTTTTTTATGTTTGTATGTTGAATTAATTGTAAAATTAATTATTTTTCACACATTTTTTGTTAATTTCTGTTTTATGTTAGTTTTTGTTATGCAGAAACTCCACGTATTTTTTGTTTCTTTGCAAAATTGACCCTCTGCGAAATATGTTCATTACAATATCAGCTGATTAATACAATAATGTAGAATAAAATATAGTCCGCCATTTCATCGAGAATGTGAGTTAATTTTTAATAATTTTTTATTGTACAATTATCTAACAACTTTTAAAGATATTTTGAAACCTGTTTAGAAAATATTGGGTATAAAAAAGCTAAATCTCAAATTTGGGAGGAAAAAACTTTAATTTATGGACTACTTTTTGGTGAGAAATCGTTCTTCTTGGGCTAGACCGTGTCAATTTGGAATAATCTTCCCACGTTTACCACGAAACATTTTCAATGGTGCCTTATCAATTGTAGGTCAAACGTCGGAAATTATCTCAAAATTGATATATTCTAATTCCAAGAACCACCATTTCTCATCGAATTAAAACCTTGACAACTTTCGTTGCATATTAATTGTTGTGTAAACGAATAATACATAACAGTCATCGTTTTTGTAATAATATATTCGTTTTAGAACTTAGGGACCACCCGTTTTAGCGTAATAACATTGACCGACTAAGTAAAATGTTATGAGCATCAATCAACATTAAGTTGGAATTTTAAAATACTAACCCAAAAAAATAGACTCCACTTTATTTATTTATTTATATTTTTAAAATTTTTTAAACAAGTTTATAGGGCTACCAAGCGTAAATATCGCATTTGTATATTCTTCTTGGTGCTGACCCCAAAAGAGTAAGCTTGTTAATTGTTTCAGTATACTAAAGAATATGTAAACCACTAAAATTGGACAAAGTCCATTTTTCAGAAGTTTTTGACTGTTCTCTTATCCAGTCATCCATAGCTTCGGAACATCCAGCCGAACTAGAATCGATAGAGAAACAGAATAAAACTTTTAGTACTTTTTTTTTTTTTTTTTTTATTGGTCTAGCACACGTGCTGCAGGGAAGTCCCTAAAGCGCTCCAGGAGCGGCACGAGTGCGGAAAAAGCAATTCAACTTGTTCTTGAATCGCTGTAAATTGTACTCGGTGGGAAACACAGCGCTGGGCAAATTATTCCAAAGGGATGACGTTCTCCATATAAAAGATTGCTTGAAAAGCATCGTACGCGGAGTAACAAGCTGAACCTCATACGGATGCGAAGCACCACCGCGACGTGTATTTCTAACATGCACCGCTTTGGGAGGAATTAAGCGGGCTACATCCTTCGAACACTTTCCATGAAAATACTTGTAGAACAGACTCAAGTCGCCAACCGTTCTTCGATGTTCCAGCGAATCAAGGCCGCCGGTCAATTCCGGGTCCCCAATCAGACGGACCGCTCTTCTCTGAACAGAATCCAACAAATGCAGTGTATGTTTGGGAGCGGATCCCCAAACGTGGGAGCAGTATTCCATAGTTGGTCGAATTTGGGCTTTGTAAAGAATTAACAGTTGTTGTGGGGTGTAAAGCTTTCTGGTTCTAAATAATATTCCCAACTTTTGAGAAGCTCTCCTTGCTATGCCTGCAACATGTTCATGCCAAGACATATTTGCTCCCAAAAACTAACCCCCAACAAATTGAGCGACGATGCTAGGGGAATGGAGTGCCCCGACATAACTATGTCGGGTTCAGCAACGTTAACTTTTTTAGAAAAAACTGCCGCTTGGGTTTTTGTGGCGTTAAATTCCACTTGGTTACTGTCACCCCAAGATAGAATTTCTTCCAGGTCTTTGTTAAGTTGAACGACCTCCTGCTGTCTGCGGATATTCGCCTGAGCAGCCGATGTCCGAGCGTTCAAGGTGAATGAAGAGACAAGCGTACTGTCATCTGCAAAGCTATAGATTGGATTCCCGGTCTTTTCCAGCAGATCGTTAATGTAAATGAGAAAGAGAGTATCGCAATACTAGCACCAAGAATAAGTAAGATACAATATTTTGCACCTCTGGTGGATGTAAGCCTAACTTTGAACGTTTGTCTGCTCTCTGTCGGGGGCTATTTAAGCTCACACTGACTATTCAATGACTAACAGCAACTAACAGCCCAACCACGACTTGTCGGAGAGTTGTGTTGACAACGAAGCTGATGTCTCGCTCCGAGGTACACCTTCTTCTTTCTACACCTTCTTCTTCCTCATCCTGGTCTCCGTGTAAAGGTGCCAGTCTCTTAGTAACGTCTGTGAACTCCGGAGACAGCTGACTGGCTCAGGTACAGTTGCGCAACGACTACACTGTGCCCTTCTTGCAATAGGGCAATGACTTGTACCGTTTCTTTCGGGGTGTTATCCATTTTTCGATGACGTAATTAATGAGCGGGTCTAGCAGAAATGTTGACAGTTCAAGTTCCGATAAAGGAATGATAAAAAAATGTAGTTGCATCTATTTTTATATGAATGAATTGCGCATAACGTGAGTACGTTGCTGAGCGAGTATATATATATTATATATATATATATATATATATATATATATATATATATATATATATATATATGGTAAGATATAACGTCTACCTCGTAGGTGGCACTCCATCGGAGGCTGACTCGCTGCAGCCATACATACCATTATTGGCCATCAGTATTGGCTTAAGTATCAGAAAATTCTCTCTTTTTTGTCGATCCTAGCCTGACTGATGAGCCGTGATACGGCGAAACGCGTCTCGGGATGGATTTGACAAATAAGAGCACAGTGGATAGACTGCTGAGATACGGACTTTCGTCTGTTTTCATTTGTTTTTACATTAATATATATATATATATATATATATATATATATATATATATATATATATATATATATATATATGTATATATATATATATATATATATATATATATATATATATATATATATATATACACTCCTGGACAAAATTAACGCAACAATATATTAAATCATACAAATCTCTATAATGAATTAATTTTAATAATTTTTTATGAACACTGGTTATACTAAAAGTTAGAAAAAACTTATTCGGATACTTTAAAAGTGAATTAGCTACCAAATTTTTCTATAAGATTCGAATTAAAATTATTCTTAAGACCTAATAACAAAATCGTTGAAATTATGTAATAATGAAAAAAATAAACTGGGACACTAGTAGCAAAATTAATGGTGTAACTGGGACACTAGTAGCGTGTGTTGTCTCCTCTACTTCGGATGACAGCGTTTATGCGCCTAGGCATGCTTCTAATTAAATTTTGGATAAAATCTTGAGGAATTTGCTCCCATTCTGTGATAACTGCATTTTCAAGTTCTCTCAGGTTTCTAGGTGCAGGTATATGACATTTCACATTTTTCTTAAGGTGATCCCATACATGTTCTATCGGATTCAGATCCGGGCTTTTTGGTGGCCATTGCATAATCGGTATATCAACTTAATTAAGATAATCGAGTACCTCCCTAGCCACGTGAGGTCGAGCGTTGTCTTGCCTAAACAGGAAATTGGGCCCCACAAAATGACCGAAAGGCATCACATGTTCTATTACAATATTCTCAAGATAGTAGTCAGCATTCATGGATCTCGTACGGACAGGAACTAACTCTGTGCGAGCATCAAAGCAGATGCCACCCCAGAACATAACAGAGCCAACGCCGAATGGAATCCTTGCAGAGATATTGCAAGGAGCAAACCTCTCTCCTGGTCTTCGCCATACTCGCTCACGGCCACCTGGATGTTTTAGACTAACCCTAGTTTCATCTGTGAAGAAAACTTGTTTCCAATTATCCACAGACCAGTTTTCGTGATTTCGAGCAAAACGTAACCTGGCAACTCTGTTCTCTCTAGTAAACAAGGGCGCAATGGCTGGTCTCCTACTATTTAATCCAGCTTCATTTAACCGTCTTCTAACTGTTTTAGAAGAAATTGTGACATTGAGAACAGCTTCGAGTTCGTTTCTTATTATAGAACTAGTGACAGTCCTGTTTCTTAAAGCATATTGTCTTATAAAACGTTTATCTAGGTCGCTAGTGCATCGTTTTCGCCCTTGCCCTAGCCTTCTAGAATAAGTTCCTACTTCATTCAAGCGTCTTACCATACGACTTATTGTGGAACGATGTTTGCCTAACAAATTGGCAACATAACTCTTACAATATCCCTCGTCCAATAAAACTCAGGCTCGCACTAGCTCGTGTTCAGTTAAATTCCTTGTTCGATTCATTTTTCTAATTCTTCGGGGTCAAAAATAAAATAGTCTACCACAAAAACGTATTACTTTGAAAAAGGGAATAATTGATAAGCTAACTTTTAAAGAAAATCTATCGCATTATTACAGAAAATTGTTTATCTTCTAAAAAATTCTTTAAAACTGTAAATCTAAACGAATTGTTTTGATTTCTGTCATGAACAACGAAACAAAATTTGCATAGCCTACTATTCAAATACTCGATAAACTTTAAAACTGACATAAGAAAAAGATAAATTAATTTTCAGATTGTTGCGTTAATTTTGTACAGGAGTTTATATATATATATATATATATATATATATATATATATATATATATATATATATATATATATATATAATGGAGGAGGGTAGTCTTGACCAACTAGTTAAATAACAAACTTGAAATTCTTGGGGGAAACGGTCATGGGAATAGAGCTAAAAGGTTTTTAACACCTTTTTAGCTACGCCAAGCTTTCGAAAATATTTTATTTTCTTCTTCAGGGCTACAAATAAAGTAGATTACCAGTATTCTAAGGTTTACAATAGAAAGCAACCCAAAATTATTAACATCAAAACTACTTACTGCTAAGTGGTGCTTTTTGAATAATTCCTTTCAACAAAATTCCATATTATTTATTAGAAAAACAGGAGAAAATTTCCACAAAAATACTATCTCTCAGATCAAGGCTTATTGATTATCCAAATTCTTAATTATCTTTTAAATGATTTTATAAAACGGTAGTTTTTTCGCAGTGATTCAGTCAGTGTGAACGTATTATTCAAACATTTATATATTCTTGATAAAATGGTGGACTTCAGTTTTATCCCTGGCCGAAAAACTTGGAACGCAGCTTGTAATGACTATAGTCCGAACAATGATTCTTTGCATGCATGTCATAAATGTCTGAATATGGTGTAACCATCCGTCTATATTATTCTTCTTGTCAACATGTTAAGTATATTTAAAAACTTAAAAACGTAGGTCTTCTGTCATCTGAAATTAGTTACGACATTCACTCTACGAGGCTGGTTTGAAACGTCCGTACAAAGTCCGAGAGATGGCACCACCGGCGCGTATCGAGGTCATGTTTAGTTACTAGCATCTCTTGAATGAACGCACACCAAGTTTCAGCCATATTGGTCTATTTCTTTGTGTTTGGCATTCGTGTGAATCAAGGACGTCGAGTGATTTTCAAGAAATGGACGAAAAAAGAATTTCGTGTGGTGATTAAACATTACTTTATGAAAGGCAAAACGCCTCAGGAGACTAAAGAGAAGCTTGATAAACATTATGGTGACTCTGCACCTTCGATTAGAACAGTTTATAAGTGGTTTCAAAATTTTCGGACTGGCCATATGGGCACAAGTGACGCTAAACGTTCTGAACGGCCTGTGGAGGTTACGACTCCAGAAATCATTGATCAAATCCATGATATGGTGATGGATGACAGAAGAGTTAAGGTGCGTGAGATTGCTAGTGCTGTAAGCATCTCGACTGAACGGGTACATAATATTTTGCATAAACATTTGGACATGAGAAAGCTATCCGCAAGATGGGTGCCGCGATTGCTCACGCTTGACCAAAAACGGAATCGTGTGAAGTGTTGCAAGGATGGTTTGCAGCTGCTCCAGAAGAATCCGGAGGACTTTAAGCGTCGTTTCGTCACTGTGGATGAAACATGGATACATTACTATACTCCTGAGACTAAACAACAATCTGAACAATGGATTACCAAGGGGGAATCTGCACCAAAAAAGGCGAAGACCGTTCCTTCGGTCGGAAAGGTTATGGCGACTGTCTTTTGGGATTCGCAAGGGATAATCTTCATCGACTATCTGGAAAAGGGTAAAACTATTACAGGTGAATATTATTCATCGTTATTGGACCGTTTGAAAACCGAGCTGCAAGAAAAACGCCCGCGATTGGCCCACAAGAAAGTCCTTTTCCATCACGACAACGCACCAGCACACACCTCAGCAGTTGTGGTCGCAAAATTAATGGAAATAAGATTCCAACTCGTTTCACATCCCTCCTATTCTCCAGACTTGGCTCCCTCGGACTACTATTTGTTCCCCAATTTGAAGAAATGGCTGGCGGGACAAAGATTTTATTCAAACGAGGAGGTGATTGCAGATACTAATGGATATTTTGCAGACTTGGACAAATCCTATTATTCCGAAGGGATCAACAAACTAGAACATCGTTGGACGAAGTGTATAAGCCTAAAAGGAGACTATGTCGAAAAATAAAAAAGGTTTACCCCAAACACATAAGTAGTTTTTATTTTTGCACGGACTTTTCAAACCAGCCTCGTATTATCTGTTCTCGGTTATTTGAACAAATGCAAGAAAGACAGCGAACAACCTGGAATTTGAGTATAATAGCTTCATGTTTTAGAAGCAAGTACCGCCGAGTTTATAGGCAATAAAAATAATCGATAATTCTTTGACGGATTGAGGTTACGTCATCTTTATGTTTAATTTAATACATTAACATTTAACATATAATATAGTAACATATAACATATGTGTAGTTTTCGTTAATTACCAAACTGGATGAAAAATTTTAAATTCTATTTTGATTTTTGAACGTGTCATTTAAAATTGTGACCGCCGACACTGAATTGACAGCCGATTGAATCGTATGAATATTCTTGACGTCGTGTTGATCACATGACTGCAAAGATCCATTGATCAAACTATACTAATGGTTAGTCTTATATCTCAATAATAATACAGAAAGAAAAAATTATTTTTACTATGCAAAAAACTAATTATAGTTATAATTAATCAGGATTTCTCCCGTGTCAATTGAATAAGTGATGCTACAATAGACACAAGTTAAATCCAAAAGGATTATATCTATAGGCTCTGTAAACTATGGAAGTTTCCTATGTATAATCTAGATTCTCGAATTGTCAATTGTGTCTGGTAAATTTCTATGAAATGGCGGCAAATCTTATTAAGGTGCATGGCTGTTGGTAAACGTGATTCTTGTATCTGTTATGTTCAAAGTTTCAAACAGATGCAACGCAGAGTTGCTTATTAGCAGGTATCTTAAGTGATCGGTGTTACACGTTTCAAAGAAATTGATAAAGCAGAGTATCGTGCAAAAAATAAAAGAATATTCTTTTAAGAAATGGACTGCGGTCCAGATAGAAACTGAAATGAAAAAAGTTCATAGGGGCTCTGCATCCGCATTCAAGACCATTTATTACTGGATAAATGAATTTAAGCTTGACTGTACAAGCACTAATGCAAGATCGTCGCTTTTAAGCTTCATGAGATTGCTAAGATGATAGGCATCTCATATGAATAGGTACATAATATCCTGCACGAAGTTCTAAAAATGAAAGCTGAGTGTACGATAAGTTTGTTGACTCTAGACAAAAAACGAACGAGGAATAACATTTCAAAATCGTGTTTGGAAAAGTCGCAACGTAATCTGAAGGACTTCTGGCGACGTTTTGTGACTATAGATGAAACGTTGATCCACCATTACACCCGAAGGTAAAGCGGTAGGCAAAACAGTAGGTTGGCGGAGGGGGAAAATGCACTGAAAAAAGCGAAAAAAGTTTTATCGACGTTTTTTTGGGACTCACGGCATTTCATCATAACTATTTGGCTCTTATTAGGTGACATTGTTTGACCGTTTACATAGTAAATTGAAGCAGAAGCGACCAAGAATGTTTCTTCACCAGGACCATGCGCTTGCTCAAATAACGGCGTTGCAATGGCAAAAATTTTGAGCTTTAAAATAACTTCCCACCCACCCTATTTCCCAGATTTGACCCCAAATGACTTTTTTTGTTTCCTAACCTCCAAAATTGGCTTGTTAGAAGACATTTTCGTCGATGAAAGAGTATTGTAAACGGATATTCTGCGCAGTTCGAAACGATTTTTTTTTTCTGAGAGAATAAAGAAGTTGGAATCTCGCTGAACCAAATGTATTAGGCTCGATGGATATTATGTTGGGAAATAATTTTCTGTTTTTGCAAAAAACATGTTATTTACCTCGTTTTTTACAACCCTTTTCAATCCACCCTCGTATAGCGAGAATTTTGCATCACGACAATGCTCCCGTCCACAGTCCTTTATGCCCCATATAAATCTTTAATTAATTTTAATATATTTTTAGGAATTAAAAATATAATATATTGTGTTTAGAATATGAACAAGATATCATTAAAATTACTATCACTGACAGAACCCTCAGTGCATACTTTGTACATACGTACAAAGATCACACTAACTACACTGGAGAGCAAAAAAATCGACTTAAACTATTTGTCTTCTTTTAACACGGATCGTAGAATTTAGTGTTCATATATTTTTACGGATTTTAGTATCATTTGAAAGCCCATTCTATTCTCTTTTTGATGATACTAAATTCCATACCATATCTCATGCTTTTTACTGATTAAAATGATTGAAAGGGGAAACCAGGAAAATAAGGACTGAAAATGAGGGTAAGAGAAAGGAAACATTAAACAAATTTTAAGTTTAACAATTAAATTTAATAATAAAAACCAAAATCAATATTTTGTTGCGGTTTTTCATGAAGCAAGTGAGCTTTTGCATGACTGTATGTGGGATTCTTCCCCACTCTTCCGCCATCGCAACCTTTAAGTTCCTCGGCGATGCAGGGGCTGGATTTCTTCTTTTCATATGTGCTCGATTGAATTGAGGTCAATACTCTGCACCGGTCAGTCTAATTTGGGTATTCCCCCTTCCGTTAGGTATTGCCGCACCGATGCAGCAGCATGTAGCCTCGCAATGTCGAGCATTAGCACGAAGCTAAGTCTCATCAGTTACGAAAACCAAGTCGGTTTTCGCATCCAGTGAGATGCCTCCTAACACCATGATAGAACCTCCTCCGTAGGCGACGGTTTCAGTAATGCAGTACTGCGCATAGCGCTCTCCAGACCTCCTATAGACTCGTCTTCTTCCATGATTGCCATGTAGGCACATTCGGAGACTCGTCGGAAAATAAAACGGAGCGGCATTGCTCTAAGGTCCAGACGACATGTTCTCAGGCAAATCTGAGTCGCGCTTGTCTATGGGCTTCTTTAAGTCTTCTTCTGACTGTCCAATGACTGACGGCCTGACCACGAACTTGTCGGAGCTCCCACTGGATCTCAACGCCGGTCCAGTGACAATTTCTTAGAGTTGTGTTGACAATTAAGCGGTCTTTTCGCTCCGAGGGACACCTTCTTCTTCCTAGTCTCCGTCTATAGGCACCAGTCTGTTTGTAATGTCTGTAGACTCTGGAGACAGTTGACTAGCTCAGATGCAGTTGCACAGCGACTATACGTTGGCTATGCTCTTCTTGCTATAGGACAATGACGTGCCGTTTCTTCTTGGGTTGTATCCATTTTCCGATTACGTAATTAGTGAGCAAATATAGCAGAGATGTTGACTATTCAAGTTCCTATAAAGGAATAGTAGGAAAATGCAGTTGCATGCGTTTTTAAAGGGATGAATAACGCGCAAAGAGTATGTTGCTAAACGAGAAAACCATTTTAATCAGTAAAACTTTTGGAAATCCAAATGTTTTTGGTATTATTGGGGAGAGTAGAAGATCAGCATTCTAATAATATCACTGTTTGAAAATTAAATTCAAGGACTGGTGTTAAATGAAGCAAAATCATTTGAGTCGATTTTTAGGCTGACCAGTGTATTAAAAGAGTCTTAATTAAATGCCATAAAATATTATACTTTATTTTAATCAATGACAAACTGCTGTTATTCAAATGAGCACATCTTAGGAAAAAGAGATTGTTTTCTATAAGGAAAAATGTAGTAATTTAGTATGCAGCCGATATATTGTTCTATAATGAAGAAATAGGAAGAAATTGCAAGGTGTGGGACTTAGTTGTAAATGCGCACATTATTTTCCGTGCAACAAGGCACAAAAATTACCTAATAAAATTGCTAAATTACACACCGACAATTTTACTAAACAGGTTGCCTTCAAAGTCAATTAATTCGAGGTTGATATCATTCCAAGCCTACGCCACCGATTGATGGCGGTTTTCGCTTTCGTTCGGCTTCGTTCGCTGGTGGGAATTTGTAATTGTTCCGTGAGTCGAACAAGGATGCAGCGTTTTAAATATTCTTTTGTTTAAATGTGAAACTTTTTATATATTTTCTTATTTAGTATTAGTAAAATGGTTGTTTGTTTTACTGAAAATTATGGGTGGTGTTAAAAATATAATTAAGTAATTAATAACTGATGTAGCATTGTTAACGTCATATCTTTAATAAAATTGAACATCTAAAAGTCATTGTTGAATGCGTCTTGATCGTTAAAGTGAAAGTTTTTCGGACCTCCGGTCTTTACGAACCAGTTCCATTCTTGCCAACAGTGATGCGTATAGTTGTGAGACTTAAGTTTTAGTGGTAGATAATTATTAATTATTTCCAATAATTTTTATACGGATTTGTGTTTGTTTTAAAGATTAGTGAATCGGGTTGCTTTGATGACTAATACCATACGTTTATTGCTCTCTTTTACATTTTAACTGTGACCTTCAGAATTCATATACTTATTCAATCTTAAGCTGAAATAATTATTTTCGACATATAAAATGCTATATTTCATTAAGCAATATTGTTTGTTAACCTTATTTTGACGAATCCCTAATACAGGGTGTCCCAGTAGTCCGTGTACATAGAGTTACTGTGGATTTCTAGGATGAAAATATGATCGTTTAACCCAACTTACCTTAGTCCAAAAATTTGTAATTTTTGAGATACAGTGTGTCAAAGTTATACTTTTATTTTAATTTTTCTTAAGGACCTTTCTTAATAATTGTACAGGGTGAGTCAACGATAGAGTAAAGTTCATTATCTCATTTGTTTCGGGGAATAACGAAAAAATGTTAAATACGATAGTTTTAGGGAATGTTAAGGTGCACAGTTTAAAATTATTTTTGAGTATACAGAGTACTTCAAAAAAGTGTGGCCGATATAACATACGTTTTTTTAAAGGGAACATCCTATTTTCTAATTTATCTTTAAATTCTGCGTAAAATTTTATAACTTTTTTATGAATAACTAGCCGGGCCCGCGGCTCCGCTCGAGTGGACTTGATTCGCCACTATCGTCATTGCTTATTCCTTATGTTACCCAACGTAATAAAAAATATCTCCCATTATTTCCCCTTATCTCTCAATATTTCTCCTTATCTCCCATTATCTCTACATAATTTTCATTATCTAGTCTTATCTCTGCTCATCTCCCATTATTTCTCCTTATCTCCCATTATTTCTCCTTATCTCTCATTATCACACCTTATCTCCCATTATCTAGGCTTATCTCGACTTATCTCTCAATATTTTTCCTAATCTCCCATTATTTCTCCTTATCTCCCATTATCTCCCCATAACTCCCATTATCTAGACTTATCTCTGCTTATCTCCCATTATTTCTCCTTATCTCCCATTATTTATATTTATCTCCCATTATCTCAAATTTTTTAAATAGCACACCCTGTATATTATTATTTTTTCTGATAGATTTTACAAGACCCTCTAACTTTTATGAAGTACAGTTGTGGTCAAAATAATAGCAGTGCTTACTAAATTTTTATCAAAACATATTTATTAAGTTTTTTTAATATAATAACTAAAACATAAATATGGTAACTTTGAAGCCCACCTAAGATGCATCAAAGTAATATAAGGCTAATTAATTAAATTCTTAAAAATCAAAGAAAAAACGACAAATTTCTAAAAATTATGGTGGACAAAATAATAGCAGTTTTTTTACTAAAATTACTGTTAAAAAAACTGTACAACTAATTAACAATATTTTTCTTTTATGAGCATCAGACACACCTAATACTTAATTGTAAACCCTTTATTGGCTTCACAACGTAGCGGCATAGAGTTAACCAAATCTTGACATCTAAAAACAGGAATGCTTTTCCAAGAATCTCTGATTACAGCCCAGAGCTCGTCTTGATTCTTAGGTTTTTCACGTGCTACGCTATCTTTAATATCGCCCCACAGATTTTCAATCGGGGTTCAGATCTGGGCTTTGAGCTGGCCAATTTAAGTCATTAATTTTTTTCTTATCTAAAAATTGTTTACATAATCGACTGCTATGTTTTGGGTCATTGTCATGCATAAAAACCCATTTAAGTGGCATTTCATATTCTGCATAGGGCAACATAACGTCCTGTAAAATTTCAACATAAACACTGGCGGTCATTATGTTTTTAATCCGAAATATAGGCCCTCCTCCGAAGTAGGAAAAACATGCCTATACCACTATTTTTGAACCTCCATGTTTAACTGTCTTAATAGTGTACTGAGGCTGATATGCGGTTCCTAAAGGGCGTCTAACGTATGTTCTGCGGCCTACATTTCCAACTTATACAATTTTGCTTTCGTCGGACCGCAGTATATTACGCCATTTAAATAGAGGCCATTCAACTTCGCGAACTCTGATCGCCTCTTTCTGTGTATTTTATTTAACAAGGGTACCTTACGCGGACTTCTTGCTGGTAATTTTGCTTCTTTAACTCGTCGTCGTATCGTCCTAGGAGCTACATACACTCCCACAATCTCCTGAAGTTGTGTTGATGAAGCAAATGGGTTTGCTTTTGAAGCTCGAACTCTAAGTGTGTCCTGTCTGGATGTAGTTTTGCGTTTACGACTGCGAGTTTCAGGTGTAGGTTGCCATCTTAAAGCGTTTGCTACCATTTAGCTGAGCATTCCAAAATATTTTGAATCTGCACGTAAGATTTTCCATCACGACGCAATTTTCTTATCAATTCACGTTTTTCTTGAGAACAGTGCTTCTTCCTTCCCATTGTATTGAAAACAAAAAAAGTGTTGATGGATCCGACACAAAACTATTCTAAATTGGACAATTTAACCGAACACAAGGAGCAAAAACCATTTAGGTTTGAAACACACGAGTGTTAAGCGAACACTGCTATTATTTTGACCAAGCAAAATTCATCTCCTGCTACAAAAAAACGTAAATACTTTGTTTATATTTATTTTTATATACATATTTTTTGTTGAAACCTCAGCACAGTTGATAAGTTTTTAAACGATAAAATATTTTTTGCCTTAATGGAATTTTGCAGTTACCTTTCAACAGTTTTAGTTATTTTTATTGAACCACTGCTATTATTTTGACCACAACTGTATGTCATATACCTATTTCTAATAGTTTTCGATTTATTTTGAATTTTTCAAGCAAGCAACAAAAAATAGTTTGTTCTGTTGTACTAAGTGACGTATAAATGTAATAGTTATGGATTTTCCTAAAAATGAATTAATTGATATGGTTTATACACTGGGCGAGGCGGGAAAAAAATTATCTTTTGGCAGTAAGGCTTTACGGAGAAAATCTTTTCAGTGCTTAATAGAACGGTTTAATGGTATTGGTAACGTTGAGTATACAAAACGGAAAGTAGTAAATCAAAATGCCACCAATGAGGAAAAAGAAATGGAGATTTTACTTCATGTTGAAGATAATCGCCAGGTCAGCAGCCGACAACTAGCTGACTTATCCGACACATCCCAATCTACGGCTAATCGCACCACGAGAAAATACAAGTATCATTCCTTTCATATGGAACTACACCAAGAATTTCAAGACCGTGATTTCGAACGACGAGTAAACTTTTGCACCACCATAAATGGAACAATAGAGGTCGATCCAAATTTTTTTATCCAAAATAATGTTTTCTGATCGAGCTACTTTTCGCAGTAATAAATCAGGTAACAGCCATAACATGCATTATTATTCAACAGTTAATCCATTTTGGGTCCGGAAAGTTTAAAACCAAAACTATTAGTCGCTTAATGTATAGTGTGGATTATTAAATTTTCGAATTATGGTCCATCTTTTTTTCGCGAACCGCTTAACGGACCTAGATATCTAAATTTTTTGCGAAACGAATTACCCCAGCTTCTTGAAAAAGTTGATAACTTTGAAAGGGAACAAATGTGGATTCAACAAGACGGAACTTCTGCTCATTGCCACCGAGAAGTTCGGGAATTTTAAACTATCGTTACCCACAAAAATGGATCGGTAGGCCCCCCTCTATCATGTGACTTAACACCTTTAGAAGGAAAATATAGTAAAACGACTAAACATGTGTATTCAAGTAGACGGACATATTTTTTAACATTTATTACGTCATAATAATTCTTCATTAAATTTTAGATTAAATTATTTTAAAATTATTATTAACTATTTGTTTATGTTTTCACAATAGCGTAAGTGTATTAAAAACAAGGATTGAAAAATTCAAAATAAATCGAAAACTATTAGAAATAGGCATATAACATACTTAATAAAAGTTGGAGGGTTTTGTAAAATCTATCAGAAAAAATAATAATATACAGGGTATGCCATTTAAAAAATTCGAGATTTTTCAATTTAAAATAGTCTAAATATATAAATTTATTTTAAACACCTTGTAGCATCTAACTCAAATTTCTTTACATATATCTTTTTAGTGTTCCGTACGGAACACTTATAAGATCACTTCGGTGTCTGTCTGTCCGTCTGTCACACCCGATTTTCTCCGAAACTATTTGTCATAGAAAGTTGAAATTTGGTAATAATATAGGAATTGATGGCCTCATCAGAGCCATGTAGTTTTGAAAGTTAAATTTTGACTTAAGGGGTTAGTTTTGGGGGCTGAAATCGGAAGTGAAAAAAAAAAAATTTTACTAGGTAATCGAGTGTGGTGTCAAATGAAAGAGCTTGTGAAAACACGAGTAAAAAATATATACATAATGTAATACTTGCGCGCACTTTTCTTTGCATTATTTTTAAAAAATCGCGAAAAATCGCTGTCCACTCGCCTTATCTCGAAAAGTACTTATCAAAAAATTTTGAAAAAATTCTGGAATATTCTCCACGGGGTGTAGATTGAACGAAAATTATCACGAGTGCATTGCCTGTAATAATTTATCTGGTATATAAAAAAAAAACAGAAATTTCAAGGTCATCAATTTTCAGTAAAGATTGGAAATAAACTTTGTTGAAAACTCATTTGGGGTGTGTTTTGTGAAGTCACTGATCATTTTATATTTTCGTTACAACATTTTTTATTTTCAAAGCAATCAACGTACGGAACACTAATTGCGCAAGTTCAACTTGCACTTGACCGGTTATTTTTTTTCATCCCTATAAAACGCTCGTACCAATTTTGAATAATCCACCTTCAGAAACAACGGCGCCAGTGGCAATTTTTTACAAAACTTTTAGTATTTTCTCTTCCTAACCATCAGACTTTTGCCAATATTGAGAGGCGACTTCGAGAAATTGAACAATTTAAGCCGATCAGGAATAATGCTGGGCGGCCTTAACAAGCTAGAGCACCCGACGTTGAAGAGGAGATCCTTGAAATTGTACACGATAATCCTGGAATCAGCAGTCATTTAATTGAACGTCAAAACGGGAATATCAAAAAGTACAACTAACCGGATCATTAGATAACAAATCATTCACCCCTTTCATGTACAGTCCGTCTAGGAACTCTTACTTCCAGATTTTGGATCCCGTTTGCACTTTTCACAAATTATTCGAGCACGCATAGCGACTCTTCCGGCTTTTCACACTAAAATCCTGTTTACAGACGAAGCATGCTTCACACGACGTGGTATAACAAATATGCATAATAATCATGTTTACGCTGAAGAAAACCCACATGCTGTGCAACAAAGATAGTTTCAACGCGAATTCAATATTAATGTCTGGATTGTATTTATCGCGAACTAATTGATCGGATCGTTTAGTTTACCAGATCGACTTGATGGTGCCATTTACTTGACTTTCATCCGTGAAACTATTCCTGAATTATTGGAAAACTTACCCATTAATTTACGTCGCGACATATTTTTCATGCACAATCGTGCACCATTTTGGGCGTAATGTGAGAATTTTTTGAACCAAAGTTACCCAGATAAATTGATCGGAAGAGGTGAAGATGCTCCTATTCACTGGCCACCTCGTTCCCCAGACTTAAATCCATGCGATTTCTTCCTTTGGGGTGCATTGAAATCGAAAGTTTATCAAGCTCAAATCGACAATATTGCGCAATTGTGGAATAGGATTCAAAATGCTGCTAACGCTTTATTAGATGAAGACATTTTAAGAAGAGTACATTTAAATTTGCCGGTACGTACTAATTTATGCATTAACGAGGGTGGCGGCCACACTGAGCATTTATTGTGACACCAATACCTTTTGAGTTGAGCGATTATATTTTTTTCGAATTTATCAATTTATGGGTAATCTTTTATGCCCGTAGCCAGTTGGTTTTTACGTTCTTGCTGTTGCTGGCCCGTTGGTCTTTAAATTTATTATTGCTGTTAGCCTGTTGCCTTTAAGCATGCTGAAAATTTACAAAACTATCCTTTTGGACCTGTCCTAAGCTTGGATGAAGTGTGATGGAACGCATTTGCGAATTTGACAATGGAATTAAAAAATGAAAAGAAACATCCCATTATCTCAAAAACTGTTACTCGGAGCAACATTTACCAAGAAAGCTTTTTTAGACAGGAGGAGGCGGAAAATACGAATATTTAATTAAAAAATTTCATACAGAGTGGTATAAAAAAGTTATGACAATTTAAAAGTATACACAGTGCAATAAGTGGCGCCCCCTACAATTTATAACGAAACTGTGAGCTGATTTCGATTTCTCATCTCAGAAAACCCCTAAGCACCAAATCTTGTGCAAATAGCATAATTATTAAGAAAGCTCCTTAAGAAAAACTAAAATAGAAGTATAACTTTGACACCCTGTATCTCAAAAATTACGAATTTTTGGACTAAGATAAGTTGGGGTTAAATGGACAAATTTCATCCCAGAAATCCACAGTAACTCTATGACACACTGGGACACCCTGAATAGTAAGAAAATGGCGCAAGTTTGTCCCTGCAGGTAAAGATAGGACAGACTTGCTCCAGTCTAGAGTATAATATACGCTTATCGTTTTGACGAATAATAAACATGATACACAAAAAAAACCCACAATAGACTTCAACCAAAAGTGACTTAGTAAGCCTATTTATTATTTAACAATTTAGATATCTGCGGTTTAATAAGTATTATAACCAGTTCTATGCCTGTTTTAACTCGCCTTTTGAATTGTAATATTTTAACAAATTGATGCACAAAAACGTAACAGCAATAAAAATCTGCCAATACCAAAGTTTTATAAGTAGAAATGATGTAACTATTTAGTTATGGATATACAACTTTAGAAAAAGGAAAAGAAGCACACATTACAAGGTCATTACGATGTAATTGGTAAAAGAATATATCCTTGGGTTCCCTGACTTTAATAAAATAAGGAACGGCAAAATTATAAATATAATGTGTCGTCAAAAGTTCGATCTGGTTCTGCTGGTGTAATTTATATATTTTTTAGATTCTCTGAAGGTCAACGACAATGTAATGGGAAACATACCACAATACTTGATAAAATATGTCGGTGCATCAAAACATCTTTCACCATTTTACCAAAATCGTGTTTTAAGTTTTTAATTTTGACTCCACATAATAATAATAATAATAATTCAATATATTTTTGCTGTTAGTTTTCTAGCAAATATATTTGTTACCACTAATAAATTCTGAAAGTTTTATTGAGCAATTAATTGCCAGACTTAAAACAAATCATTCAAATGACCAAAAAACACTGTTTAAAACTGATTTAAATATATGGTGAATTAATTCCTTCCTATTCCAAATCTCACTCTCGTCTTTCTTTAAAAGCTGATGTACAGGGTGAGTCAACGATAGAGTAAAGTTCATTATCTCATTTGTTTCGGGATTGACTAAAAAATGTTAAATAGAATAGCTTTAGGGAATGTTAAGGTGCACAATTTAAAATTATTTTTGAGTATACAGGGTACTTCAAAAAAGTGTGGCCGATATAACATGTGTTTTTTTTTAAATGGAACATCCTATTTTCTAATTTATTTTTAAATTCTACTTAAAATTTTATAACTTTTTTATTAATAATATACCTAAACCTAATAGTAAGTTTTCTAATATTTCAATTTTTTTTTAAAAATACTAGTTTTCAGTTTTGTAAAAAATTGCCAGTAGCGCCATTGTTTCTGAAATTTGAGTTAGATGCTACAGGGTGTTCAAAATAAATTTATGCATTTCGACTATTTTAAATTGACAAATCTCAAATTTTTTAAATCGCACACACTGTATATTATTATTTTTTTCTGATAGATTTTAGAAAACCCTCCAACTTTCTAACAGTTTTCGATTTATTTTTGAATTTTTCAATTTTTACCTTTGTTTTTAATACACTTAAGGTAGAACATCATAGTTGTCAAGACAAACCAAAAATGTAGGCATTGTCAAATTTTGACATGTCTATTAAGCAAGTAAAAATAGTTTAATTTGTTGTATCGGGTCTTCCATTAAGGACTTGACAACTTTTTTTCGGAATAAAACGCAACCCATTTGAGACATTTCGAAAATTTTACTATCGACTTGAAGTACAATCAAAACATTTATGGGAATTCGACTTCATTCATATGTCCACCACGGGCACGTTTGCAGCAGTCGATTCGTTGAACCCAATTTTCGATGACTCGGCCACACATTTCGACGGAAACGGCCGCTATCTCTCTTTCAATATTGGCTCTGAGCGCCTCTAACGACGCAGGCTTGTTAGCATAGACCAATGATTTAACGTACCCCCATAAAAAGAAGTCTAGAGGTGTTAAATCACACGATCTAGGCGGCCATTCGACGGGACCATTTCTCGATATAACATGTTCACCGAATTTAGATTGCAATAAGTCGATTGTTACACCCGCTGTGTAGCTTGTGGCGCCATCTTGTTGAAACCACATATCATTAATGTCTAGCCCATTCAATTGATCAAAGAAATTACGTTGCAACATGCCTCTGTAGCAATCTCCATTGACTGTAACGTGAAGGTTATTTTCATCAACGAAAAAGAACGGCCCAATGACAGCACCGGCATGAAAATCGCAGCAAACAGTAATTTTTTGTGGATGAAGTGATGTTTCTTCAAGCACATGAGGGTTTTCACCTGACCAATAACGCATATTCTGTTTGTTGACGAAACCGTTTATCCAAAAATGCGCTTCATCACTAAAGATGATTTTGCGATGAAATTGGTCATCTTCTTCCAACATTTCTAGAGCCCAATTCGAGAACGTACGTCGCTTCATATGATCGAGTGGCTTTAGTTCTTGAGTTAACTTTAACTTATAAGGGTGCAGGCCAAGATCCTTTCGCAAAATTCGCCATAGTGTGGTCTGACCGATGCCCAATTCTTGAGAACGCCGTGAAATCGACTGTTTTGGTTCGTTTGAGATGGACGCTTGAACGGCAGCAATATTCTGGCCACTTCGACCAACCCGTTGTCTCACTGGCACGGGAACATCCAGCAGCGACTATGAATTGCTTGTCTACTGGGACGAGAATTACGACCAAAAATTGGCGTTAACGCTCTTAAAAGTTGCAGTCACCGACTCCAAATTTTGGTAGTAATTAAGTTTAATTATTTGTAAACGTTGTTCGTTCGTGTACTTCACCATGATGAAAATGTTGACTTTACTGAATGTTTTGACGTTGACATTTCGGTAATTGGCTTAAGGGTGCGTTCACAGTGAAATTTCAAAGTTGTCAAGTCCCAAATGGAAGACCCTTTAGTAAGTGACTTATAAAGGTAATAGTTATGAATTTTCCTAAAAATGAATTAATTGATATGGTTTATATACTGGGCGAGGCGGGAAAAAATTGTCTTTTGGCAGTAAGGCTTTACGGAGCGAAGTACCCTAACAGACGTATACTATCTAGAAAATCGTTTCAGTGCTTAGTGGAACGGTTTGATGGTAGTGGTAGCGTTGAGTATACGAAACGGAAAGTAGTAAACCCGAATGTTACCAATGAGGAAAAAGAAATGGAGATTTTACTTCATGTTGAAGATAATCCCCAGGTCAGCAGACATCAACTAGCTGACTTATATGACACGTCTCAATCTACGGCTATTCGCACCACGAGAAAATACAAGTATCATCCCTTTCATATGAAACTACACCAAGAGTTTCAAGACCGTGATTTTGAACGACGAGTAAACTTTTGTACCACCATGAATTGAGCAATAGAGGCCGATCTAAATTTTTTATCCAAAATAATGTTGTCTGATGAAGCTACTTTTCGCAGTAATGGAGTAGTTAACAGCCATAACATGCATTATTATTCAACAGTTAATCCATTTTGGATCCGGGAAGTTCAAAACCAAAACTATTGGTCGCTTAATGTATGGTGTGGAATATTAAATTTTCGAATTATTGGTCGATATTTTTTCCGCGAACCGCTTAACGGGCCTAGATAACTAAATTTTTTGCAAAACGAATTACCCCAGCTCTTGAAGAAGTTGATAACTTTGAAAGGGACCAAATGTGGATTCAACCAGACGGAACTCCTACTCATTGCCAACGGGAAGTTCGGGAATTTTTAAACGATCGTTACCCACAAATATGGATCGGTAAGGATTAATTCAGTGGCCCCTTCGATCGATGACGTAACACCTTTAGACTTTCTTTTTGTGGGGCTACATTAAAGATCGTGTTTATGTGATTCCCCCTACAACACCAGTAGATATGGAAATTAAGATACGGGATGCGTACAGGACAATAACGCCCTTTATGCTAAGGAAAGGGAAGGAAAATATAGTAAAACGACTAAACATGTGTATTCAAGTAGACGCGCATATTTTTGAACATTTATTACGTCATAATAATTAATCATTAGATAAATTAAACTATATTAAAATTATTATTAACTAGTTGTTTATGTTTTCACAATAGTGTATTAAAACCAAGGGTAAAGATTGAAAAATTCAAAGTAAATCGAAAACTATTAGAAATAGGTATATGACATAGTTAATAAAAGTTGAAGGGTTTTGTAAAATTTAACAGAAAAAAATAATAATATACGGGGTGTGCCCTCTAAAAAATTTGAGATTTTTCAATTTAATATAGTCGAAATGTATAAATTTATTTTGGACACCCTGTAGCATCTAACTCAAATTTCTTTACATATATCTTTTTTTTTTCATGTCTATAGAACGCTCGTACTAATTATGAGTATTCCACCTTCAGAAACAATGGCGCTACTGGCAATTTTTTACAAAACTGAAAACTAGTATTTTTTAAAAAAATTGAAATATTAGAAAAAACTACTAGGTTTAGGTATATAACGTTATTAATAAAAAAGATAGATAGATATTCTTTATTCATTCAAACTAAAAACAGTACAAGCCCAATGGGCATGGAACATGTCAAATAAAACACATTTGTAAAGAAACTTAATCTAGCAGCACTTAAGTAAACTTTAACAATTTGCATTTAGATTTAAAGACCTAACAAACACAATATTTAACATGCACCTATTTTAAGTTTATATCACAAACATAAAACTCTTTTAAGGAATAAAATGCTTTCCTGCAGAGAAAAGGCCGTAAAACCTTTCCAAGTTCAATTTTTGGAAGACATTCTCAGGTATACAACTAAAGATTTTTGTTATTGAATACACAACAATTTTTTGAAGGTTAGAAGTCCTATAAATGTCGGTTAGAAGGTTGGCTTTAATTCTTGTGTCATGTCCATGCCTGACACTCATAGCCTCAAACAAATCCCTATTATCAGCTACAAACATAACCGAGTCTAAAATATAAATGCTAAATAATGTTAAAATGTTATTAGAGGCGAATACCTTTCTGCAGCTTTCTTGTTGTTTCATGCCAAAAATACACCTTAAATACCTTTTTTTGCAAAAACAAAAACTCTGTTGATATCCCTTGAATTTCCCCAAAAAAATCAATCCATATCTGATCCTCGACTGGATGAACGCATGATATGCCAAGAGCGCCATATCAATCCCCACCGTCTCCGATATAATCCTCAAAGCATAGCAGTATCTGGATATCCTAGCAGCAACCACATCAATGTCCAATCCCCTGTCAGTGCTCAAGCCCAAAAACACCACAGTCTCCGTTGCTGTGATAGTCTCACTTCCGTGCCTGAAGCTGAAGTGGCTATTGGCCCTGTTGTCAAATAAGCAACATTGAGTCTTAGAGACATTTAGAAGCAAATTGTTCAACGGGAAACAAAAAGTTATAAAATTTTACGTAGAATTTAAAAATAAATTAGAAAATAGGATGTTCCATTTAAAAAAAAACATATGTTATATCGACAACACTTCTTTGAAGTACCCTGTATACTCAAAAATAATTTTAAACTGTGCACCTTAACATTTCCTAAAACTACCAGGTGTACGAGTATGAAATGCGGATTTTTTTTCTAAACAAACATATTAAATTCGGAAGAATGATAAAAAGTGCTTTATTCAAAGTATGCTCCATCGCTTGTTATACATTTTTCCCATCTTTCGGGCAATTTATGAATACCACGCCAGTAAAAATCTTCCCCTTTTTCTGCGAACCATTTATCGAGCCATTTTTTCACATCTTGGTACGAACCAAAGCGCTGCTCAGCAAGTGCGTAACCCATCGATGCAAACAAGTGGTAATCGAAAGGAGCCAAGTCTGGTGAGTAAGCCGCTCCCCAGCTGAGTGCTTTTCTATTTGCCTGTCGTTCAACTCATGTGGTACCCATCTACCGGACTTCTGAATCTTTCCCATCTGTCGTAGCGGATTGAAAACAGCTTGTTGACTAACGCCCAATTGCTCGGCGAGTTGTTTTTGTGTTTGCGAATCATCTTCGTCCAACAATGCTTGCAATGCCACATCTTCGTATTTTTTTGGCGGTTTTCCACGTTCCTTGTCTGCAACATCGAAGTCACCACCTTTGAAACGCCGAAACCATCGTTCACACGTATCTTGCGATGGAGCACGTTCACCATAAGCTTCTCGAAGTAATCGGTATGATTCAACAGCAGTTTTCTTCAAATGGAAACAAAAAATTAATGCTGTCCGCGAATGCTCCTTGTTCGGTATAAATTTCGACATATTCAACACAACACTATGCACACACTTTTCCAATTTATCACTCGTGTGCGTCTGACACTTGTTGATGACACAACAAAATGGCGCAGTGTCAAATCTTTATAGCACAAACTGCATTGGTGCACCATCTGTTGTCTGAAATCCGCATTTCATACTTGTACATCTGGTATTATATTTAACATTTTTTCGTCATTCCCGAAACAAATGAGGCAATGAACTTTACTCGTTGACTCACCCTGTACAATGATCTAAACACATAGGCTGAAAAGTTTTTGGTCTAGCTACTTAAAACATATTTTTTTTGCAACGTTCGACTTTATTCATCAAGTCTCCTTCAAGAACTATACAATCAGTCTAACGCTTTTCTAACAATTCTATACCTTTCTTGTCTTTGCCTTCAAAATAGACCTCATTTTCGGCTATAATTTCTTCACTGAAGCCAAATCTCCTTCCCGCCAGCACTTTTTTGAGATCTGCGAATGGATAATAGTCGCTGGGGGCCAAATCTGGAGAATACGGAGGATGAGGAAACAATTTGAACTTCAATTTATGCAATTTTGCCATCGTAACCATTAACTTGTAACATGGTGCATTATCTTGATGAAAAGGCACTTTTTTCTTATCCATTTGGGACCGTTTCTTTGCAATTTCTGCCTCCAAACGCACTAATAACTTTATATAATATTGATGGTTTTTCCCTTCTCAGCATAGTCGATGGAAATTATTCCATGCTCACCCCAAAATACAAAGGCCAAAACCTTCCCATTCGACTGTTGTGTCTTTGATCGCTTCGGACGCCTTTCACCGGCTGATGTGCACTGAGCTGACTGCCGATTTGATTCCGGTGTGGATGTTTCATCCATTGTCACATCTCGCATGAAAAAAGCCTTTTTATTGTGCTTAAATAGGTCCAAACAGTTTTTGGCCCACTGTGAGCAAACGCGGTACCCATTTCGAACAGAGCTTTCTCATGCCCATATGTTCATACAAAATATGACCAATACCATCTTTAGAGTATCAGCAATCTCAGGCAATTTCACTTTACGGTCATTCAAAACAATTTTGTGGATTTTTTTGATATTTTCCGAGCGTTCAGCATCATTTGTGTCTGTACGACCGCGTTTAAATTCAGCATACCAGTAAATGATGAGCGATTTTCTAGGGACCGAGTTCCCGTAACACTTATCAAGTCATTGGTTTGGTTGATCGGTATTTTTCTCATCAAAAAACAGTGTTTAATCAACACACGAAATTCGATTTTTTCCATTGTTTTGAAAAATATGAAAAGTACCGTCACTAAAACCACTGTAACTTGTAAACTAATCTTCGAAATGTCATGAAATTTTGACAAGTATCGTTTGAAGGTTGGTACTTCCTAAAAATCATATCGATTTTTAAAACGGGTGACATCTATATGTCAGACCAAAAACTTTTTAGTCTACGTGTTGTAATCATTATTATCGTAATGGTTGTGTTTCTGCAAGCTGGTGGTAAACCTGATTTCGGTCTTTATTCCTTCAAACCGCCAATTTGTTTAAATATTTGTAATTAATTGATTATTAAATTGAAGGACCTGATGCGAAACGAGAAGAGAAAAGAGTTATAAATCTATGTTGAGTAGGGCGTTTAATCCGAAACCAAACAACTTTGATTCTAATCATGCCAATTAATATTAACAACATAATTCAGACAATCATGGGAAAATATAATGGCACTATTTTTTTTTACGGCTTAAATATAATGGGTGTCCCAAAATTCACGCCAAATTTAAAATTGGCGCCATTTGTATGGTAAAGTGTTGCCAACAAAACAAAAAACACAGCGTGACAACTGACAGTTCAGAGTTATTAAAAATGGAGCGCTACATGAAAGAACAACGTTTTTTCATTTTTGAGCAATATTTTTAAAATAATGAAAGTTTGGCAGCCACAATTCGGAATTTTCGTACAAAATATGGTCGGAATAGTGATTTAACCTCATCAACTGTGAAAAGATTAATTGAAAAATTCAGGGAGAGTGGAACAATTAGCGATCTTAAACGCTCTGTCCGTCCTTCAACAAGCTGTTCGACACAAAACATTGAAGCAGTTCGTGAGAGAGTGTTGCTGAGACTCCAGGAATATCAATTCGGCACTGTGCTTAAGAATTCGACATTTCAAGAAGCTCTCTACAGCGTATTCTCACGAAAGATTTGCATCTTCTTCTTACAAAGTTCGATTGACTCAAGAACTGAAGCCTACTGACCACGCACAACGAAGAGAGTTCGTTAAATAGATTACACTGGTCAACACAAGTCTTGTTTCCTTTATTTTTTTTTTTCTGTTATTGGGTATTTCTATGGCCCTGACTATGAAAAAAATACTGGGAGATTGCTAACAGCTTTACCTTTTGAAATATACAGTTTTATTATTTTACCAAAAAAATACAAAAAATAATACATTATGTTAACAAAATTTCTATTGAACACTAGCAAATGATCTTTTATAAGTTTAGATTTCCTTGAATGAACGACTTTAGGTAGTTCTCGTTGCAAACTCCAGCAGTAGTCTGCCATCATATGTGAGTCCCACCGCCCCTGATAACGCTCTTCCATTGTCCGAAGATCCTGATGAAATCTTTCACCCTGCTCCTCACTAAAATCACCCAGATTTTGTGGAAATCGGTCTAAATGCGAGTGCAGGAAGTGAATTTTTATGCTCATGTTGTACCCTAGCTCTTGCAAGTTCGATAGCATGCACTCAACAAGCTCGACATGGTTGTCAGATTTCTTTTTGTCTAGGAAGCTACTAATAACCAAAACAAATGAATTCCAAGCTTTGGATTCGACTTCAGTCATTGATTTGACAAAATTAGGATCTTTCACGAGTTGCCTAATCTGTGGCCCATCAAAAATACCAGCTTTCAATTTTTCTGAACTTAATCCTGGAAACTTGCGTGAAAGAAAATTAAAACATTCGCCACTTTTGTCAAGCGCCTTCACAAACTGTTTCATTATGCCGAGGTTAATATGAAGTGGTGGAAGTATGATGCGGTCTCGGCTAACTAAAGGCACGTTTATAACATTTTTTGTACCAACTTTTAGCTCTTCCCGCACTGGCCAAACTTTTTGTGACCAATGGTGTTGTTTATCACGACTATCCCAGAGACACATGAAACAAGGGAACTTTGTGTACCCCCCTTGTTGACCTAAAAGAAAGTTAACCATTTTCAGATCAACACAAATGATCCATTTGTGATCTTGATACTTAATTTTTTCCATAACCTTAGAAACATTTACGTATTCTTCTTTTAAAGTCGTTGAATGTGCAATAGGTATAGATCCGTACTTGTTACCGTTATAAAGCAAAACACACTTTAAACTTCTTTTGCTGCTGTCTATGAAAAGACGCCAATCACTAGGTTGGTACTGTTTTAATCCCATCTGCTGCAAAATACCACCAACATCGTTACAAAAAACTAAATCCTTCTCTTGAGAAAAATACGGTAACACCCCCCCCCCCCCCCCCCCCCCCCCCCCCCCCCGATTTTTTTCTCGGGTACGATAAAATGTAATGTTGGTTTCCGGAGTAAGCAAATTTTTTTCTTTTAAACGAGATTCTAAAATTTCAGAAGCTTCTTTTGGTAAGTTCAGATCTCTTACCTTTAGTTCTTTCTGATTAAATGGTTGAGGTTCTGAAAGGCTACATTTGTAGTCTGAATCAGAGTCTTCACTCGATGTATTTCGTTCGGGTTCACAGAGATTTGGATCATCAGAAGATTTAGATGTGCTGGGTTGTACCTCTTGTGATTTTAATTGAGGTCGTTGAGCAGAAGATAAGTTAGGATATGACCACTTACTTCGATTTTTAGGGTTAATTCCGTTTATTTTCACAACGCAGAAGTAGCAATCGTCATGATGGTTTCGAGGTTCTCGCCAAATCATGGGTGTTACGAACATTATTGCATCTCTTTTTCCACTGGACCATAACCGTAGACATACCACACATTTCTGGCATACAATATGAGGAACCCATGGCTTGTCCTGATTACACAATTTTATTTTAAAGTATTGATGATACACAGTTTTCACAAAGTCCGATATAGGTTTTCGATATTTTGGAAATATATATTCACCACAAATATAGCAAAAACAATCGGGATTAAGCACACAACATCTTCTTGACGAAGCCATAACTAAAACAACAACAAAATATATTTTAGTGTCCAATAAAAACCGAAAATCTAAGTAAAAATAGTAAATGAGGGTAGTTCGCTATAACTCAAAAACAAAAGCTGTTAGAGAAAATTTGTTGCCATATTTAAAAAATACGCATCAATTTGAGACAGAAACAAAAAAAAATCGCAGGAAACAAGCAATTTTCTTTTTTTTGTTGACTAGTGTTATAGAACAACAAGTGGATACTGATTTTTCGAAGAAAATCATCTTCAGTGATGAGGCTCATTTTCATCTTGCTGGCTTCGCTAATCGACAAAATTGTCACACTTGGGGGTTCAGACAATACACACGTGACTATTACGATACAAATGCATCCACAACGTATCACTGTTTGCTGCGGATTTTAGGCTGGAGGCATCATAGGATCATTATTCTTCGAAAATGCGGTTAGCCAGGCAATGGTGATCGTTATCGCGATATAATAATCCAGCTTTTTGTGTCTAAATTGCAAGATATGGAAGTGGACGACATGTAATTTCAACAAGACGGTGCCACATGCCATACAGCCCGAGAAACAATTCAATTACTGCATGAATCATTTCCTGGTCGTGTAATATCCCGTTTTGGTGATCAGAATTAGCCGCCCAGATCATGCGATTTGACGCCGTTGGACTTTTTTCTTTGGGGTTTTTTAAAGTCTAAGGTTTATGCCAACAAGCCCTCTACCACCCACGGCTTAAAGGAAATTAAGCGCTGTATCAACGAAATTCAGCCACATTTATGCAAAACAGTCATGGAAAATTTCGACAAAAGAGTGCGTATGTGCCAGCAAAGCCGTGAAGGCCATTTACCCGATATGTTATTCCATACATAACCCTATACTGTAACACATGGGCTGAAAAGTCCCGGGCCTAACACATAGATGGCGCTAGTTTTATTGCAGTCACCTTTTTTTCAGTTAATACTAACCTTCAAAAGACAGCTGTTAAAATTTCATGATATTCTATTCATTAGTTTGTGAGTTATTGTG
>CM032456.1:214262417-214390927 GCA_019049505.1 Pachyrhynchus sulphureomaculatus | reverse complement strand
CAAACCAAACTAAACATAAATCACTTGACAGCTGACAAAATGGCCGCCAGTTTCAAAAAGTTTTGCCAACCTAAAGTTTTATACCTCTATAAAAAATACCCTTTACATATGTTCTCTGGCCAGGTTATAGAATATATTTTATTACGTTAGGCAACATAAAGAATAAACAGTGACGGTAATAGTGAATCAAGCCCACGCGAGCAGAGCTGAGGGCACGGCTAATAGTCAATAAAATAATGTTTCAATTTTTAGGAACTACAAAACATTAAATTTTAAAATTGATGCTAATTTTTTCATATATGTATGATATTTTCCATATTTCAGCTTTCGAAATTCCGAGGCCAGTTCTTAAAACTTCTGATTATATTAATCAAGACGACAACGAAAAATACAACAACATGAAAAATGACAGCAACTACTATTCGGATAGTTTTAGTAGTTTAGAAACCAAAAAAGATGAATCACTCAAACAAGATATGCAACTAAGGTTGCAAGATGAGCCATTGTATCAATTTTACGATGCTGCTGTAATGGAGGTAAAAAAAACTTGCCATAATTTTCTAGATACTTTTTTACAATACCTAAAAGTGCTATATTTTTAAATTATCTTTATTTCTTGCAGCTTTATTTAACAATTTTTATAAACAAGTTTTTTATAACAAGTTTTGTGTACGACTTGTGAATAATAATCTTTGGAGGTTACTATATAATCATAAAATCTGACCAGACCACAAATCTTGCTATAATTTTATTTAAACTTTTATTTTAGTCCATTAGTTACGGAGACACTTCTGATTTCGATTCTGACAACTATGAAGATATTGCCGACAAAGAAGTAGTAAAAAACAAATTAAAATTAGACCTTCAGCTATGGAACTAGTATCACCGAAACGAAATTCAATTTGTTATACCAAAACTCTGTGGTGTGAGATTCCAGAAGTAATAAATTCATCTGTGTTAAGTATGTAATTTAACTTCAATTATTCACTTTCATAACCTTACTACACGTTTCAACAAAACGAAAATTTTTATAAAATTAGCAATTTTTACCAAGACATCTCAGCTACTAAAAACTAAATCAATTATTATTCAAACAAAATTGCTTGACCATGTTAGGTTTTTGAGATGTCCAACTTGAAGTGAGAAGGAACTGGTCTCATTCCCTGATTTCAGTGTTCGTGTTTTTGAAATAGAATATCTCAAGAACCCAACATTTAAAAAAAACTTCGCATAAAACGATTTAAAAAAAATCTTTTTCTACAGCAATAAGCAAGGAGCGTATGCCCCTGGCCCCCTTACCTACGCCCTACGCTCTAGCTATGTATGTATATATATATATATATATATTATATATATATATATATATATATATATATATATATGTTACAATAAAGATTTTCATGGATGATGGAATGTAATACATTAAAATTCCGGGTTTCAATCCGTTCGTCTAACAATATATTTGCATGACATTTCGACAAAATCTCATTTGACAAGACAGGAGTAGTCGCGACTGACTAGTTAAGAAAAATATACTTTCAATTTTGTGGTGCTGCAGTCTTTATTTAAATATTTATGGCCTTGGGTAGTGAAACAATCTTTTTTGTTAGTCGAGCTTTCCAAATTATATTTATTTCTTCTTCAGAACATCTGGAAAGACAGAATTTTCTTCTTTCTTTATAATGTTTATAATAACATCCACTAGGAAAAGTGTGTCGGTGTGTGTACGGATGGAGCTCGTGCGATTTCAGGGCAGTATGGAGGACTTCAAGCTCTCATTAAAACCAAGGCTCCAAATGTAAAATGGACATATTGCGTCACATATACGGAGGCAGTGGCTACAAAAAATATTTCACCTGAATTAAATTTCGTGATGGATATAATTATTAAAGTGGTGAACTTCATAAAAACAAGACTCGTGAAGATGAAAATAGAAGAGGAGCAAGAAATACTGACTGTTTTTTCTGTTTTGAAAGGCTTTCTGAAAGAAAAATCTATTCAAAATTTGGAGCCAAGTTTGCAATTGATATTTATCCAACACTTATGAACATGAGACACCCATTTTAGAGAGAGAGGATAAGAAACATATTCCAATCGACCCCACCACCATCTACACTTTGAACAGTCGAGGAACAACATCTGTCAGAACTATCTTGTGATACGAGCCTAAAACTACGATTCGATAAAGACAAACTGTTTCAATTTTGGAGCAATTCATCCCAAGAATATCCTACTATCAGTAGTACGGCTTTGAGGGTTCTTTTACCATTTGCTACGTCGTACTTGGATGAAACTGGCTTCTGTGCACTTGCAGTGATCAAATCGAAGTACAGGTCACAAATAAATTTAGAAAAAGGAATGAGAGTAGCAATTTCAAAACTTCAGCCCCGATTTGAGAAGTTATGCTCAGAAAAGCAAGCTCGTTCTTCTCATTAATTGTATTATTTGTAGTTTTTTTTTAAGGTTTTTAATAAATAATAATTAAGACTCTATATTCTTTGGAGTTTTTGAATAATAAAGTAATTTTATTGTCTGCTAGAGCTCCACACGGGTATCTTCTTTTAGAAGGGCGTCGCATAAAAATTGCAACCTGCAACCTATAAAGGGAGACGCAGTAAAAAAAAGATTGGGAACCCCTGTAATAGGTGTTTTCTTGAAAAGTACAACTACAAGTAAACTTCAATACTTTCAAGTGGTAGAAGATCATCGCCAAGAAACCTCATCTTTAAACTACTACGTCAGAGTTATTCAATTTTGGGCCTTTTTTTATGGATCTAGCACACGTGCTGCAGGGAGGTCCCTAAAGCGCTACAGGAGCGGCACGTGTGCGGAAAAAGCGATTCACGTTGCTCTTGAATCGCTGTAAATTGTACTCGGTGAGAAACACAGTCCTGGGCAAATTATTCCAAAGGGATGATGTTCTCCATATAAAAGACTGCTTGAAAAGCGTTGTACAAGGAGTATCAAGCTAAACCTCATACGGATGTGAAGTATCAGCGCAAGGTGTATTTCTAACATGCACCGCTCAGGGAGGAATCAAACGGGCCACATCCTCCGAACACTTTCCATGGAAATACTTGTAAAATAGGCTCAAGTCGTCAACCGTTCTTCGATTTCCAGCGAATCAAGGCCGCCGGTCAGTTTCGGATCTCCAATGAGAACGAACAGCTCTTCTCTGAATAGAATCCAACAAATGCAGTGTATGTTTGGGACCGGAGCCCCAAACATGGGAGCAGTATTCCATAGTTGGTCGAATTTGAGCTTTGTAAAGAATTAACAGTTGTTGTGGAGTGTAAAGCTTTCAGGTTCGAAATAATATTCCCAACTTTTGAGAAGCTCTCCTTGCTATGCCTGCAACATGCTCATGCCAGGACATATTTGCTCCCAAATTAACGCCCAACAAATTGAGTCACGATGTTAGAGGAATGGAGTGCCCCGCCATAACTATGTCGGGTTCAGCAACGTTAACTTTTTTAGAAAAAACTGCCACCTGGGTTTTTGAAGCGTTAAGTTCCACTTGGTTACTGTCACCCCAAGATAGAATTTCTTCCAGGTCTTTGTTAAGTTGAACAACTTCCCGCTGTGGACACTCGCCGAGCGTGCCTTGGGGCACACCGGTGTTGAAGATGTTAGAAAGAAACCCGTCGACCGACACTCGTAAAGAATTGATTGAAAGAGTTGATTCCTACAGGCAAAAAATAAATCTAAATTTCTATTAAAATTAGTGGAAGCATCTTTCAAACATGTCTGTTTTCTTTTGTAGGTACGCTCAGTGCTCATCAGAAAAAAAACTTCAGGAAGCTAAATTTGAGGTCCTGACGTCTGAAGCGTCGTATCTGAACTCACTGAATGTACTTAGTAATCACTTTGTTAAAAACTTGAATGCAAGTAACTTACTTACAAAAGAAGAAACAGAAATCCTTTTGGCCACGTGGAAGCAGGTATTTTTTTAAAATTTATACAAACAAAGCCATAGTGAATTCCTTTACTTCTATTTATCAACGTGTTACTTACTTTTTATACAGGGTGTCCCAGTATTCCGTGTACATAGTGGATTTCTGGGATGAAAATATGACCATTTAACCCAAGTTGCGTTAATCCAAAAATTTGTAATTTTTGAGATACAGGGTGTCAAAGTTATACTTTTATTTTAGTTTTTCTTAAGTAGCTACACTAATAATTGTATTATTTGTACAAAATTCGGTGCTAAGGGGTTTTCTGAGATGAGAAATCGAGATCGGCCCACAGTTTTGTTGTAAATTACTTATTGCCCTGTGTTTACTTTTAAATTGTCATAACCTTTTTATACCACTCAGTATGATATTTTTAATTAAATATTCGTATTCTCCGCCTTCTCCTGTCTAAAAAAAGACTCTTGGTAAATGTTGCTCCGAACAACAGTTTCTGAGATAGTGGGATGTTTGTTTCCATTTTTAATTCCATTGTCAAATTCGCAAATGCGTTCCTTCACGTTGTATAGTTACTTGGCAACGCTCAAAAATTACTCTGACAATGATGTAAGATATCATATGTTCTGTGACTTAATTGGCTTGTAGTAATATTGACACAAAGTAACTGTCGACAGATATTAAACAAGTTTTACGAGTATTAACAAGAATTAATCCCTTCTCAAGCTCAACAGTGTTTTAAATCTATATTATTATGGAGTACACTTTTGGTGAGCTAACTTCTCGGATATATCACGAAAGATTTCCGCATCGTCGAACTCCTAACCATCAGATTTTGCCAATATTGAGAGGCGACTTCGAGAAATTGAACAATTTAAGCCGATCAGGAATAATGCTGGGCGGCCTTCACAAGCTAGAACACCCAATGTTGAAGAAGAAATCCTTGAAATTGTACACGATAATCCTGGAATCAGTACTCGTTTAATTGAACGTCAAACGGGAATATCAAAAATACAACTAACCGGATCATTAGACAACAAATTATTCACCCCTTTCATATACAGTCCGTCCAGGATCTCTCATCTCGAGATCTTGGATCCTGTTTGCATTTTTCGCAATTTATTCGAGCACGCATAGCGACTGTACCGGCTTTTTACACTAAAGTCCTGTTTACAGACGGAGCACGCTTCACTCGACGTGGTATAACTAATATGCATAATAATCATGTTTACGCTGAAGAAAACCCACATACTGTGTAACAAAGACCGTTTCGACGCGAATTCAGTATTAATGTCTGGATGGGAGTTGTCGCGAACTATTTGATCGGGCCGTTTAGATTACCAGATCGACGTGATGGTGACATTTACTTGAATTTCATCCATGAAACTATTCCTGAGTTATTGGAAAACGTACCCATTAATTTACGTCGCGACATGTTTCTCGTGTACGATGGTGTACCAACCCATTTTGCGCATAATGTGAGGTTTTTTTTAAACCAAAATTACCCAGATAAATGGATCGGAAGAGGTAAAGATGCTCCTATTCACTGGCCACCTCGTTCACCAGACTTAAATCCATGCGATTTCTTCCTTTGGGGTGCATTGAAATCGAAAGTTTATCAAGTTCAAATCGACCACATTGAGGAATTGTGGAATAGGATTCAAAATGCTGCTAACGCTTTACGAGATGAAGACATTTTAAGAAGAGTGCATTTAAATTTCCTGCGACGTATTAATTTATGCATTTACGAAGGTGGCGGCCATATTGAACATTTATTGTGAAACCAATACCTTTTCAGTTAAACGATTAAACCTTTTTCTTTTCGAATTTATCAATTTGTGGGTAATCTTTTATGACTTTGAATTGTTGTGGCTGTTACTTGATGGAAATTCATAACGAATGTAATGAAATGTTATACAACAAGACATACTAAATTTATTTAAACACGAGCCTCAATCAAAATTATTTTTGCTTTAATAATACGTTTTATAATAGTTCTGAGAGTCTCATAATGGGTAGTTCACTTAGCCCGCTTTTAGCAGAAATATTTATGGATAACCTAGAAAAACAAATACATCGACAAGAATTTAGCAAATCATTTTTGTATTGGTACCGATATGTAGAATATGTAGACGACATCTTTGCTTGTTTTAATGGTACAGAGCGTCAACTTGACAATGTTTTTAACTATATAAACAATACATAAAAATATTAAATTCACTATGGAACTAGAAGTCGACAATAAAATTAATTTTCTTGACTTAACGATAACCAGACATTACAACAAACACAAATTCTCTATTTTTCACAACCCTCACATACAGATACTACAATAAACATAAAATCAGCTCACCCCCTACAACACAAATTGGCAGCTTACCACAGTATGTTGCATAGACTTGTAAGTGTCCCCTTATCTGTAGATGATTTTAATAAAGAATTAAATCTAATAAAACAAATTGCTGTTAACAACGGATATTCTCCTGACACCATAGACTCAATTCTAAACAATAAATTTTAAAAAAAAGCTATTTCTTTAGTATACCCCAAGGCAGAAAACACAGGAAAAAATATAATGTTTTAACCTATTTTGGTAACACGTCAGAGAAAATGAAGAACCACTTAAACAAATATAATATCAACATAGCTTTTAGGACAAACAACTCGTTAAGAAAATTCATTAAGAACGCAAAGGGAAAACAAAATAGATCAAAAAAATCTGGAGTGTATCAGTTGAATTGTGCTTCTTGTCATAAAAGTTACATAGGTCAGACAGGTCGCTCATTCGAAACTCGGATTTCAGAACATAAAAGAAGCTATTTAAAAAAAACAAAACTGACTCAGCGTACAGTAATCATTTAACAGAATCAAATCATCTTTTTGACGATAAATTTAAAATTCTACACATACAAAACAAAGGCGTAAAATTAAACCTATTAGAAAATTTAGAAATAAATAGAATCAAAAATTCAGACATCATCTTAAACGAACAAAAAGATACCTGTCTGGCCCATGGTAACTCCCCTTTACTCAATTTATACAATTAATATTCAGAATGGATTTCCCAGCAATATTCATTAGCATATAGTATTAATTTTATTACCTATCTACCTTATTGTATTTGTATAAATGTAACAATACTAATATTCAAATATAAGTAAGTTGCAACCAAAAATCAAGCTGCTAATTTATAAAACCATCGTGAGGGCAGGACTCACACACGCCTGCCCTACTTGGTCTAAACTCACCAAGACACGCAGAGCTCAACTTCAGGCAGTACAGAACAAGGCCTTGAGGATGATCACGGGAGCCCCATGGTTCGTCCGAAACCGGCAATTGCATAGAGACCTCGGTGTGCCAACAATCAAGGCACACATGAGGTCCACCAACATCAAGTTCTTCGCAAAGGCGCTACAAAACCCAAACGCCACCATAAGGAGCGCATTCCACGTGCCCGCCAACGCCCGCCATCACTATCCAAGACCTTCTGACCCCATATCCGACGAAGACGATGGCCCTCCCCCACCCCCATGAAGATTGTAACCTAGATTAAGTTTAGAATTAAGTTCTAGATTAGTTTAGAATTAAGCTCTAGTTAAGTTAGATTAGTCAACCAATGTAATTAAAACCCAATGTCCTAGGTTAAATTAATTAGGATTACTGTATAGAACCTAGGTTAAGTAGTATAGGAATATAAGCTATCATAAATGTAAGTAAGAGGCATAGCCTAACTTAAATTCAATAAAGACAATGACAAATTCAAATATCATTTTGTATCAGAAGAAGCTATAGTATAGCGAAACGCGTCATACAGTTTCAGTGAAACTAAATAAAGTGAAAATTTGACAAAATCAGTCTTTCATTACAATCTTTTATGACCTTAGCCAGTTGGTTTTTACATTCTTACTGTTATTGGCCCGTTGGTTTTCAAATGTATTATTTTTGTTAGCCTGTTTACCTTTTAACATGCTCTAAATTTCAAAGACTATTCTTTTGGACTTGTCCTAAGCCTGGATGAAGTGTGATGGAACGCATTTGCGAATTTGACAATAGAATTAAAAAATGGAAACAAACATCCCATTATCTCAGAAACTGTTACTCGGAGCAACATGTACCAAGAGAGCTTTTTTAGACAGGAGAAGGCGGAAAATGCGAATATTCAATTAAAATTATCATACAGAGTGGTATAAAAAGGTTATGACAATTTAAAAGTATACACAGGGCAATAAGTGGCGCCCCCTACAATTTCCAACAAAACTGTATGCTGATTTCGATTTTTCATCTCAGAAAACCCCTTAGCACCGACTCTTGTACAAGTAGTATAATTATTAAGAAAGCTACTTAAGAAAAACTAAAATAAAAGTATAACTTTGACACCCTGTATCTCAAAAATTACGAATTTTAGACTAAAGTAAGCTAGGTTAAAAGTCCACAGTAATTCTATGTACATGGAATACTGGGACACCCTGTATAAAAAGTAACTAACACGTTGATAAATAAATTTAAAAAATTCTAATAATATGTTGAATAAAACAAAACATGTAACTAGAAAATACATATGTAGATCTTTAGGCAATTATTCACATTAATTGCATTTTTCAGTGCGGAATTCATCGGAAAAACTTCTTCATGATTTAGAAAAATGTTGGCAAGATAATATACTCCTTCACGGTATTTGTGATATTGTCCAGAAGCATGCAGAAGAGAACTTTAATGTCTACATTCCTTACTGTGAAAACCAAGTGTTATTTGAC
Organism: Pachyrhynchus sulphureomaculatus; assembly: GCA_019049505.1. Taxonomy (NCBI): domain Eukaryota; kingdom Metazoa; phylum Arthropoda; class Insecta; order Coleoptera; family Curculionidae; genus Pachyrhynchus; species Pachyrhynchus sulphureomaculatus. Next base: position 214,382,265 of record CM032456.1, on the reverse strand, counting down.
GAGACGTTGAAAGGGTTAAAGTAAGTCCATTTTTTTGCATATAGTGTATATTTCTAGAAACTTGTCACGTCAAAAAAGTTTTTCTTATTGCACATTTTTAGATTAGATTTACCTGCAAATCTTCTCCAGAAATCCATTTCCAATACAAGTAGTAGTCTTTTTGTTTATTTGTCAGCTGCCATACTTCCGAACTATAAGTCAGTGTAGGTTGTAATATAGTTAGTTTCTTTTTTGCCTCCGCTCTAATATTTTTTTGCAATAGTATTGAATTCAATGCGCCAATAACCTTTTTTCCTTTTGTTATTCGACCCACTCCATCCTTTGGCTTCAACAAGAGTCTCCTTAAAGGGAAGATGAAGAAATGGACAACATCCATCGTGGGGAAACACTGGAACGACATTAATGGCCTCGAACATTCCAAAAAGTTTCTGAGCTTCGATGCTAAGAGGGCGGACTTTGCTCTGAAACTGGATAGGAAAAGCCTAAGGACACTGTCGGGGGCACTCACAGGTCACTATGCCTGTAATAAGCACCTATACAGAATGGGCATTTCAAATACCAGCACTTGCAGATTCTGCGGTGAAGAAGATGAGTCAATGGAACACTTGATCACTATCTGTGTGGCACTGGGACACAGGAGATACAGGCTACTACATGCCTATACGCTGGGTGAACGGGACTTGCTAACACTCCCATTGAAGGAGCTGGTCCGGTTTTTTGACGTATTAAACCCGTGAAAGACAAGGGGAGGCACAATAGATCAACGATGGTCGCAGTGCAAAGGGCCGTCTTGGGCTAGATCCCACCTTTATTACATTACATTACATTACATTTTGTTATTCTGTCTTGTATTGTTTCGTTGTTTCGTTCAATCTTGGTGAGTCTCGTGCCGACATATACGTATTCTTTACAGCAGTTGATAGTTTCATTGTTTAGAATCAGATCTTCTGGTGACGGTTCTTGTCCAATGCTTAAATATTGTGTCTTCTCTGTATTTATTTGTAATCCCCATTTCCTGTATTCTTCGAATAGTTTCCGGGACATGTATTCCAGATCCTATTTATCTTGAGCCACCACCACCTGATCATCTGCGTAATGTAATGTGTATAGGGTTATGTCCCCTGTTGCTATTCCCATGCCATTACACTTCCGTTTCCACATTCCCAGAGCTTCATCGATGTATATATTGAATATAGTGGGTGACAAAGAACATCCCTAGCGTAGGCCTTTAGTTATATTGAGGCCCTTTGAAAGTTTATTTTCTACTTTTATTCTAGATGTTGTGTTTCTATAGGATTCTTTAATGGCATCCGTAACAGTCACATTAATATTAGATTTTTCTAGGACTTCTCATAGTTTAACAATAAGGACCGTGTCATATGCCTTTGTCAGATCTACTAGAAGTAGGTGTTCATTTTGTGACCGCATTGTTCTTTTTTCGATAATTTGTGTTAAATAAAAAATATTGTCAATTGTTGATCGACCTACTCTAAAACCGTTTTGTTCTTGAGATTCGTAGGAATGATTCTCTACTCTTTTAATATTTTTTCATAGAGTCGGCTTAATGTACCATTATACCTCGATAGTTACTGCAGTTCTTTTTGTTGCTCCTTTTATGTATAGATGTAATCCAGCCTTCTTTCCATTATTGTGGAATTGGTTCCCCATTTAAACATCGGTTAAAAATTTATGTTAAGATCTTAAATAGTTTTTCAGTTCCATTGCTTATTAGTTCTGCGGGAATACCTTTCGGGCCTGGCGCCCGATTGTTTTTTAGTAAATATAATAGAATTTTCTTGGAGGATTTGTTTATATATTCTGATCTTTGCTCTACCAGGAGTGATTTATATTGTTCCTCCGATTGTTGGGCTGTAATTGAGTTTATATTTATTTCATCTCTCTTTTGTGTCCTTAGATTTTTAATAAATCTCCATAATTTTCTAGATTTACGTCCACCTATCTATCCACCTAATTCTTGGCATTTGTTTTCCCAACTTTGTTTTTTTGCTTGAACTACAACTTGTTTGAATATTGTCATAGCTTTTTTGTATTCCTGTCTGTCTTCATGCCTCTTTGTACTCTTTTTCATAGAGCTTTTGTTTTTTGTTCTTAAGTTGTTGTAGTTGATCGTTCCACCAGTACTTCCTAGATTTGTGATATGTTTCTTTAATTCCTAAGGATTCTATCATCTATTACATTTTTAAGTAGAGACTCTGTTGATATATTCTCATAAACATGTAGTAATTTTTGATCTCGTCTATATTTAAGTTAAGTTCTTGTACTTTCATTCTCTAAACTTGATAAATTGTATCAAGATTCTTTATTGCTTTCCAGATTTCCATTTTCAGGTTGTCGATGGCTGGTTTGTCTGATTTGTTTATGCACCGGTAAAATTATTTTTCCTTTTAGGATATAGTGATCGCTTCCGCATTCAGCTCCTCTGTAAACTCGGACGTCGTGTATCTTAATTTTTGATTTTTGCTTGATAATTAGATAGTCAATTATCGATTTTAGGTTTCTGGTTCTTTGGATCCAAGAGTTTTTGTGGATATTTTTATGCGCATAAAAGCCGTTAGTTATTGTTAGTGATTGATGTTGACATGGTTCAATCAGTCTTATCCCATTATCATCTAGCGTATCTTCTCTATGAGGTCCAACTACTAGATTCTGTGATTTTTTTTTTTTTTCCGGTTCTGGCATTTATGTCTCCAAATATTTCTCTAGAGGGTCCTATATTTGATGTTTCGTCCTCTAATTGTTTATAGAATTTTGCTTTTTCTTCAAACCTCGTCGTCATTCGGACCATATATACAAATTATCGACATTTTTATTCCCTTCAGGCATACGTTAACTCTTAATGTCCTCTCATTCACAGCTTCACATTCAAAGATATTTCCTTTGTGCCTTTTTCCAATATATACACATACATATATATATATATATATATATATATATATATATATATATATATATATATATATAAACCCAATGACGATTTCTCATCTCACCAAACCGTGAAAGTTGCCATTCCAAATTCACTGTCAGACGTCCTAAAATATTATTTTTTGTTTCAAAACTTTTCAATGTATAATAAGGGACTGTTTTTAGTCAATTTCCACTGGTTTTTATTATATATTTATAATGAATTTCCATCCAGTAGAAACTACAACCATCCGAAATTCAAAACTTTTCTTTCTTATTTATCGGATTATTTAAATGGTATTATTTTTATTTTATTTATTTTGTGCTTGATTTGGAAGGTCAGGTTGATGTGGTGTTTACTGACTTCTCGAAGGCGTTTGACAGGATAGATCATGGTGTGCTTCTGCGAAAGATGATCGATTTCGGCTTCACGCCGAATTTTGTTAGTTTCTTCAGGACATACCTGGTGGAAAGATTCCAGTATGTTCAGTATAATGATTTTAAGTCGCATTGGTTTCGTGCAGAGTCCGGTATTCCACAGGGCTCAAACTTGGGACCTTGGGTTCCTTATGTTCATAAATGACATTCAGGAGGTCATTGATGTGGAATACCAGATGTTCGCGGATGACCTGAAATTGTATGTGTCAGTTGAGTTTGGTGGTAGTGACTGTGAACGACTGCAGAGTAGTGTTAAGGCAGTGCGGGCGTAGTGTGACAACAATGGGATATTGTTAAATGCAAGCAAATGTTCTGTAATGACAGTGAGTCGTAAAGTATCTCCAGTGAACTATAATTACAGTTGCAGAGAGTGGAGACAGCCAAATACCTGGGCATTATTCTGGACTCTAGGTTGACCTTCAATCAGCACATTGGCAAGGTGGTTTCAGAAGTGATGAAAATGACGGGGTTCATAATTAATGACAACATTATTCAATACATTGGTCAGAAGTAGGCTCGAGTATGGGTCTATTACCTGGGCACCATTGTATAATAGGTGGGTTGTGGGTTTGGAAAGGGTTCAGAGGAGGTTTTTAAACTTTTTGACCAGGAAAGTTGATGGGGTGTATCCACCAGTAGGTATAGAGAATGATACTTTGTTAGAGAGATTTACTTATATGACCTTAGAGAAACGTAGAAATATGGGTATGATGATGTTTCTGTATAAACTTGTAAATGGTGTGATTCAATGTCCACTGTTGATGCAGGAACTGAATTTTGTTGTGCCCAGATTAGCTCATCGGCCTGGAAACTTCTTCTATCTTCCTACTGCTCACACAAATATATTGTATTCTTCTCCCGTTTATAAGATATGCGCTGCTTATAATAAGGTATCTAGAGCATGTGATCTGTCCATGTCTCGGAGGGAATTCTTCTGTATCTGTCTAAATTTATTTTAATAGCTGTAAGCATATGTGAAATTGTAGTTTGTTTATTGTTTGTAGAATTAAGCATTTTGTGATATGTATTAGTATTGTTTAATGATTGTATAATCGGCCCTATTAATTAATTATTTTGTTGGGCTTGTAATAGTAATAAATAAATTTATATTATGTGAAAAAATTATAACAACCTGTTTTAAATTTTAGAAAACGTGTTGGATCTAATGACTTTCTAAAACAGCTGGAAATGAGTGAAGCTTGCCAATCGCTATTTTTATATTCATTCTTAATGTTGCCAATGCAGAGAATAACAAGATGGCCTTTACTCGTGGATGCAGTATTAAAGAGACTTGTTCAGCAGGATGCTGAGTATTATGCATGTCAGTTTGCTTTAGCAACGCTGAATAAGGTAAAGTAACACACATCTTAACTATACATAGATTATCTTAACATTAGAATCATCATCAGCCTTCCGTCTCAGTTCGTTGGTAAATATAGGCCTCCCTTATTTATTTCCAAATCCACCAGTACTCAACCACATTAATCCCGCAGTCTTTTTCAAATCATCGGTCCAGTGAATCGGAGGGTTTCCCCTTGATCGTTTGCCAAAGTACTGCCTTCATAGAAGAAGTATTTTAAGCCATATGTCCTTCTTATATCTTGCTACAGGGGCTGCAAAATTCCACTTAAGTTCCCGGATTGCTGGAATCCATTCGTTTCTTCTTCGGTCCCTTAAGCCTCTTCTCAGCCTTTGGCTTAGTTTTTAACTTATTTATGGAGAGCTTTGTTAGAGTCTACGTTTGGGCACCATAGACAAGGACGGATAGGACATATTGACTGAACAGACGGGCACGAAGATACATAGAAATGTTTTTATTCTTTAATGTTTGTCCCAATTTTCCAAAAACCGCCCATGCTAACCTCCTCTTATATTTGTTATTGTATGAAGTAGGCAGACATAGCTCTGGCATTTTCTATTCCTTGGTTCCTTAATCCATATGCATTTGTGCTGCACATTTTTTAGTTTTGCGGAGGTTCATCCTCAGTCTACTTTATTTGACTCTTCTTCTAGTTCTTCCAACATCCTCTGTATTTCATGTTCGCTCTCGGATATCAACATCGTCCGCGTATCTCAAATAGTTCAGCCTCTTGCTATTAATATTTATACCCCTATCTTGCCAATTCAATTTTCTGGACACATCCTCCAACGCTGATGTGAACAGTTTAAGTGAGTTAGCACTTTCATATGGTTAAACTGTGGAAGTGGCATTCTTATATATATATATATATATATATATATATATATATATATATATATATATATATATATATATATATATATATAATTTAATAAATCTATGTATCTACTGTTTATTCTAGCATGTGTCAGCGATTTTATAATAGCCCAATGCTCTACTGCAGGGGTCGGCAACCTTTTAACTAAGGCGTGCCAGTTTTCATCCATACAATATTTTGCGTGCCGACATAGGTAGTTACTACAACTAAAATTAACAAAAATTAACTTAAATTAACTTAAAATATTGCTTTTAGAAGGTTTAATTACAAAAAAATTTTAACATTTAACAAATAATTTTATTATACTAGTCCTAGGACCTAGTGTGAACCCTGTGGTTGAAGTTCTTTAGAGAGTTTTCTTATATCCGGTTCATGTCTGGTTATTTTCAGTGTCACACATGCTTCCCAGTTGTCTGTTGTCAGCCTGCTTCGGTACGGGTTTAAAATCACTCTCATATGGGAAAAAAGTTGTTCACAGATATAGGATGATCCGAAAGCTGTAAGCATGGCAAAACGCTACTTTCTTAAGACAAATAAATTTCTCTGGTAAACTCATCCAACTACTGAGTATCTCGTTTGAATGGTTCTGGCAGTCACCTTCTAATACCCTTCTTAATTCTACAAATTTCGTGTTCCATAACTCGGAGCTTTTAAATTCAATGTATTGAAGATCAAAATCATTAATGTCCATCCATGAGAAAAGAGATATGTCAAAGCAACTGCTGGAAAAATCCATTAAATCTGGTTTGATTAAAAAAGCGAACATAGGACCATGTTTATCAAAATCCTGACCCCTCTCGATAAACTCCTCTTTTAAATTAGCCATATATTTAAGAATTTCGTCTATTAGTGCACCATCGTCGACACTGGATATATAAGTTTTTAAATTTGGAAAATATTTATATGTGTTTGTAGTAATATCTCTGATAAATAAATCTATTTTTAATTTGAATGATTTCCAGGATTTGTATAAATCCAGAACTGTTTTGCCTGAACCTTGTAACTTTAAGTTGAGTTCACTGAGATAGTTTGTAATATCAGTAAGAAATATTAACATACAGATCCAGTTCTTATCTTATATTTCAGGATAAGCATCCACTTGATTTTTTTTCCAACAAGAACGATTTAATTTCGCCCATACATTGCACAAATCTAGAGAGCACTTTACCACGGCTGAGCCAGCGCACATTATTGTGCAATGGTATATCTGAATATGCACATTCTAATTCCTGCAGAAACGAAAAATTGTTTATGGATCAGTGAAGAACGACCGACAATGTAGTTAACTATTTTAACCACCCTATCCATCACGGATTTTAAACTTCCAGCGGAGATTTTAGCGCACAAACTCTCTTGGTGAATTATGCAATGAAAATTCAAAACTGATCGACCTTGCGTTCAATAAGAAGGGAAACAAATCCTTTATGTCTCCCAATCATAGCAGGAGCGCCATCTGTCGTTACGCAAAATTTTTTATTTAAATCAATGTTCCGCTTTTCAAAATGTTTAACAAATTCTGAAAATATATCCTCTCCTCTTGTAGTTCCCTGCAATGGAAGCAGACAAATCAGCTCTTCATACGCACTGCCATCATCGAAGTATCGCGCAACGATTGCCAGGCAATGTCATTAATATCGACACTTTCATCCAATGCTACACTAAATACAAAACTCCGTTTGATAACGTCTCTCTGCTGTTATTTCGGTAATTCGTCTCTCGATGGTCCGCGCTGATGCCGGTATATCCCTAATCCTAGCCAATATTGTATCCTTATTGGGCAAGTCGTCGAATAAAATCTCGCCAGTACTCAAAAACGTTTGCTTCATAAATTCTCCGTCAGTGAACGGCCTACTCTTTTGTGCCAGCGATTGTGCAATTTTGAAACTGCACCTGATTTTTTCCTTGGAAAACTTTGCTAAAGGATGTTGACTGTTTCTCGTATTGTTTACTTGCTCTTTGTATTGCCTCCCTTTTATCAGCGTTATCTTAAAATGACGATTCATGTTTTATTTGGAAATGTCGTTGAACACTAGATATCCGGAAAACTACGCTTTCCCGACATAGGACACAAATGGCCCGATCGTTTTGCTGTACAAAACCGTAATCTGTTGTCCATGAAGTTTGAAATGATCGAACGTCTACCTTCTGTTTCTTCGCGGCCATAACGCAACGTAATTTTAATTTTTAAACTTTTCGACGACTATTGACTGGAACGGATGTTACTTCTATACTAAATGATCCAAACGTGTAGCCGCTTGCTATATATAGAAAAATATTGTTTCCAGGAAATTCCAATAATTACATTTATTAAATTTCTTAGAACAAATATTATTATCTACAACGCGCCCATTGCAATCAAAGGGCCGCCTAGAAGTTAAATCTAACAAAAACTAAAGTTCGGCAATATAAAAAGAGTTGCGGTGCGCGTCGATTGAAGTCAAGTCAAACAAAAACCGCCTTATAGCTGCTCTTTTGATCTGAATTGAGGACGTTTATTTGTGTTTTTACCTAGGCTTATATTTTGAGGCTTGCCGTCTTTAATACTTGCCGAAATTAAAGCCAAACCAATGCATTCAGTAAAATTATAAATTACAAAATATATATTTTGTAGTTTTTGGTAATAATACCTAGTGACCTATATAATATATCGTTTTTGTTTGTATCGTTAAAGTAATACTGTCTTCGATTATTTATTTAATTTCGAAACAGGTCACAGATTACAAAATTAATGTGTAAACTTTGAATAGGTACGCGTGCCATTCAGAATTGCTTGGCGTGCCAGAGATGGCACGCGTGCCATAGGATGCCGACCCCTGCTCTACTGTATCAAACGCTCTTTGAAAATCCACAAAAGTCAAACACAAATTCGAAATTATATTCTACCGCCTTTTCTGTGAAGAGTCGTGCTTAATAAATGTTCACTTCTAATGAAGTTTGGATGGAGTTTATTGGACAGTCTGTTAGAATTTTTGTAAATAGCTTGTAAATGTGCGACAGGAGTGATATTGACCGATAATTTTCCAGATTTTTTCTATTGCATGTATGTATGTATGTATATATACAGTAGAATCTCGATTATCCGAAATAAGATGGACCAAAGTGATTTCAGATAATCGAATTTTTTTATAAAATAGAAGTTGAATACAACATTGCAGATTGACTTAAAAGCATTTATACGATATGCTATTACGTACATAGGTATTTATTAAAACAAAGAATAAAACAATTAGTTTACTTATTTTATGTGTATATATATATATATATATATATATATATATATATATATATATATATATATATATATAATATACGGAAAATCAAAAATAAAACAGTTTCATTCTTAACTTTAATGTTTTAAAAATGAGGTAATTTTTAACTACACTCGTTTTGCGTTAGTTCTGTTTTTGGCTGCAATGTCTCTCCAACGTTTGATAAACAAAACATCCGCGGCGGTTGCATTTATTTGTTGTTCTACATAAGTTAACGCTTTTTCTAAGGCCTCTAATCCTTCTGAATGTGACATTTTTACTGGAATATTGTCCGTGGCTTCTACTTCGTTATCATCATCGTCATCACTGTCTATTTTATTAGCATTTTTGCATACACTTTTAATTAATTCTTGGTCAGTCATTTCATCTTCCACACTATGACTGTTTAACTATTCACAAACATCGGTAACATTTTCACGTCCTGATATTCTTGTAATAATTTGATGTAAACTTTCATTATCTTCTGTTTCTGCCTCTGAGTAATGTCGCTCCTCTTGTGGAATCAATTTTGACCAAGATTTTTCCAGAGTACTACTCTTTACTTGATTCCAGGCTGAAGCTATCCAATATATAACATTTTTCAGATTTATCTTTTTTAGACAAACAGATTGCCATCTTCATCTACTTCTTCTAAAATATGCTCCAACAACAAACACCTGTAACTGCGTTTTAAATTTTCCAGTACACCCTGATCCATAGGCTGAATGAGAGAAGTTACAGCAGGACGCAAAAACATTGCTTTTATTTCCCCACTTTTAACGCCCCCACTTGGGTGAGTGGGGGCGTTATCTAGTAACAGAATACATTTTCGAGGATATTCATGTTCTTTTAAAAAAAGGTCCACTTTGGGAACAAAATCTCCAAAAAAACCAGTCTTTAAATAGAGTTGCGTTTATCCAGATATTGTTTTGATTTTTATACAAAACAGGAAAAGCATTGCGACGAATATTCTTAAAGGTTCGTGGATTTGCTAGCTTACCAATACATAATAATAGAAGTTTGTGTCTTCCAGAAGCATTACTGCATGCAAGAACAGTAATACGTCCTTTGCTACGTTTCTAACCAGGTGCACCAGCTTCCGTTTTTGAAGCTTAGGTATTTGACGGCTACATTTTGTAGTTCAAGCCTGTTTCATCACAATTAAAGATTTGGTCTGGTTGTAAACCACGTTCTTTCATAAGCTGCTCAAAATTCTCTGCAAATTTTTTTTGCAGCAGATACATCAGCCGACAATCTTTCTCCACAAACTTTCAGTTGGCGTACACCATGTCTTTTTTTCCACCTGTCTACCCATCCATCACTTGCAGAAAAATTTACAGGCGCTTCAATAACGGCAACTCTTCGCTTAAACTCACTGCCTTATGTTTTAAAATTGTTCCTGAAATTGGTATTCCGCGTTCTCGATTCTGTGTAAACCATAAAAATAAAGAATCATCCACTTTTTGGTATTCACCGCTTTTCATACTTTTTCGTGGCTGTGTGGACGATGACAAAACACTAAACCATTTTTCAAGTTTTTCGCGATTTTTTCTCCACTCTGAAACAGTACTCGCGGCTACGCCTAATTCCTTTGCTATATTTTTAAGAAGTTCGCCATTATCTAAACGTTAAATTGCTTCAAGTTTCTCTTTTAAGGTAATAACAACACGTTTACGCTTATTACTATGACGCCCCATTTTGTAAAATATCTATTAAAACGAAACTATTACCTCTGCGATAATAACAGACGTAATAAGTAACTTATAACACTCGTCGACTAACTAAAACATATACAGCGGTGAAATTCTAGACGTCGAGTAGTCCCCGACGCGTTAAGGAAACCACTCATCGTCTGTTTCGAATAATGGGGATTTCTTCGTTTAATGGAAATACAATTTGCTTTTTAACAGTTTGTTTCGGATAAGCCGGATTTCAGATAATTGCGATTCGGATAATCGGGATTGTACTGTATATATATATATATATATATATATATATATATATATATATATATATATATATATATATATATATATATATATATATATATATTATATATACATATACATATATATATATATATATATATATATATATATATATATATATATATATATATATATATATATATATATATATATATATATATATATATATATATATATATATATATATAGTTTTGATTGTATTATGGAAATTTACTTTCCCTTTACTTGAGAAAGTCGAATTCGCTATCCATTTTAGGACTGCAAGGAAAGTAAATTACTTTATTTTTTTAGATTGTAAGTCAATGCAACGAATCTGCTAGAAAAAAAGAACGAGAGACTGAATTGAAGAGGATAGCCAAGCAACTGGAATTTCCTCAAAATGTGCAAACAGTAAATATATATTCACCAGAGCGGTGGCTAATACGTTGTGGCCAAATAACGCATATACAAATTAGAAACGATGATGCTAAACTAACTTTTGGAAAAAGGTTTAGTAAAACCAGCGTATATTTGTTTCTATTTAACGACTTATTTTTGGTAACTAAAGAAAAAAGGTAAACATTTTAGTTCAATTTTCGTGAAATATGTGTGTGTGTACTTATTTTAAGTTCAGCCTTATTACTTGCATCAAATCTAATAAATAACAATTTAAACTAAGACGAATATACATAGTAACTTAAGAATTTTCAACTGATATTGTAATCGTTGGCTATGTTAGCAGTCAAATGACTGACAACCTACTCGTTTCGTTGGCCAATAAACTAAGATATTTCTTTAATATACCCGGATGAGCAAGAAAATCGACTCAAACTATTTGGCTTCATATATCCTAGAATGTAGTGTTCATATATTTTTACTGATTTTAGTATCATTTGAAAGCACATTCTCTTCTCTTTCTAATGATACCAAATTTCATAGCATACCTCATGCTTTTTACTGATTAATATGATTGAAGGAGAAACAAGGAGAACAAGGATTGAAAATAGGGGTAAGAGAGAGGAAAAATTAAACAAATTTTAAGTTTAACAATTAAATTTATTGATAAAACCAAAATCAATATGTTGTATTAACCCCCTAACCCTTATTACTACCTTGAGCAGGTTTTTCATGGAGGGGATGAGCTTTTTTCACCACTATCTGGGAGATTCTTCCCCACTCTTCTGCTACGCAACCTTTAAGTCCCTCAGCGATGCAGGAACTGGATTTCTGGTTCGAACCCTTCTTTTGAGCTTATCCCACATGTGATTGAATTGAGATCAGGACTCTGCGCAGGTCAGTCTAATGTTGGTATTCCCACTTCCACCAGGTATTGCTGCACCGATGCAGCAGCATGTAGCTTCACGTTGCCGTGCACGAAGCTTTCACCAACAAACTCAGCGTAAGGAACGACGTGTTTCTGCAGGATCCCTTCAATTGTTAGATCGGTTATCGCATATAGTAAGATGCCTCCCCCACACCATGACGGAACCTTCTCTGTAGGGGACTGTTTCAGTAACGCAGTACTGCGCATAACGCTCCCCAGGCCTCCTATAGACACGTCTTCTTCCATCATTACCATGTAGGCACGTTCGGGACTCGTCGACATGCTCTCGGGCAAATCTGAGTCACGCTTCTTTAAATCTTCTTCGGACAGCCCGACCACGAACTTGTCGGAGCTCCTGCTGGTCAAGTGACGATTTCTTAGAGTTGTGTTGACAATGAAGCGGTCGTTTCGCTCCGATGTATACCTTTTCTACCTGATCCTGGTCTCCGTGTAAAGGCGCCAGTCTCTTGGTAACGTCTACAGACTCTCGAGACAGCTAACTGGCTCAGGTGCAGTTTCGTAGCGACTACACGTTTCCGATAACATAATTAGTGAGCAGGTATGGCAGAGATGTGGACGGTTCAAGTTCCGATAAAGGAATGATAGGAAAATGCAGTTGCATGTGTATTCTAGGGATGAATAGCGCGCAACGTGAGCAAAAACGGTTATATTGAGTAAAACCGTTTTACTCAGTAAAACTTTTTAAAAATCCAAATGTTTTTGGTATTATTGGAAAGAGTGGAAAATCAGCATTCTAAAGATACCAAAAATAATACCACTGTTTGAAAATTAAATTCAAGGATCGGTGTTAAATGAAGCAAAATAGTTTGAGTCGATTTTTTTACTCACCAGTGTAGTTCAGTTAACGTCAGTGGATAAATAATAAACAGCTTGTTGTTTCTTATAAGAATACTAGCCGTGCCCGCGGCTCCGCTAGCGTGGACTTGATTCACTACTATCGTCACTGCTTATTCCTTATGTTACCCAACGTAATAAAATATCTCCCATTATTTCCCCTTATCTCCCAATATGTCTCCGTATCTCCCGTTATCTCTACATAATTTCCATTATCTAGGCTTATCTCTGCTCATCTCCCATTATTTATCCTTATCTCCCATTATTTCTCCTTATCTCCCATTATCTCACCTTATTTCCCATTATCTAGGCTTATCTAGACTTATCTCGCAATATTTCTCATCTTCCATTATTTATCCTTATCTCCCATTATCTCACAATAACTCCCACTATCTAGACTTATCTCTGCTTATCTCCCATTATTTCTCCTTATCTCCCATTATTTATACTCATCTCCCTTTATCTCACTTTATCTCCCATTATCTAGGCTTATCTCGACTTATCTCCCATTATTTCTCCTTATCCTCCATTATCTCACCTTATCTCCCATTATCTAGGCTTATATCGAATTATATAGAACATATGAATAAATTTATAAAAATACGTAAATCGGATAAGTGGTTCTCGAGTGATAAGCGCACTAACAGACAGACAGACAGACAGAGAGACGTTGCATTTTATATATATTACTAGCCGGGCCCGCGGCTCCGCTCGCGTGGACTTGATTCACTACTGTCGTCACTGCTTATTTCTTATGTTACCCAACGTAATAAAATATCTCCCATTATTTCTCCTTATCTCCCAATATTTCTCCTTATTTCCCATTATCTCTACATAATTTCCATTATCTAGGCTTATCTCTGCTCATCTCCCATTATGTCTCCTTATCTCCCATTATCTCTCCTTATCTCCCATTATTTCTCCTTATCTCCCATTATCTCACCTTATTTCCCATTATCTAGGCTTATCTCGACTTATCTCCCATTATTTCTCCTTATCTCCCATTATTTCTCCTTCTCTCCCATTATTTCTCCTTATCTCCCATTATTTCTCCTTATTTCCCATTATCTCACCACAACTCCCATTATCTAGACTTATCTCTGCTTATCTCCCATTATTTATACTTATCTCCCATTATTTCTCCTTATCTCCCATTATCTCCCATTATCTCACCTTATCTCCCATTATCTAGGCTTATATCGAATTATATAGAACATAAGTATAAATTTATAAAAACACGTAAATCGGATAAGTGGTTCTCGAATGATAAGCGCACTAACGGACAGACAGACAGACAGAGAGACGTTGCATTTTATATATATTGTATTCTTTGCTACATGATATTGTTCCATACTTAATGCTTTAGGGAGTGTATTGCAAGAGAACGCGCTAGCGGCAAACTTTTCTCCGACTTAATTCACTATTATCGTCACTGCTTATTCCTTATGTCACCTAATAAAATATATCCTATAACCTGGCCAGAGAACATACATATGTTTAAAGAAAAAGCACGTAAATCGGATAAGTAGTTCTCCAGTGATAAGCACACTAACGGACGGACAGACAGACAGACAGACAGACGGACAGAGAGACATTGCATTTTATATATATTATAGATATTCTCTGCTACATAATATTGTTCCATATTTAATGGTTTGGACTGTGTATTGCAAGAGAACGCGCTAGCGGCAAACTTTGTCCGACTTCATTTACTATTATTATCACTGCTCATTCCTTATGCTACCTATCGTAATAAAATATAGCCTATAACCTGGCCGGAGAACATATCTATGTTTTAAAAAAAAAAGTACGAAAATCGGATAAGTGGTTCTCCAGTGATAAGCGCACTAACGGACAGACAGACAGACAGACAGAATACGTTGCATTTTATATATATTATAGACGTAATAAAATATATACCTATAACCTGGTCAGAGAACATATGTATGAATTTAAAAAATCACGTAAATCGGATAAGTGGTTCTCGAGGGATAAGCGCATTAACGGACAGACAGAGAGACGTTGCATTTTATATATATTATAGATATAGATTATTATTATTATTATATAACCTGGCCAAAGAATATATGTATGAATTTAAAAAAAAGTGGTTCTCGCGTGATAAACGCACTAATGGACAGACAGACAGAGAGACATTGCATTTTATATATATTATAGATTATAGATATTCTCTGTTACATAATATTGTTCCATAATTTATGGTTTAGACTGTGTATTACAAGGGAACGCGCTAGCGGCAAACTTTTTTCCGACTTCATTTACTATTTTACGTCACTGCTCATTCCTTATACTACCTATCGTAATAAAATATAGCCTATAACCTGGCCGGAGAACATATGTATGTTTTAAAAAAAAAAGTACGAAAATCGGATAAGTGGTTCTCTAGTGATAAGCGCACTAACGGACAGACAGACAGAGAGACGTTGCATTTTATATATATTATAGATGTATATTTTCTTAATAATCAAAAAAACTTTTGATAAATAAGCCTTAAATGATCAAGCACTTCGTTAGATATGCAAATTTTTGCCTACAAATCCTAAATTGAAATTAACTTTATTATTAATTACTTTCAGTGAAAAAAGTTATATGGTACTGCATTACTGCCCGAGGAATGTGGTTGAGTTAGGGTCCTCGGAAACAAATTTGGCTATTCCAACAAAAGAAGCTCAAGGCAAAAATTTGATCTTTTTAACAGTATTAGAAAACCAAGATGGAAGAGCAGTTGAATATGTAAGTATATAAATATTTGTAAAAAGTTTGGTCTCTGCGAAAACAATAACGAAATATGGGAGACTACGAAAAAAAACCATAGATGATTTACTAACTGCAACTATTTTTTACACCCTTCTCCTATTAAGATACTTCATTAATTTCATTTTAGTCCAGTCAGAATACGACCAAAACAGTCCAAAAACAGAAATCGTCGGATACTGCCACTTATTTTTAAAAAAATACGTCTCGACGACTACATTAAGGAAAAAATATTGCGACCGCTGTAAAATTGGGGCAACGCCCTCAGATATGGCAGAATTGGGCCCGTTTTTTTTGGTTTTTTTTAGCATATTTTTGCAATTTTATCAGAAATTTATGGAAGTTAAACTAAAAATTCTATCAGATTTTGATTCTAGATAAAAAAACGAAAAATTTAAGGGGCTAAGTATGTCATTTGAACCTTTTGGTCGGGATAAATTGGCCATTTTTGTCGTTTTTTTTTTGTCATTTTTTATGATGGTGTACAGGGTGAGTCAACAATAGAGTAAAGTTCATATCTCATTTGTTTCGGGAATGACGAAAAAATGTTAAATACAATAGTTTTAGGGAATATTAATGTACACAATTTAAAATTATTTTTGAGTATACAGGGTACTTCAAAAAAGTGTGGCCGATATAACATATGTTTTTTTAAATAGAACATCCTATTTTCTAATTTATTTTTAAATTTTGCGTAAAATTTTACAACTTTTTTATTAACACGTTGACTGCCAACTACGAGATAACTCGTAGATTGCGTTCTTTTCTCGGACGCCAACTACGAGTTATCTCGTCCTGTTTTTACTTGTCATTTTTGTGCAGCTACGATTAAACTCGAAATATATCAGTGCTAATCTCGATAGATGGTTTCTGGGAAAAGAACAAAAAATCAATGCTGGCTTGCATGAACAGAACATTTATTAAAAAATGAACAAAAAATATAATTATAAAAATTAGTTCAAATTCAAGAAATAAAATAATATTTTATTGTTTGTGGAACTTCTTAAAACAATCTTCCACACAAAGGGCTGGCTTCTCTTTACAGGCTGGGCAGAAATAACGCGTTTCTCGGCGTTTTTTTGCTTGGGTACATATACGACATGGCTTTGTCGGACGCTGTTTTTTTTTTTCGTAGGTGGTAGACTCTCTAAATAATGGAGCTCTTGCAATTTAATTTTTTTTCGAAACTGGTTGAATCTCTTCTCCAATCAACGCGACGACGAATTCTTCTCTGAAGTTTACCAGTTTTATTTTAGAAGATGTTACTTTTTGAAAAATTTTGTGAGCATTGTGTATATATATCTCTCTAATATGTAATGAAACCTTTTTGGGCCATCTAATAGTCTTTCTTAGAGATGAGTAGTACGAAAGCATTTGATCTGATCGGTCAATGCCAGACATTCCATTATTGTAATCTCGAATTATATTCGGTTTCATACAAATTTTTCCATTGCGATTGGGCACCTCTACCATTTCAACAGCATGCATGTTTGAAATGCTAAGGACATCTCGTTTGTCTTTCCATTTGCATACAGTAACAGGACCATTTTGCTGCCAAATACACTCCCCTTTTTTTAGTTTACGATTTACCACATCTCTGGGGTTTCCTTTTCTGTTATTTCGTAAGGTTCCACACACATAAGTTTTTCGTGTATTTAGCAGTTTTGTAAGAGTAACAGAATTATAAAAATTATCCAAGTAAACCGTGTATCCTTTATCGAGATAGTCCTCAAGTAAATGTAAAACAACGTCAGTAGTGTGACCTACATTATTGTCAGTTTCCTCAGATTTTCCGCTGTAAATCTTTATTTTCATTACAAGACCGTCGGACTCACATAGTTCATACAGTTTGATACCATAATTGTGTTTTTTATTTTTAATGTATTGGCGGAAAAGCAATCTTCCCCGCCATAGCATCATGGATTCGTCAATACAAATATTTTTATCTGGTACATAGTTTTCATGCATAATATTATTGAAATGATTTAGTATTGCTCTCACCTTGTATAATCTGTCGGCAGATGGTATTGAGTTATCAACCAAATGAAAATAACGAAGTAACAACTGGAATCGATTTCGACTCATATGTGAGCGCCAAAAGTTTACATTATATAGCTTGTTTGTGCTCCAGTAATGTTCAATTGATGGAAAAGTAAAAGGTCCCATTTGCAACAAAAGTCCAATAAAAACTTTCATCTCTGCAGCACTGATGTCTTCCCACTTTGATAACCTATTAGATTTTTTTGTTTCTTTGCGTTTTTCAATTTCTTGCGCAGCATATAAATTAGTTTGTTCCACCAGTAATGCAAGAAATTCATCCGAAAAAAATAAGTCCACCCGCGTTTGTACTGTAAAATTTGTCGTATCCAATTTCACACCAACATTTTCTTGGAAAATAAATAATTCAGGATTTTGTTGAATTTCTGTCCACAAATCCTCATCCGCATTTGATGTTGTTGCTTGGGAATCATCGTCATTATCTTCAAATTCGGGATCAACTTCAGGTTCGGAGACGACTTTGTCTTCACTATCACTTGAATTCTCAGAAGGTTCATAATCGCTACTGTCGTTACCATCCTCGCCAAAAATCCCGTCAAATTCTGAATCACTTAGATTTGCGTAGTACTCAATTTCATTTTGAGTCAGTGGTCTTTTCTTATCCATATTGCGTTCTTGATAATTTAATTATAACAATAATTATAAAACAAAACACTCAAGAAAGACGTAAATGTGATGCACTCGACAATTTCTGAGATACTACTGGCGAATATGGACGCGTATCTATGATTCAGCTTTAGAGAAGCGACAGGTCGAAGCGTGTCTGTGCGTGTCTGCGTGCGAATTAACTCGTAGTTGGCTTCCGCGAAGAGATTTCTGTTACAGAAGCCAACTACGAGATAATTCGTATGACCTTTTTTTTTAAAAAAAAACACATTTTTTATGCTTTTTGATGATAACTATGTACTAGAATTAGAGTTTTTAATAATATAATGTGATTAAATCAAATTGTCATTTTAGGCCAGATTTCTGAAAATTGCCGTGGCAGTCAACGTGTTAATAATGTTATATACCTAAACCTAGTAGTTTTTCTAATATTTCAATTTTTTTAAAAAAAAACTAGTTTTCAGTTTTGTAAAAAATTGCCAGTAGCGTCATTGTTTCTGAAGGTGGAATACTCATAATTGGTACGGACATTCTATAGAGATGAAAAAAAAGATATAGGTAAAGAAATTTGAGTTAGACGATACAGGGTGTACAAAATAAATTTATGCATTTCGTCTATTTTAAATTGAAAAATCTCAAATTTTTTAAATGGCACACCCTGTATATTATTATATCTGATAGATTTTACAAAACCCACCAACTTTTATTAAGTATGTCATATACCTATTTCTAATAGTTTTCGATTTATTTTGAATTTTTCAATTTTTACCCTTGCCTTTAATACACTTAGGCTATTGTGAAAACATAAACAAATAGTTAATAATAATTTTAATATAGTTTAACTTAACTAATGATTAATTATTATGACGTAATAAATGTTCAAAAAGATGCCCGTCTACTTGAATACACATGTTTAGTCGTTTTACTATATTTTCCTTCACTTTCTTTAGCATAAAGAGCGTTATTGTCCTGCACGCATCCAGTATCCTATTTTCGATATCTACTGGTGTTGTAGGGGGATTCACATAAACATGATCTTTAATGTATCCCCACAAAAAGAATTCTAAAGATGTTAAGTCACATGATTGAGGAAGCGACTGACTGAATCCATCCCTACCGATTCATTTTTGTGGGTAACGATCGTTTAAAAATTCCCGAACTTTCCGGTGGTAATGAGCAGAAACTCCGACTTGTTAAATTCGCATTTGTTCCCTTTCAAAGTTATCAACTTCTTCAGGAAGCTCGGTAATTCGTTTTGCAAAAAATTTAGATATCCACACCATACATTAAGCGACCAGTGGTTTTGGTTTTGAACTTCCCGGACTCAAAATGGATTAACTGTTGAATAATATTGCATGTAATGGCTGTAAACTGCTCCATTACTGCAAAAAGTAGCTTCATCAGAAAACATTATTTTGAATAAAAAAATTGGATCGGCCCCTATTACTCCATTCACGGTGGTACAAAAGTTTACTCGTCGTTCAAAATCACGGTCTTGAAGTTCTTGGTGTAGTTCCATATGAAAGGGATGATACTTGTATTTTCTTGTGGTGCGATTAGCCATAGATTGGGATGTGTCAGATACGGCTGCTGATCTGGGGATTATCTTCACCATGAAGGAAAATCCCCATTTCTTTTTCCTCATTGGTAGCATTCTGGTTTACTACTTTCCGTTTCGTATACTCAACGCTACCACTACCATCAAACCGTTCCATTAACCACTGAAAAGATTTTCTAGATGGTATACGTCTATTAGTATATAAACCATATCAATTAATTTATTTTTAGGAAAATCCGTAACTATTACCTTCATACGTCACTTACTACAACAAATTAAACTATTTTTACTTGCCTAATAGACATTTCAAAATTTGACAATGCCTACATTTTTGTTTTTTCTTGACAACTATGATGTTATAGCATAAGTGTATTAAAAACGGGAAAAATTGAAAAATTCAAAATAAATCAAAAACTATTAGAAATAGGTATATGACATACTGGTTGGAGGGTCTGTAAAATCTATCATAAAAAAATAATAAAATACAGGGTGTGCATTTAAAAAATTTGAGATTTTTCTATTTAAAGTAGTCGAAATGCATAAATTTATTCTGAATATCCTGTAGCATCTAACTCAAATTTCTTTACATATATCTCTATAGAACGCTCGTACCAATTATGAGTATTCCACCTTCAGAAACAATGGCGCTACTGGCAATTTTTTACAAAACTGAAAACTGGTATTTTTTTTTTTAAAATGTAAAATTTTACGCAGAATTTAAAAATAAATTAGATAATGAACTTTTCTCTATTGTTGACTCACCCTGTACTGTAAACTATTTTTTCTAAGTTAATCCTGGAAATATGTTCCATGGACATTACTTTAATTGATCCAAACATAATTTTAACCATTTTTTTACATATTAGATATATTTTATTTACTCCTCATAATATTGATAAATTTTACCGATTCACGTTTCTTTCTTCTGACGAATTTTTTAAACAACTTTTTTTCAGTATACTGCTACCTTACCTAAAATATGAGGCGTTGCGGTAGTAAGGGCGAACTCAACAAAATGAAGTTTCGAAAAAAAATTGAATTTATAGAAAAATCTAAATGGCGAACTCAACAAAATATTGGCAAAATTAGGTTTTTATTATTGATTTATAATTTATTAGCTTTTTATTATTTACTTAAGTAGAATAGTGTATTCCGTGAATTTTTAAATGTTTTTTAAATATTTATTTGTGTATTTTTTTTTCATATTTTACTGTTCGTTTCTGATGCTACACTATCACCTAAAATTGGCAATACCTGGGAAAAAATTAGACCGGTATTAAAAATTTTGAACACATTTTATTTAATTTTAAGGTTATTGTTTTAATTAAAGGTTTTGTTATTACAAAATAGTTACTTGGTACAACATACAAAACAGTGGAAATATGGTATTGAAACTAACATAAAAAAAACTAAAGAAAAGAAACAAATAATTAGCCAAGTTCAGTTGTAATCTATTTGGTCATCGTCCATAACATCTTCATTTTCGGTGCTCTTATTCGTTGCTGCGTCTTGAGAGGCTATAATGTTAGTAAAGTACCGACTCCAAGGTAGGGGAACATACGGTAACAAGTCCTGAATGTCTTTTAATTTGGGGGCTGGTATTTTAATGGGAGCACTGTAAAGTCTCGTTAGTGTTTCACTGGCCAAATGAAAATGATCAGGATCATAGTTTTTCACCTTGCCTTTTTGTAGTTTGACTGCCGTTTTGACATCCAAATTGTAAGCAGAATGAATGTAGAAACCTTGCTTAAAGTTATTTGTAAATTCAAAGATCTTTCCATCTTTAAACTTAGCACCAGCCATCTGCATTTTAGTAATTTTCTTTTGAAAATTAGAGAAATTGAAAATCATGTCCTGTCTAAGTTGGACAACGCAAAACTGGTTTTTTCGGCGACAGCTTTCAATCATTAACTTATACTTTTGAACTGCATATTAAACGTATCATGATAATAGTGCTGATTTACCGGGCTGTAACCAGGGTAATTTTCCGTAAGCCATTCATTGTAAAGAGAATAGAGCTTTTTAATATTAAGTCCAACAGGTAAGTATTTTCGATGAGGGCTTTTGGCGCGACTGTAATGACTGGTGACAGTAGGTAGTGACATGATGTGTTCTTTTACTTTAGAAAGATCGTCATTTCCTATTTTCTTCGCGGGTTCACACCTCCCCCTTTGATCCATTGTAACAGTTCCAGTTCTGCTGGTTTTGTCAAGTACGACTCGAACGCGCTTTTCAGAGATGCCATGAATATTATAAAACGCAGTACGACAAACTTCACGATTAGCGTGATCAACAGTCACATTATATTGAATGCGTCTCAGGGTACGACTTGGACGCCCCTTTACGTAAGATCTTTTTACATCATTGCAGATCAACAATTTTGATAAGTAAGCATTCTGTAGATCATAGTTTCCAATTTGCCAAAAAGAGTCAAAAATATTGGTGACCAGTTCAGCGCCTATTTTCTCAAAACATCCACACTTGCAAGGAGGTCCAATTTTGCGGGCAACAACGTGCCTTTTGTTATTTCTTGAAATGTAAGCACTTCCTGAATTTCGTTTCAACTTACACTCGTTTTTTTGCCAATCATTCATCTTAGCAGGTCTCTTTCGCGAATAACCCGACACAGCACTACCATCTAAATGTTGTACACTTACTTCACTACTAGAAGGTCCAGGTTGCGCCATACTTTTCTTAAAAAAAGAAGCAACAAAACCAAACAAAACATAAACGTATTAACTTCAAAATTAACTTGAACTAACACGCAGAAAGCGTAAAATGTCAAGTAAACCTCATTTAGTGACGCAATACCGGCGGTTGCTCCGCGCGAAATTGTTGAGTTCGCCCTTACTACCCGCCCGGCTATCGCCTGTTTGAAATTTTTCATTTATTTGATACTGAAATTTGAAGGCGAAGCAAGGGCAAACTCAACAATTAGACCGATATGTGATGTAGGAAAAGTACTATAAAATAGAATTATATAAAAAAAAAAAATTTGACCCAATGTTGAGTTCGCCCTTACTATCCGCAACGCCTCATATCAGAAAATGTTCCTTAGTCCCTAAGCTTTCATTTGAGGTATTTAAGAACTCATTTAAACAATTTAGGCCTGGGAAACTGACCATTGTAGTCTCCAATTTAATTTTTTTAATGCAAAACGATTTCTTTTTAAAAAATTAGTTTTTCTTGTTTTATAATATTTTCAGTAACCAGAGTTATTTTTTAAAAAAATGTGAGGCGCACATATCCCGTACTCAGTTTAGTTTCCGAAATGCGCGATGCTCTTTTTGCTGTTCAGGTCTTGTTTTAGCGCTGCAGAGATGTTAACTGTGACGTATATGTCTGCTTCATAGACTATCGGAAAGCTTTCGATAGAGTTAAACATGACAAGCTGCTTTCAATACTAAAGTCTATTAACCAGGATG
Source organism: Pachyrhynchus sulphureomaculatus (assembly GCA_019049505.1). Lineage (NCBI taxonomy): Eukaryota > Metazoa > Arthropoda > Insecta > Coleoptera > Curculionidae > Pachyrhynchus > Pachyrhynchus sulphureomaculatus. The sequence continues at coordinate 214,358,852 of CM032456.1, read as the reverse complement.
ATAAAGACATAAGTGTTATAAATAACATCTACTGTAATCAGGCAGCCACCATTAAAATAGATGGACAATACACAGAGGATGTTTCAGTTGAGCGTGGAGTCCGCCAAGGTTGTATCCTGTCGCCTCTCCTTTTCAATATTTATTTGGAAGAAATTGTAAGAACGACATTGGAAGAGATCGATGAAGGAATTCTGGTGAATGGAGAACGTCTGAATAATATAAGATATGCGGACGATACTGTCATCTTTGCAGATAGTCTGGAAGGTTTGCGGTCTGCTAGAAAAGTCTGCGTCTCGGTCTCGAATTTAACATCAAAAAAACGAAATACATGGTTATCAGTAAAAACCAGATACCATCCCGAGAATTAGTAGTTGAGCAGCAACCAGCTTTTTTTTTTTATGGGTCTAGCTCACGTGCTGCAGGAAAGTCCCTAAAGCGCTCCAGGAGCGGCACGAGTGCGGAAAGAGTTTGTGCCGTCACTTATTTGGGCACCAGCATAAATGACCAATGGGATCACTCAGTCAAGATAAAAGGACGTATCAAGATGGCAAGAACTTCAATCGTCAAGATGAACAAAATCTTCAAGAGACGAGACTTACTGCTTAGCACTAAAGTTTGATTACTTCGGTGCTATGTTATCTCAGTTTTCATGCATGGAGTCGAATCTTGGACCTTGACCGACGCCACCATGAGGAGACTTGAGGCCTATTAAGAATCTCCTAGGTAGACAGAGTACTAGACGTGGAAGTTTTGAGAAGAATGGGTAAGCAATGCGAAATACCTTTTACCGTAAGGAGACGAATACTTGAATACCTGGGCCACATAATAAGGAATGAACAATGCTATATCCTGCCACAACTTATACTCTAAGGAAAAGCGTATGGCAAGAGAGGCCCAGGACGACGTCGAAATTCTTGGCTCCAGAATCTAAGAATGTGGTTTTCCTTAACAACCACAAAGCTTTTCGTGCAACTGTTAACAGAGTCAGGATAGCTCTTTTGATCGCCAACATCCGAAACGGATAGGCACCTTTAGAACAAGAAGAAAGTTATTTTTAATTATTATAGACAGGTTACTGTATATGTTGAGTGGCTGAGGAAGTCATTTGGTCCATTTAGGCTGAAAAAACTGGCTAATATGAATCTTATATTTGTACGTCATATTTATTATGTAACATTATTTAATACGATTTTTATTCAAATAAAAAATAAATTAACCAATAATGATATTGAATAGATTAGTTTTTTATTAATAATTTTATATGAAGCTATAGTAATTAAATTAATAAAAATTATAAAGTTACTGCAGAAAATAATAATTTTAATGATACAAGCCAACCAAACAGAAGAGTTGTACATCAGACGAGGTATATTTCAGGGAGACTCGCTCAGCGCTCTATGGTTTTGCCTCTGTCTCAATTCACTCTCAATTTACTAAACGGAACGGAGCATGGCTTCAACATCAGACACCAAAAAGTGAATCAACATAAAATAAATCACCTTCTATATATGGATGACATAAAACTATACGCTGCCACAAAAACCCAGCTGAAAAAACTCCTCAAAATCACAGAACTATTCACCTTAGATATCAATAGAGAATTTGGTATAAGTAAATGCAAAGTGGTCCTCATCAGCAAAGGCCAAAGGAAGGGCCACCATAAGACCGAAACCATCAACAACGAAATACTTGATAACATGCTCGACAAAGAAACATACAAATATTTAGGCTTCCAACAAAGCACCAAATTCAACCACACTCACATCAAAACAGAGCTCAGAACCGAATTCACAAACAGACTCACGAAACTTTTATAAATAAAACTCAAATATTTTACTAAAGCCATCAACACGTTGGCTATACCTGTACTCACATATTCATTTGGTATCATCAAATGGTCACAAATAGACATAGAAAACATTCACATCCTTATTCGTTCTCAAGTCACCAAATACAGGAAATTACACCCCAATGCATGCAAAGAAAGACTTACCATCGAGAGGAAGGCAGGAGGAAGAGGAATCGTAGACATCAGATCACTACAAACAAAATAAATAAAAGCACTTAGGAAATTTTTCCACAGCAAGCAAACAAACCTCCAGACAGCAACAGTGAAAGCAGACAAAAGCTATACACCTCTCCACTTATCCCGGGCAGACCACCTAGCAGACACACACACAGTCACACCCAATTACAACAGGAAAAGATGAAAACTTGGTCAGAAAAAAACGCTCCACGGAAAACCCAAATACCGCATAGAACAAGACCACGTAAATAAAAAACAATCATACGTCTGGTTACGGGATGGGCAGCTATTCCCCGAAACAGAAGGCTTCTTACTTGCCATCCAGGATAAAGTCGTATTAACCAGAAACTACCAAAAGCATATCATCAAAGACCCAATTATTACAGAAGACAGATGCAGGAAATTCCACCAGCAGAAAGAAACGATCGAACACATAACAAGCCGATGTAAAATATTAGCCGGAGCGGAATACACAGCCAGACATGACTCAGCTGCAAAAGTAGTTCACCAATCACTAACCACAACATACAAACTCATAGAAAACACAGATCCCTACTACAAATACACACCAACGTCCATACTTGAATAAAGATTACAAGCTCTACAGGGACATCAGTATCCATACAGATCAAATAGTCTCCGCCAATAGACCCGATATTACTTTTCAGTGCAAAAAAGGGAAAGTCACCTATCTAATTGACATAGCTGTCCCCAACGACACAAACATCCAAACGAAATACACAGAAAAAATCACCAAATACACAGACCTTGCAACAGAAATAAAAAGGCTATGGAAACAAGAAAAAGTCATCTTTGTCCTCCTCATCATATCAGCCACAAGCCTTACACCAATAACATTCACACCACACTTAGTACAATTAGGACACAAACGTACACAGAAACATTCAGAAGTCAGTGATTTTGAAAACATGTAACATTGTCAAGTCATTCCTTAATACACAATGGTAATAGCGTTTGTGCTGACTTGGCTTGGGCCCGTCAGCCAAACATGGAACCACATTGACCAAATGTGAGAAAAAGAACTTTTTTGTGATAATACAAGTTTAACTAGTTAAATGAAATAATAAATTATATTTAAATTATTGTAGCATTGTATTTTTTATTTAATGGAAATATTACTACTTTTTCAAAACATTAGAAGCCAAATTTGGTTACAGAAAATATTATAAAACTCAAGAAAAAATAATTTTTAAGAAAAAATCGTAAATTTCCATTAAAAAATTAAATTTGAGACTAAAATGGCCAATTTCTCGGGCCTAAATTGTTTAAATGAGTTCTTAAATACCTTAATGAAAACTTAGGAACCAAGGAACATTTTCTAATATTTTAGGTAAGGTAGAAGTATACTGAAAAAAAGTTGAAAAATTCGTCAGAAGAAAGAAACGTGAATCGGTAAAATTTATCAATTTTATGAGGAGTGACAAGAATATCTAATATGTAAAAAATAGCAAAATTATGTTTGGATCAATTAAAGTAATGTCCATGGAACACATTCCCAGAGTTAACTAAAAAAAATTAGCTTACAGTTTGCAAGTACACCTATTTAATCATAAAAAATGACACAAAAAAAAACCACAAAAACGGCCAAATTCTCCCGACCAGAAGGGTCAACTGACATCCTGACATTTTTATTTTTTTTTTATCTAATCAAAATCTGTCAGAATTTTTATTTTATCTTCCATGAAATTATGATAAAATTACCAAAATACACTAAAAAACCTAAAAATGGACAATTCTCCCATTTTTGAGGGTGTTACCCTAATTTTTCAGCAGTCGCAATATTTTTTCGCTAATGTGCTCGTCTAGACGAGTATTTGCTTTTTTTTTTAAAAAAAAAAAGTAGTAGTATTCGGCGATTTCGCCTCAAAATCGTATCCTAACTGGAGTATATCCTATTTCGCAATTTTTATTCAGGTTTTACGAAAAATAGTTACAACCTTTTTTACCAACCATTAGACAACTGAATATTTCTATTACTTTTTAATTACTGCCATTAATCGTAGTTTTATAACCGATTTTATTTTCAGTTATTGTCTTGTAATTCAGAAAGTGACAAAGAACGATGGATCGAAGCATTATCTACACCAAAATCTGAAGATCCAGAAGAAACCTTATACGAATGTTGGGATTGTCCGCAAGTTTCTGCAATACATAATTACACTGCTAGTCAACCTGATGAACTCGCTCTTACGAAAGGTGATGTTATTAATGTGCTGAGAAAAATGGCTGACGGTAAGAATTAATTTTTGTAATATATAAAAAAGAACTTTGACTGATTGTAATAAGGAAAGTAGCAAGTAGCACTAGGAATAATGAAAAAATTTCGTTTATACTGATCAACATCCTCTTCAGTTGTCATTTATACCATACATACAGGTGTGAGTCAATGATAGAGTAAAGTTCATTATCTCATTTGTTTCGGGAATGACGAAAAAATGTTAAATACAATAGGTTTAGGGAATGTTAAGGTGCATAGTTTAAAATTATTTTTGAGTATACAGGGTACTTCAAAAAAGTGTGGTCGATATAACATGTTTTTTTTTTTAAATGGAACATCCTATTTTCTAATTTATTTTTAAATTCTGCGTAAAATTTTATAACTTTTTTATTAATAATGTTATATACTTAAACCTAGTAGTTGTTCCAATATTTCAATTTTTTTTTTAAAAAATACTAGTTTTCAGTTCAAAAATTGCCAGTAGCGCCATTGTTTCTGAACCTGGAATACTCATAATTGGTTCAAGCGTTCTATAGAGATGAAAAAAAGATATATGTAAAGAAATTTGAGTTAGATGCTACAGGGTGTTCAAAATAAATTTGTGTTTCGATTATCTTAAATTAAAAGATATCAAATTTTTTAAATGGCACACCCTGTATATTATTATTTTTTCTGATCGATTTTACAAAACCCTCCAACTTTTATTAAATATGTCATATATCTATTTCTAATAGTTCTCGATTTATTTTGACATTTTCAATTTAATGTTTTCTGATGAAGGTACTTTTCCCAGTAATGGGGCAGTTAACAGCCCTAAAATGCATTATTATTCAACAGTTAATCCATTTTGGGTCCGGGAAGTCCAAACCAAAACCATTGGTCGGTTAATGTTAATGTGGAATATTAAATTTTCGAATTATTGGTCATATATTTTTTCCGCGATCCGCTTAACGGGCCTGGATATCTAAATTTTTTGCAAAACGAATTACCCCAGCTTCTTGAAGAAGTTGAGAACTTTGAAAGGGAACAAATGTGGATTCAACAAGACGGAGCTCTTGCTCATTACCACCGGGAAGTTCGGGAATTTTTAAACGATTATTACCCACGAAAATGGATTGGTAGGGATGGATTCATTCAGTGGCCCCCTCGACCATGTGACTTAACACCTTTAGACTTCTTTTTGTGGGGCTACATTAAAGATCGTGTTTATGTGAATACCCCTACAACACCAGTAGATATGGAAAATAGAATATGGGATGCGTGCAGGACAATAACGCCCTTTATGCTAAGGAAAGTGAAGGAAAATATAGTAAAACGACTAAACAAGTGTATTCAAGTAGATGGGCATATTTTTATACATCTCCATTTTTATAGATATTTTGAAAATGAAACAAAGTTTTTTATATTCAGCAGTTAAGTACAGTAATACCCCGCTTAGCGCGACCCCGTTACGCGCGGTTTCACTATAACGCGAATTTCAAATTTCGCGCTCATGTAGTCATTAACTTCTCTATGGTCGCGGGGGGATCCCCGCTTTCTCTGAATATTCTCTTTGAAGAATTGGGAATTCCCTGTCCTTCGACTTTGTTCTATGGGGATTTCCTCGTTCGTTTCGTGTGTTCATTTGTTCCGTAATGTTAGTTCGGTCGGCTGGCAGTTTTTGTTTTAATATTTATTGGAGATACATACATACATAATTTAACCCTACGTTAAAAATGCCGCCTGTAAAGAAAAAAGAGCGTAAAAGCGTCACTTTGGAATTGAAGATGAAAGTGTTAAGAAGAATGGAAAATGGAGGCAAAGCAACAATTGTTGGGAGAGATTTTGGACTCTCAGAATCGACTGTGAGAACGATTTATAAAAATCGGGAAAAAAATTAAAATCTCCAGCGAAGGTTCAACACCTATAAGTGCAACAAAACTTTCTCGTTCGAGATCATCTATCTTAGAAAGAATGGAGAAATTACTGTCAGTCTGGATCGAAGATTTGAATAAGAAGAACACACCACTAAGTCAAGATCTCATATGCACAAAAGCAAAATCTTTGTATGAGATGCTGAAAACAAAAGAAGGAGAAGGGAGTGCCACTCCGACTTTTGCTGCCAGCAGAGGCTGGTTCCATCGGTTCAAGCAGCGTTCTAATCTTCACAATATCCACATAACAGGCGAGGCGGCCAGCGCGGACATTCAAGCTGCAGCTGAGTTTCCAGACAAGTTTCAAGACTTCGTTAGACGAGAGAAAATTCCTGCTTGTCTCATCTTCAATGTTGATGAGACCGCACTTTACTGGAAAAAAATGCCATCTCGAACATTCATTTCTAAGGAAGAACGTCAAGCCAGTGGTTTCAAAGCTGCGAAAGATCGACTAACACTTCTGCTGGGTGGTAATGCCACTGGTGATTTCAAACTGAAACCTTTACTAGTGTACCATTCAGAAACACCCCGTGCAATGCGAGGCACAGACAAGACAAGTCTACCAGTTGTGTGGCGATCAAACAGAAAGGCGTGGGTTACACGGGAAATTTTTCAAGAATGGTATTCTAATAGTTTTTGCCCATCAGTCAAATCATACTGTGACAGAAATGGGCTTGAACCTAAAGTTATATTACTCTTAGACAATGCCCCAGGACATCCAACCTCACTTGATACGCCCAGAGACTTAAAAGTGTACGTAAAGTTCCTTCCACCAAACACTACGTCAATATTACAACCTATGGACCAGGGAGCAATAGCAAACTTCAAAGCTTATTACCATCGCCGCACTTTTAGCCAACTAATTCATGAAACTGACGGGGAAGGAAGACAGTCTATGCGAGAGTGGTGGAAGTCATACAACATTATGAAGTCTATTCACAACATAGAAGAGGCTTCGAAGGAAGTTAAAATGAGTTGTATGAATGGGGTGTGGCGTAATCTTTGGCCAGATGTAGTGGAAGCACCTAGAAGAATTGTCCAGATGCAGAGACAAGTGCTTGAAGACATTGCTGCAATGATTGAGGGGTCTGAACTTGAAGATGTCACGGTAGAAGATCTCGTAGAACTTGTAGCAACGCACGACGATCCTATTAGCCATGAAGATCTGATCGAGTTACAGAATAATCCTATCTACGATGAGGAAGAACAAGTAGAAGAGAAAGTTTTATCTTCAGGGGAAATACAAAATGCACTTTCAAAAATTTATTCAGGTTTGGACATATTGCAGAGTATAGACAATAATGATGACCGTGTCTTGACCGTGTGTCAAACAATTAAAAACAGTGTTGGGTGTTATGAACGTATTTTACAAGAACGTAAACAAAACGTTACCCAAAAGACAATAGATGTATTTTTCCGTAAAAAATAAGAGTATGTATTGCATAAAGTGTTCTTAGAATTAAAGTGATTGATTAAAATGATTTGTATTTTTTTGTATTAAATTTTGACTATGTTTAATCATAAACCTCGATATACGCGAATTTCAGTTAACGCGATTTTTTTTCGGAACGTATCCCTCGCGTAAAGCGGGGTATTACTGTATACATACTGTCCGACAATATGCAAAATTTTTTAAGGAGTAGTGCCACTCTAGAGCTAAGAAAAAGCCTGATTTTGACATTTTTTTTTATATATAGTGAACATAATCCAAAATTTACTCAAATACTTTTATTATACATACTTTAAAATCCCTCTTGTGTACCACAATGAAGCTACTCACGAGCCTACTAAAAGAGAAGCTGAAAGCGCAAATTACCCAAAGAGAGGAACAACAAGGCTTCAGAAGGGAAAAGTCTTCAACAGATGCAATATTCACTATAAAACAAATCGAAGAAAAGACAATAGAATACAACACGTCCGCGTACATTTGTTTCATACACCTTACGAAAGCCTTCGACAGGGCTAAATTTGAAGACATAATTGAAACACTAACAAATAGAGAAGTAACAGCTGACGTAATACAAATAACATACACTCCTAACACTAAAAACACAATAAAAGTAAAAGTGGACGCGCAAACCACCAGAAGCATACCGATGCCCGGAGGAATTAGGCAGAGAGATAGCCTCAGCCCCTTGCTTATGGAAAAAATCATAGAAGGGGTATCATCCCTCAACTTGGGATACACAATGAACAACAAAAGGATAAGCATGGTGTGTTATGCAGAGACCGAAGATGACTTACAAAGACAGCTACATAAATTTCATCTGGTCAGTCAGCAGCTCAACATGAATATCTCCATCACAAAAATTAAAAGCATGACTTCTGCGAGGGAACCAATAAGATGCAAACTCGTAATCGAAGACAAACCAATAGAGCAAGTCTCCCAGTTTAAATATCTCGGAATAGAAATATCAAGTAACCATAACCCAGCAAAGGACCTGAGAACTCAAATCAACAAGGCGTCAGTAATATCAGGATGCACGAGGGATGTTGTCTGGGCCAACAAATATATGAGAATTTTTTTTATGGGTCTAGCACACGTGCTGCAGGGAAGTCCCTAAAGCGCTCCAGGAGCGGCACGTGTGCGGAAAAAGCGATTCACCTTGTTCTTGAATCGCTGTAGATTGTACTCGGTGGGAAACACAGCGCTGGGCAAATTATTCCAAAGGGATGATGTTCTCCATATAAAAGACTGCTTGAAAAGAGTTGTACGCGGAGTAACAAGCTGAACCTTATACGGATGTGAAGCACCAGCGCGACATGTATTTCTAACAAGCACCGCTTTGGAAGGAATTAAGCGGGCTACATCCTTCGAACACTTGATGATATACTTGTAGAACAGACTCAAGTCGCCAACCGTTCTTCGATGTTCCAGCGAATCAAGGCCGCCGGTCAGTTCCGGGTCTCCAATCAGACGGACAGCTCTTCTCTGAACAGAATCCAACAAATGCAATGTATGTTTGGGAGCGGAGCCCCAAATATGGGAGCAGTATTCCATAGTTGGTCGAATTTGAGCTTTGTAAAGAATTAACAGTTGTTGTGGGGTGTAAAGCTTTCTGGTTCGAAATAATATTCCCAACTTTTGAGAAGCTCTCCTTGCTATGCTTGCAACATGTGCATGCCAGAACATATTTGCTCCCAAACTAACGCCCAACAAATTGAGCGACGATGCTAGGGGAATGGAGTGCCCCGATATAACTATGTCGGGTTCAGCAACGTTTACTTTTTTAGAAAAAACTGCCGCCTGGATTTTTGTAGCGTTAAATTCCACTTAGTTACTATCACCCCAAGATAGAATTTCTTCCAGGTCTTTCTTAAGTTGAACGACCTCCTGCTGTCTGCGGATATTCGCCTGAGCAGCCGATGTCTGAGCGTTCAAGGTGAATGAAGAGACAAGCGTACTGTCACCTGCAAAGCTGTAGATTGGATTCCCGGTCTTTTCCAGCAGATCGTTAATGTAAATGAAAAAGAGAGTAGGAGACAGTATGGAGCCCTGGGGCACACCGGCGTTGATAGTGAAGGTGTTAGAAAGAAATCCGTCGACCGCCACTCGTGAAGAACGCTCTCTCAGACATAGACAGTAAAGTAAAAATCTATAAGACATGCATTAGACCTGTCATAACATGTGGGATGGAAACAAGAGAGGACACCAATAAAACAAAAAAAACCTACGTCAAGTTGCGGAAATGAAGACCCCGAGAGCAATCCTTCATAAGACCAAGAGAGACGACATGAGGAACACAGACATAAGGAAACAATGCGACGTCCAAGACATAGTTAAGTGGGGAAGACAGAGAAGAATAGGATAGTACGCTCACGCAAGGAGAGTAGAGGAGGAAGACAGCCTCGAATCGCAATGCAGGGAAGACCGGCAGAAAATCGACTACCCGGGAGACCACCGAAGAGATGGAAGGATAGCCCGTTATCCTCTATAGAAGGCACATAAATAGAACTTCAGGAAATACAGATCGTCAGATCTCTAAAAGTCTTTAAAGTACATTTACAAACTTTTAAACATTTTTTTTTACAAAATGGCGGCACCAGTAATCAGTAAAGGAATCTTATAAATAGTACTTTGCGGCCGGAAAGATTTCTCCTCCAATTTTTTACCTGCAACAAAGTGCAGTTTTTTGAGTTCTACGAAAGATTTTCTCGGGAAGTACATACATAAAATTTTTTTTAAAAATATAGATTTTTTATGAATGGTACATGTTTGAATAAAAAAAAAATCGGTAAAAAACCACGTAAAAAATCGTTTATAAAAAAATTCAAAATAAATTGTAAAATCATACGGATTTCGCTAGATAATGTAATTTTGACGGTACAGTTAAATTTCAAAAAAATCGGTGATAATTTGAAGAAGTTATGTTTTCAGCCAATTTGAAAAATGTAATTTTAAGAAAAACGTGTTTTAAAGTTATATAAATTTTTCTAGATACCGCTAATCTACGATGCCTATGCCATATAATTCGCCTTCTAAATTGAGTGCATTAAAAACAAGGGTAAACATTGAAAAAGTCAAAATAAATCGAAAACTATTAGAAATAGATATATGACATACTTAATAAAAGTTCGAAGGTTTTGTAAAATCTATCAGAAAAAATAATAATATACAGGGTGTGCCATTTAAAAAATTTGAGATTGTTCAATTTAAAACAAATTTCGACTATTTAATAAATTTATTTTGAATACCCTGTAGCATCTAACTCAAATTTCTTTACATTTATCTTTTTTTCATCTCTCTAGAACGCTCCTACCATTATAAGTATTCCACCTTCAGAAACAATGGCGCTACTGGTAATTTTTTACAAAACTGAATACTAGTATTTTTTTTTTAAAAATTGAAATATTTGAAAAACTACTTGGTTTATGTATATAACATTATTAATAAAAAAGTTATAAAATTCTACGCAGAATTTAAAAATAAATTAGAAAATAGGATGTTCCATTTAAAAAAACATGTTATATCGGTTACACTTTTTGAAGTACCCTGTATACTCAAAAATAATTTCAAACTGTGCACCTTAACATTCCCCAAAACTATTGTATTTAACATTTTTTCGTCATTCCCGAAACAAATGAGATAATATACTTTACTGTATCGTTGACTCACCCTGTACAAGTAATAATAAAAAATGGGAATATTAATTAATTAACTTTACGTGCAGAAGATTACTCTGCAAGTACATAACTTTATTAAATAATTATTTAAGATGTTAATGTCACGATTGTAACGGTCGACGCTTTTGATTTTAATTTTTATGATGTCGTATTTCAAAATTATGAGTAACTATTACTTACTTTTAGAATTATAATTTACCCTTGCCCTTTACATTTAACTTCACCAGATAGATATATTTTGATGCCATTTTTTGCTGTCTTTTATCACGATGGTTTGTTATTTTTAGTCTTATCATTTCATAATTATTTAACTGTATATCACTATCTTTGTTTCTAAAACGAAAATATTTATTTAATTAGTAAAATGACAATGAGATTATAATAACACATTTTTAGGTTGGTATCATGGCGAAAGAATTCGAGACGGCCAAACAGGGTGGTTTCCTGCAAACCATACAGTTGAAATAGCCAATTTCCATGTAAGGGCAAGAAATTTGAAACAACGATATAGATTATTAGCTTTTTCAGAAAACTACCTGAAGTCAAAATAAATAATTTAAGGATTTTTGAGGCATTTTTAGTATTTAAATGGTTGTAAAAGAATAAACATAGTGATACTGTATATTTTGTTAAACCTTTATTTTAAAATACTTGTAACATGATTGTATATAAAAGATTTTATCTATACAAAATAAATCATATGTTTTATACAAAAATATAAAAATTATTTTTATCACTTCCTAAAATTTGTGATATATAGTCGTTTATTTCAGATACCAATTAAATATATAGATTCTAAATAATCTGGCTTAAATACAAATAAAAAAACTTTGCAGCTAGCTAGTTATATTTAACGAATCTAATGATAAAACAATTTTATACAAAAATATTCTAAATAGGAATAAAAATTTAAACAAATGTTTAAGATCACCACTTATGTTTATTAATAATAATAATAATAATAATTATTAATAATATCAAAGACCCGACTATTGCAGAGGACAGATGTAGGAAATGCCACCAGCAGAAAGAAACGATCGAACACATAACGAGCGGATGTAAAATATTGGCCGGAACGGAGTACACAGCCAGGCATGATTCAGCTGCCAAAGTGGTTCACCAAGCACTAGCCACAACATATAGACTCACAGAAAACACAGATCCCTACTACAAATACACGCCAACATCCATACTTGAAAATGAAGATTACAAGCTCTACTGGGATATCGGTATCCATACAGATAAAACAGTCTCCGCCAATAGACCCGATATTACTTTTCAGTGCAAAAAAGAAAAAGTCACCTATCTGATTGACATAGCTGTCCCCAACGACACAAACATCCAAGCGAAATACACAGAAAAAATTTCCAAATACACAGACCTTTCAACGGAAATAAAAAGGCTATGGAGACAGGAAAAAGTCATCATTGTCCCCCTCATTATATCAGCCACAGGCCTTACACCAATAACATTCACACCACATTTAGTGCAATTGGGACTCAACACGGACATACACAGAAACATTCAGAAGTCAGTGATTTTGAAAACATGTAACATTGTCAGGTCATTCCTTAATACGGAATGATAATAGCGTTTGTGCTGACTTGGTTTTGGCCCGTCAGCCAAACATGGAACCACATTAATCAAATGTGAGAAAGAAGAACTTTTTGTAATAAATAATAATAATAATAATAATAATAGATCGAACACATAACGAGCGGATGTAAAATATTGGCCGGAACGGAGTACACAGCCAGGCATGATTCAGCTGCCAAAGTGGTTCACCAAGCACTAGCAACAACATACAAACTCATAGAAAACCCAGATCCCTACTACAAATACACGCCAACATCCATACTTGCAAATGAAGATTACAAGCTCTACTGGGATTACTTTTCAGTGCAAAAAAGGAAAAGTCACCTAATTGACATAGCTGTCCCCAACGACACAAACATCCAAACGAAATACACAGAAAAAATTTCCAAATACACAGACCTTACAACGGAAATAAAAAGGCTATGGAGACAAGAAAAAGTCATCATTGTCCCCCTCATTATATCAGCCACAGGCCTTACACCAATAACATTCACACCACATTTAGTGCAATTAGGACTCAACACAGACATACCCAGAAACATTCAGAAGTCAGTGATTTTGAAAACATGTAACATTGTCAGGTCATTCCTTAATACGGAATGGTAATAGCGTTTGTGCTGACTTGGTTTTGGCCCGTCAGCCAAACAGGGAACCACATTGATCAAATGTGAGAGAGAAGAACTTTTTGTAATAATAATTGCTTTCTTACCCAACAATTTCCCATTAATAGGGTAAATATTTAGACATTTACATATTCAATGACAGTCTGTAGTAATTGCTTCTTAGTACAACAGTATATATCACAAACACTACAAATATGATTAAAATTAGTACACATTACATGAATAGGTGAATTCAATAACAAATTAGTATTAGGTCTGTCACATCTAAAAAACATACTTGATCGTGAGTGTATCCGTGGCACATTGATGTTAATACGAGACAGTATATCCGTGCAATCAATCATATTGTGCAATACTTTATATAGGAATAATATTGAGGCACAAACTCTCCTGATTCCCAGGCTAAGAATATTTGTCTGTTCACACAAATAATCGCTGCTGATTCCCCGTTCAGGATACATTCCATTAATCTTAAACAACAGAAATTTCAGAAATCTCCTCTGCACTTTTTCAAGTGAAACTCTATGCACCTCGTACATTGGACTCCAGACAATACTTGCATATTCCAGTTTCGAGCGAACAAAGCAGAAATACAAAATCTTCAGTGATGCAATATTAGTGAAACCCCTACAATTCCTAATGATGAACCCGTAAGACTTCATTGCTTCAGAAACTTTCAATGCTATATGCTGAGCAAATGTTAGTTTTGCATCAAAAACAACTCCCAAATCCTTAGCTGTGCTACACCTACTTAAATTATGGTCTTGAATTCTATATTGAAACTCTATTGACGCTACCCTCCTAGTATATGTTAGAACTTTGCATTTTTGAGCATTTAGATATAGTTTGTTGTCACAACACCAAGAATGCACGAAATTCAACTGGCTTTGTAGATAGGAACAATCCTCAGTTTTTTTTCTATTGGCATAAACATTTTTAAATCATCAGCATAAATTAGCCTGTTACATTTTAAATCCTCGCAAAGGTCATTTATGAACATAATGAAGAGCAAGGGTCCCAAATTTGAACCTTGTGGAACGCCGGAGGTAGCCACAAATCTTTCTGATTTGAATCCGTTGTAGGCTACAAACTGAGTTCGATTAAACAAGTAAGAACTTATAAGAGCCCTCGCACCATCAGTGAAACCAAAGAAAGACAACTTATTGATGAGAACATGATGGTCGATCCTATCAAAGGCCTTCGAGAAATCTGTATAAATAACATCAACCTGCTCACCATCATCTAATATTTCCGAAATGAACTGTCATAACAGTTAGATTTGTTACCGTAGATCTCTAACAAATCCGTGCTGATAAGGAGAAATTTGATTTTTAATTTGGCTATAGATACGTGCATACAAGACTGACTCAAAGACCCTTGAGAAGTTACAAAGTAGAACGACACCCCTGTAATTTTCAACATTTCCCCTGTCTCCATTCTTAAAAATAGGACTTAATCTACCTTCTTTCCATCGTTTCGGATAAACACCCTGTTTAATTGATAAATTAAAAATATACTTTAAAGGTCTTACAAGGACAGTCGTACAGTCCCTAATGAGAAACGAGGGAATATTATCAGGGCCAGAGGTCATCTTATTTTTTATTTTTTTCGTGGCCATCAATATTTCATCCCCAGTGATGGGCGAGAATTCCACAATTGTCAACGACGTACTAAGCGAATGACAAGTCCCTGCTGGTTCCGACAGTGCGAAGACACTCTTGAAAAAATCTGCAAACGCGTTAACAATGCCCGACGGAGACTTCAGAATGTCATTTCTATACATCATCATACTGGGAATCCTAGAAGATTTACTTTTGGAATGGACATAACTCCAGAAGCGTTGGGGATCCAGTGCCAGAGAAGTCTGTGCATCCTCCATGTATTTAACATATGACGCTTTAATTTTCTGCTTAGAAATTGATCTTAACTGTCTAAATTCTAGATAATCATTGTGATTACCATATCTCTTGAATTTTTTTGCATGCTTTGCTTTCCTTTTTATATTTTTAATAATATCAGCAGAAAACCATGGAGGATACTGATGAGCAAAATTTTTGTATGCCGGAACATGTTCATCAAACAAATGAAAAACATTATCATACAATTGCTCTAGTGCAAGATCAACATCACAACAACCCTCAAAAGACGTCCAGTCAACTGCTGATAGGGCTCTGTATAATTCAGGAAAATTTGCTTTTCTAAAGTTATAAATCTTAGCTGGGGAATTAGTAGAGAATTTTTTTGTCTTATATTTATTTTTGGAATGGAGAACATAAGCGCCGGATGATGTGTATCCTCCGGGACCATTGGGGTATCATCTCTCCTGACAATACACTCTGATCCAGAGATAATTAAATCAAATCAAGTAATCTTAGTATTATTGCTGACAATTGTTTCGACACACTGTGTCTTCTTCTGGAGCATGATGTAAATTCACTAATAAAGTATGTTTCAGAATACATAGTTTTACCCAATTACAAGTACTAAATTTATTAACAATATTTACCTTAATACCTAGAACAAGTTCAATAAAGGAGACCCTCCCCCATCTAATTGATCGTTGAGTAATAGACCTGAGGATTTTTTCTGATTAATTTCTACCTGTTCTAAACAATTCAGTAATTTTCCTTCCTTTCCGTTATGCAAAATTTTTAAATCTTCATTAAATGTTTGACGTAATGAGATTTGTTATTTTTCATTCTAAAGCTTTGTTTATATTCGTTTATTCTTTTATAAAAAGGTCTGCCTGTTTGTCCTATATACGTTACAATGTTAATGCACATTGTGCTTAGATCAGAATTATTTCGAATTTAACGATAACATTTACATAAGTAAGGAAGGTTTAATAATGGGAAATCCTCTTAGTTCAATTTTATCTGAAATTTTCATGGACCATTTAGAAGAACAAATCAGAAATTCTCATCTTTTTAAAAATTTCTTTTATTGGTACCGGTATGTAGATGATATATTGACTTGCTTTACAGGCACAGATCGACAATTAAAACTTTTTCTAGATTATATTAACCAACTTCATAATAATATTGCTTTTACAACAGAAATAGAAACAAATAAATCGATTAATTTCCTAGATTTAAAAATATCAAACAAAATGAATAAACACGATTTTGAAATCTTCCATAAACCAACATACTCAGATATAACAATACACGCTAATTCTAACCACCCGTTCACACATAAAATCTCGACTTATAATAGTTTCATCCATAGACTAATAAATACACCAATAATGGAAGAAAATTTTCAGAAAGAATTACATTTTATCAAACAAATTAGTATAAACAATGTTTAAATGGGCCCGAAATCTTAAAGGAAGAAATCCTTCATGCAATCTCTATTACACAGAATAAGAAAGCCACAGGACCTGACGAAATTCCCATTGAAGTAATCAAACTTATAGCAGAGGAAAATATGGGACAAATTACGAAACTGTTTAATCTAATATACAGCACAGGCACTATACCAGAAGAATGGTTAAAATCAACATTCATCACAATCCCCAAAAAATCACATCCCAAAAAGTGTAGTGATTACCGCTTGATCAGCTTAATGAGTCATCTCTTAAAGGTTTTTCTACGGATCATCCATTCCAGAATTCGTACAAAGTGTGAGTTCGATCTGGATAATAGTCAGATGGGGTTCAGAAATGCATTCGGGACGCGCGAAGCCTTGTTCGGTGTCAATGTGCTCTTGCAGAAATGTCGGGATCAGCGTAAGGATGTGTTCGTTTGCTTTGTCGACTATGAGAAGGCTTTCGATAGGGTTAGACACGACAAACTAATATCAATACTACAACAACTACAGCTGGATGACAGGGTCATTCGAATAATTGGACAAACAGCCGAAGTCCGCATAGGAGAGTTGAAAACAAATAACATAAAAATTAAGCGCGGGGTCCGACAGGGCTGTGTCCTGTCTCCACTCTCGTTCAACCTATACTCGGACAGGATTTTCAAGGAAGCATTAGAGGATGTGGAGCTGGGTGTTAAGGTTAATGGGGTTGTGCTGAGCACAATGAGATATGCTGATGACACCCTCATTATGTGCGATAGACTGGACGGTCTGCCAACTATGGTAAACAGAATTGATGAGGCTGGACGGGGTCTGGGCCTGAATGTCAACGTTGGCAAAACCAAGTTTATGGTGTTTAGTCGAAGCCAATATAATGATGCGAAGCTGACACTCAACAACTCACCGATAGAGCGGGTTCATAAATTTAAATATCTTGGAAGTATAATAACAGATGACTTGGATCCCGACGTAGAGATAAGATGCAGAATTGAAACAGCTCGTACAACTTTCAGAAAAATGAGCACTCTTCTATGCAATGACAATTTTAACCTCAAACTAAGGCAACGGATGGCCAAATGCTATATCTGGTCAGGGTTGTTGTATGGAGTGGAGTGCTGGACCATAAAAATAAGCACATTGAACCGACTGGAAGCTTTTGAAATGTGGATCCACCGTAGAATGCTCGAATACCGTGGACTGACTTGCTGACAAATGAGGAAGTCTTGCGTAGAGCAAACTCTGAAAGACTGTTGATCAATACTATAAAGTGTCGCAAAATTGCTTATCTTGGACATATATTACGTGGAGAAAAGTACGGTCTCCTCCAGCTCATCATGAAAGGAAAAATTGAGGGAAGGCGCGGAGTTGGTAGAAAACAAATGTCCTGGCTAAAAAACATCAAAGAGTGGACAGGAATCCAAAGCGCTGGAAATCTTTTTAGATTGGCCGAAGACAGACAGGCACTCTCCATAGTGATCGCCAACGTCCGGGCGACCGGATATGGCACATGAAGAAGAAGAATGGATACAGGAGCAATTTCGTAGATAATATTTTAATGAAAAAAACAATTTAAAAAAGCAATAGGACTGGTGTACCCGTACAAACAACTAAACAAAGAAAAAATTTCATACACTCACTTATACCGGAAAATTAACTAATAAAATTCAAAATTTTTTCCATAGAAATCATGTAAATATCGCTTTCCGTACAAATAACACATTATCTTGACTTATTAAAAATAATAAAAGTAAAACAAAAAAAGAAAATAAATCGGGGGTTTACGAATTATGCTGTGGCACTTGCAATAAAATGTATATAGGACAGACAGGCAGACCTTTTTATAAAAAAATAAACAAAGCTTTAGAATGAAAAATAACAAATCTCATGATGCCAAACATACAGTCCCTGGCCAAATTATTAGACGCACTGTATTTTTTAGTAATTTTATGTTTCTTAAGAGTTTTTATGCAATAATGGTATATTTAAACTACAATATTATTGATTTTTATTTAAAAGAATTGTTGTAGACTACATATTTGTGTTTATTTTTAACATATGGCAACACTGTGTTGACAAAGTGGTACATGAACGTAAATAAGTACAAACCTGTATCAGTCGCGATCGGAATCGAGTCAGGTACGGACGTGTTTCTGTGGCTTTATGGACTGTGATTGTTTGTTTAACAGTTTTATACTACTCAGTTATTAGTTTATTTTGTATGCAGTGTTTTAAAAAAGTAATTGGACTATTTTCATTATGGGTAGAAAAGGCGATCTTTCACCACGTAAAAAAGCTGAAGTGAAGGCCTTTGTGATTGCGAAAACATTTACAAACCGAGAAATATCACGAAGATTGGAGGTTTCTGAAGCTAGTGTACGACGCATAAAAAAGAAAATTGAGTTAGGGAAGGAATTAAGCCCGAAAAGAAAGAAAAGATGCGGTAGAAAACCAATTTTCACTCCACGGTCAGAGAGATGTTTGAAGAAAATTTGTGTAGAAAACAGATTTGCTACCACAAAGGTAATAAAATCACAACTCCAGGATGCTAGCGTAAATGCTTCTGAGCGCACTGTTCGAAGAAAATTGAAAGAATTAGATTTTAAGGCCTGTCGCCCCGCCAGGAAGCCCAAGTTAACAGCTGCAATGAAAGCAAAGCGCCTGAAGTGGGCCAAACAATGGCAAGACAAAGATGTGGACTTCTGGAGATCGGTAAGATACAGCAATTTAATCAATAATTGATACATTATTATCATTTTCAGTTAAATAAAGCAAATAAACATGGAAGTTTATATATTTTTCCTATTTTTGACAGGTCTGCTTCAGTGACGAAAGCACATTCGAAATTTTGCAGAATAAAGCTCAGTATGTGCGTCGTCGTCATGGAGAAAAGTTTCATCCTGATTGTGTCGTCCCGACGGTTAATTTAAACATCCCACCAAAGTGATGATTTGGTCAGTCATCAGCGGCAAGGGCACTGGACGTCTGTACGTCGTCAAAGGAATAATGAGGCAAGATCAGTACAAAGAAGTATTACAAAATCGGTTGATTCCGCAGCTCAGAGAATGGTTTCCAAATGGGGAACCATTCACTTTCATGCAAGATGGAGCTCCCTGCCACACTGCTCGGTCTGTTAAAGCTTTTTTGGCAGAAAAAAATATCCCTCTGTTGGATTGGCCCTGATATGAACCCCATTGAAAATGTGTGGGAGCTGATGAAAAGAGAAGTGACTAAAGATGTGATTACCAACAAAACCCAGCTCCTAGAAAAGATTATTCATGTGTGGAATCATCATCCTCAAATGCAGGAGACAGTACAATCTTGCATTGATAGCATGCCGCGCTATATTGACTTTTATTAACATTAATTTCACTTTTCTTTAAAACTTAATAAACTTATGCTTTTCTAAATTAATGCTGTTTTATTTATGTGAAATAAATAGGTAATTGATTGGATAATATAAAAATAAAAAACAAATCAATTTAAAATAATAAAACGGTACAATATCACTCGGTAATTAATATTCTACATGAAATCTTGCAGTGCGTCTAATAATTTGGCCAGGGACTGTATAACAGAGAAAAATCATACATTCAATGAAGATTTCAAAATTTTACATAACGGAAAGAAAGGAAAATTACTGAATTGTTTAGAACAGGTAGGAATTAAGCAGAAAAAATCCTCAGGTCTATTACTCAACGATCAATTAGATGGGGGAGGGTCTTCTTTATTGAACTTGTTCTAGGTATTAAGGTAAATATTGTTAATGAATTTAGTACTTGTAATTAGGTAAACTATGTATTCTGAAATATACTTTGTTAGTTAATTTATATCGTGCTCCAGAAGAAGACACAGTGTGTCGAAACAACTGTCAGCAATAACAAACATAAGTGGTGATCTTAAACATTTGTTTAAATTTTTTTATTCCTAGTTATTATGAATCTCCATCAACTAACGGCTAAGTCAGTGCAATATTCTAATTTTTTTTAATACTCTATACATTTGTCTGAAATAAACGATAAAATTGTAACCTAAACGAATCGTTTTTATGACAAAATGAAATTCAAAATTCACTACTGAATTCAAAGTACATCACAAGCCTCCTAAACTCAGCCTGGAAACAAACATGCCAAAATATGCCTGCTTTCTTAGCCTCTAAAAAAGACTGAAGTGTACTGTACTGTAAGTATTCGATATATAGTTTTATTGAAAAAGGAGTTTTTTTTTCAGAACGCATTATTTGATAAAATTCTATTTTTTAGTAAAGAATGACGTATAAGTCGTAGTACCATACATCCATTATTACTAAATTCTAATATAAACACGAAGTTTCGAATTTGGGATACCTAACGACATTGCTTAATAAATCTTTTTAGTGTGGCGAAATCAGGGATGTCAAAGATACGGCCCGCGGGCCGCATCCGGCCCCCGGGACGTATCAATAAGGCCCGCGATCGCAATGAAGAATCATAATTTTTAACAACCGTATATTATATACTATATAATTAAATAAATAAAATGTTATAATTCAGTACATTTTTTTTATTTGAATCTGGCCCGCCTACACATTCTAAATTTAATATATGGCCCTCTGCAAAATTGAGTTTGACACCTCTGCTCTAAATAGCCAAAAAATTAAGTACCATAAATACCTTGCGACTCCCTCAATATAATATTTTTATCGTTATCAAAGTTTTACATTACTAGCGTACTAACGAATGTTTTACATTTGCCCTAAATATCAACAAACAAGTACAAACCACCAGACATGCTTGTTCTAGGACAGGTTCGTGCAAGTTATCCGGCTCTGGTTATAAGAACAAAGAACGAGAAAAAGAGTTTCATTGTTAATTACGTTTTTACGGAAACAAGTAGAACGATTTCTGCTCTCATACAGTGTTAAATAAATCAATAACAATGTGGTGTATGTGGCGTACATCAATAACATTGAAAAAAAAAAATTCAAATGGCAAATTTGTGGCAAAACGAAATGCACGTCTACATCTGGTGAAACAGTGAAGAAAAATACCAGGTTATACAACGATACATATTTGAAATATGGATTTATTGTATTGGATGGCAAGCCCCAATGTGTTTGTTATTAAGTTCTGTCCACGAAAAGTATGAAGCCTTCACAATCAGGAATCTGGAAACAAAACACCCATCTTTATAAAGCAAACCACTAGAATTCTTTGAGAGTAAATCACTTGTCTTGAAAAATCAGCAAATTTCTAACAATAAATCAAGCCGCAGTGAGTTCTTCAAGCATCCTCTTTAGTAGCATTAAGAGTGGTCAGGGAGTTTAAGCCTCACACGATTGCGGAATATCTCATTTTACCCGCTGTCATTGTGGTGAGAGGCCCAGAAGAAGAATGCCTACGAATTTGATTTTATACTCTACATCTAGACTATAATCATCACATCCTCATTAATACTAATATGATAGGCGAAAGAATTATTTCCTTTGAGACCTTGTAACTCCGATTAAAGTTTTAGATAATCCAGTAATGGGCGGCAAGAGCTTCGCCGGTGAGCATCAATAACAGAGCGACACGAGATATTACTCCGTATTTCAATACTATGCAGATTTCGTCAATTTTGTCATTAAACTAGGGGAAATTTGAATTTCTTATGCCTTCTAGAGACTTTTAATGCCTGTAGAGTAACGATTATTTGAGTTCAAATCTATATCAGTTTATTCGTTTATTCGTCTATGCTAATATGCTGAAGAAGCTCTATTTTCACTGTGTGCTTTTGAAAAAGGTAATATCAGATTTAGAGTTTAATTTAAGTTTATCAATCCACAGTGATTCACTTGTTTCCCCAAAGAACGAACAGCTAATGACCAACATCGCATCAGTCGCGTGTTATGTATATATAATCCTGTGTCCGGCGTTATACTTCTAGAATCACATGTCAAACACTCAATAACCTTTCTTAGCTCTCTATTTACTCAAAATCAAATTTATTTTAAAAGTTGCGCTTTGAAAAAGTCTCCAGATATCCTATTTTTTGTTCATTATTTAGTAAGATTTTAACATTTGAAAGTTTCTAGCGAAAATGTATGAAACCAAAAAAAAATACAGCTAATCTCACATTTTGGCATTATTTGATAAAAAAAAAGAAAGTATAAATATATTAAAAAATATATAACTATTTTTAGGTAGACCACAAAACAGAATGTTAATATTTATATTAAAAAGGCAAATAATACTGAAAATTTTCAAAAGTCCTCATAACGAATAAATTTGTTTTATACAAAAAAATATTATATTTTATTTATAAAAACATATTAATACTTTATATTTTTAATTGCCAAACTGCATAATGTAATAATAACCGTTAAAAGCATAAATCTTTAGAATAAGACAGGAATACAAAATATATCAAAGACGTAATGTTTATACCTTTAAACTTTTGGCACAATAAACTTAAAGAAATATATGACAAAATCATCACAGATCAACAATAATGATTAATGAAAAATAATTTTTAAGGGAATGAAATAACATAAAAAAGTGAAATTGCTAATATATATACAGTGCCACCTCGATAATCCGGATCTCCATTAAACCGGATTCTTTAATAATCCGGACAAACATTTCTATTGCATTGTGTACTTTATAATCCGGATTTGATAGTACTAGGTAATCCGGACCTTCGTTTTTAGACATCTACTTAATTTAAACTACATGGGAAAACTGAAATCGATAGTGAGGAGATTCCCCTAACTTCCAGTCTAATACATCTGGGATTCACACAAACTGTAGGTGCCTTTGATTTGCCTACAACGCATCGCGTATCGCGTCTAAAGGTTAAGGGCTTTGTAGTTGTTTGTTTATTGTCACAAGTACAACATACCTACGTTCTATTTTACTTTATGTGGTTCATATAAGTATATAAACTTCTAAAAGAAAACATATTACACAAACAATAAAACAAAAGTCCGATATATTAGAAAGACTAGTTCTTGGTGAAAGAGGAAAAGTGTTGGCAAATGAATACGGAGTAGGAACATCCACAATTTCGGATATAAAAAAGAAGAAAGGGAAAATCAAAATGTATGTACATATATATTTATTTTAAAGATAATTTTGGACACTCACTATTGACGTGTAACTTCTTTTAGATTTATTTCCAAATGTGATTCTGATCCTGGCGTCAGAAAAACCTTACGAAAAGCTGAATATCCAGAAATGGAAACTCGTTTGTATACATGGTTTTGTACGCAACGATCAAGGCACGTCTCAATTTCCTACGAAATTTTATCAGGCAAAGCAAAACAGTTTTACACTGAAACCTACGGGAATGATAATTTTAGAGCTAGCAGAGGCTGGATTTCCAACTTCAGAAAAAGACATGGTCTGCGTGCTTTAAAAGTTTGTGGCGAAAAACTAACCAATGATGAAAGTGCCGTCGATCCTTTCCTAACATTATTCGCGGATAAGATAAACGAATTAAACCTTGGACCTACTCAAATATACAATGCAGATGAATCAGCTCTGTATTGGAAAATATTGCCTGAAAAAACGCTAGTTCGTTCTCAGGAAAAAACCGCACCAGGTCGAAAAATAAAGAAAGAACGCATTACCTTTCTAGCGTGTTCCAATGCTGATAGATCACAAAAATTAAAGTTGTTAGTGATAGGAAAGGCAAAAAATCCGAGGGCTTTTAAAAATGTGAACATACCTGTTGAGTACAAATCATCTGCCAATGCATGGATGACTACAGCAATTTTCTTAGACTGGTTTCATCATTCTTTTATTCGTCAAGTCAAAAGTCATTTAAGAAGTCTCAACTTGCCTGAAAGAGCCCTGCTAATCGTTGATAACGCTTTGAGCCCTGCAACTGTAGAAAAGCTGACTAGTGAGGATGGACAGTTTATAACATTATTTCTTCCACCAAATTGTACTGCACTTTGCAGCCTATGAACCAGAATGCAATCAGACTGACAAAATTATTTTATTGGAAAAGTCTTTTAGCCCATATTTTATCAAATAATGAAGAGAACCTTGTTAGGTTATTAAAAAGCATTAACCTAAAAGATGCTGTATGTCTACTATGCAATTCAGGGGAAAAAGTCTTCCCTGAAGTCTTGAAAAAGTGCTGGCACAAAATTATGGCTTATGTGGCAGATACCAACCCAGACACTGAATATGATGCTGAAGATCTGATTCCTTCGAGTGAATTGCGACACAAGTTGCTTTCCACGAATGAAGAAATGAAAGGTAAACCTTGAAATTTTTCTTTTAGTATTTTTTTGGTTAATTCGTAAATATTTAACAGATGTTTCAGATATGATGAATGTTCTCACTGAGCAGAATCTCACGAACGTGGAAATATGTAATTGCCTTGAAAATGATGAAGGTTTGTTACCACTGGAAGACATAGATGATACAGATGAACAACACGAGAGTGATAATGAAGGTTCAGAGTTAGATACTAATACAAACCAGACTGTTAAGAACACTGTGAAGAATGATCAGACAGTTAAAAGTTTCAATGTGTGCATGAGATGGGCAGAAGAAAATGATATCCTCTAAGTGATGTTCTTGTACTTCAAAGATTAAAAGAAATTGCTTTTATGATGAACCAGAGAAGGGTCAAGCAAACAAAAATTACAATTTTTTTCGTATTAAATGATTCGTTTTTTAATATAAATAATGTCCTGCTTCAGTAATTCGAATTATTTACTAATTCGGATCACCGCGGTTTTAATTAGTTCGGATTATCGAGGTGGCACTGTATATATATTCGCCATACCACGGCTCATCAGTTGGGCTAGGTTCAGCAAATACAAAAAACACTATTTCAGACCTTATCCGGGTACTAACGGAAAACCATGACAAAATAGATGCTTATACTGCACTCTGTCCCTAGTACGAAACGCGTCTTGGGATGGTCTAGCAAATACAGAGAACACTTTTGAGAACTTCCAAGGTGCGGATCTTTCGATTCGTCTTTGGTTACTTCACCAACAGCATCAATGCCTTCAAGCGGGAAGCTCGAGAAGGTGCGCTTCTGCAATTAAGTGTCGGCTGTGGTCTGGCTGCTTTGTTCGGAAAGACTTCAAATAAGTAACCGACAGAGCGCAGTATAAGCATCTATTTTGTCATATATGTGTATGTGTATATGTATGTATATATATATATATATATATATATATATATATATATATATATATATATATATAAAGAGAGAGAAAAGAGAGAGCGTGAGAGAGAGAGCTCTATTTGATAAAACTGCGAAGTTAATGAAGAGTTGTTCTTAAATGAAAATTATTTATTTGAAAATGTCACCAAGGGTCCACAATACCGTCATATCGTATCAATTTGTCATCTGGAAAGCAACAACTAGATAAAGATCAAGCGTATACTTAAAACTAAGATGTCCAAATAAATAAGTTGATTTTTAATAACAAAACAACATATTTTTTTGAGAAAATATAGAGAAAAAATATTTTATACTCCGTCAATTCACCTAGTAATCATGATGAAGTTATATGCCGTTTTTTCAGTAAATGCTCTCTATAACAAAACCTTCAATATACATTATAAATGTTATTGAGATTCAAAAGCCAAAAAGATCGTAAAAATTATCGTAAAAAAAAATATAATAAAGTGTATGAAACTTAAATAAAATAATTATTACATAAAAAAAAAACATATGTGTGTTGAATTGCATACCTTACAATATAGCGATATAGTTCTCTTTTCAAAACGCTTTAAACATTAACATCTTAAGTTAATAAACATAGTTTACCTACAGCTTTAAGCTGTTAGGACCAAATATTTAACAAATAAAAAAAAAATAATATAAACAAAAAGTTGTCAATGAAATACAACCAACTATATGAAATGAAACTAAAAACGAAAATTGGTAGTAAAGAAATTTGCATTATAAAATCAGCGTCAAAACTCACTCAAACTGTTTTAAATTACTATTAAAGTAATAATTTTTCTAAAATGTTTCAGACAACAGTTAAAAAACTATTTTTAATAGTTATTTGTTGCAAAAAAACTATGAGATCCAAACATATTATATACTATTTAAAAAAAATCAATAAATAACACAGGCCAACGATGAATAAACTTTTACCTGATTCCTATGTTGTTTGGTGTGCTGAGTCCGAAAATAATAATAAAAAAGTCGTATCGCCCACCAATTTTTCACATTTTAATATTCGAAATGTGAAAAGTTTATTTTTTATCATTCGAATGTTATTAGGTTGGCAATAAAATCAGAATTGTATAAGGCTGGCAGTAAAATCAAATGTTATTAGGTTGGCAGTTCCGATAAATGTCACAGCTGTTTGCTTTCTTCCAGTTAATATAACCCGCATTGCAGTGTTTAACCCATGTGCTTTAATTCACGCTCAAAGTATGACTAATCGTGGTTGTAAAAACTATCTCAACACTTTTTGTTATATATGTGGTGAGTTTGTAGTTAAAAAACATCAAAGAAACATTACTGACTTTCTAAAAAAAGTATACTTTGCATATTTTGGTGTAGAAATCGGTAATCAAGAAAAATGTTGGGCTCCTCACAAAGTATATTATGTTTGTCTCGAGGATCTTAGGAAATGGTATAAGAAAGAAAAGAAAACTTTTAGTTTTGCAGTACCCATAGTATGGAGAGAGCAAGAAAATCATTCAAATAATTGTTATTTTTGCAGCGTTGATGTTTCTAGATATAACTTCAAAAATAGGAAAGTAATTGTCTATCCTAACTTTACTTCAGCTAATCAGCCGGTAGGACATGGACCAGGACTTCCTGTCCCTGAGCCACCTCAGTCTATCGATGACGTTTTACACTCCAGTCCCGAATTTAACGAGAGTCGACCGGATGATGATGAGTTTCAATTTCTCTAGAAAATTTAAAACCACAGTTGTTTACAAAAGCTGAGTTAAATGATTTCGTGAGAGATTCGGGTTTGACTAAGGAAAAAGCAGAATTGCTTGGTTCTAGGATGAAAGAAAAACATTTATTGGAATCTGGAACATCTATTTACCATTATAGAACAAGAGATCAACAGTTTGCACAGTTTTTCAAGTAGGAAGAGGATTTGATCTTAAAATTTAGTCGATGTCATATTGTGAGAGAACTGTGGGTGATACACAAAAACTAATACCAGATACGGTTTCAGCACCCAAAAATACATAACACTTAGATGTATTGGTTTAAAAAGTTTTTACAAATATTTTTTTTTGTAGGCCTGTGATTAATCAATTCATTTAATTCTCAAATAATACTTACACGTTTTTTTGCAATATTAGGTAATTTAAAAAATTTTTTATAGAACAAAACACCAAAAAAATTCACTGTACATGGAAATAAACAAAAACAAAATTGAAATATGCGGGGTAATTCTTAAAATGTATAAGACATAAATCTCTATTAAAAAATTTAATGTTTACTGATAGGACATGACCCAAACTTTCGGATTATAAAAGAAACAATTCTTAGTTATTCAGTTGAAATGTCACTCTAGGTACAATTCGTCACTTGATTTTAATTTTTACTTTTTCGCTTAGAATACTGTGGTTAAATTACATTGGTTAATTTTTATAAAATGGCCCTAGAAAATGTATTAATTAATAATATGTTTTCAACATGTTAAAAAAATTTCATTTTTTTATGTTTTATTGTTATATTAACCACGAGCTCATATATATATATATATATATATATATATATATATATATATATATATATATATATATATATATATATATATATATATATACAGGGTGCCCCATATATATATGGAATAATGATTCCACAGAATTTATTAATCCGTGTATCAAAAAAATGTTTAAATAAAAGTTATAGGTTGTTATACGGCGCACATGCTGACGTTGACAATAAAATGTTTTGAACTGCCAGTTCGAAGAAATTACGCCATCTTAAATTTTTTTAAATGGAAAGCCCTGTATACTGTTTTATTTTTGAGTCCCACTAAAAATTCTACATATTTTTTGTCCAACATACCATATGTCTAAATTGAACTGTTTTGGAATTATTGATGTTTAAAATAAAGGAGATCAAATTTAAAAAAAAAAAAAAATTAAGCTGGCTTTTGGCTTTACTATCAGGTAACGACTTAACGCGTCAAAAAATGATTTACTAACGAAAACGTTTATTGCTGTATTTTGTGAAACTGCAATTTGTGCGTAATATCATAATAGTACATTTAACAGAAACTGAAAGAATCACTTTGTTAATGATAGTTGGTTACGAAGACCGTAGGAGAACACAACAGGAGGTTATCGCAGAATATCCGAATCGACAACCTCTTACCTACCTATCCGTAGTTAGCAAAACATTAAAACGATTTAGACAATCAGGTCATGTTAAAGATCATTCTAAATCAAAAGTTAAAACAAGCGATGATAAAAAGTTAAATGTTTTATTGGAAATTACAGAAAATCCCCATACGGCCACTAGTCAGCTTTGCTTAGACCACAACATAAGTAAGGGTACCTTAAGTCGTAACTGAATGAAGACAAACTGCATCCATACAAACCCATTCTATTGCAAGAATTATCTGAAGATGACTACGATACACGCGTTGAATTTTGCGAGGTCATGGTGGAACGAATCAATAATGATCCTAACCTAATTCATAATATCGTTTCTTTTTTGACGAGGCGACATTTTGTCTTAACGGAAGAGTTAACAGGCATAACTGGTCTACTGAGAATCCCCATTGGACAATTGAGAGTCATTCTCAAAGATCACAAAAGACAAACATGTGGGCAGGGATTTGTGGACGTCATATCATGGGTCCCTTTTTTATCGACGAAAATCTTACAGGACAGCGATATTTATAGTTATTCCAAGAGCAAGTTATTCCAACTTGTGCTGGGCTTTTTCCCGATGAAAATAATTTAGATACCCCTAACAGGAATCTGTGGTATCAGGACGGAGCATCTTCTCACTATGAAATCAATGTTCGTAGATATTTGGATACAATTTTTCCTAATCGATGGATAGGCAGAAGAGGTGCTGTAGAATGGCCTGCAAGGAGCCCCGACCTTACGCCACTCGATTTTTTTTTTATGGGTTCATTTGAAAACCAAAGTTTACCGAAGTCAACCTGAAACTGTAGAAGATTTACAACAAAGAATTCAATATGAAGTAGCACAGATCCCCGGATTCGGGCTGTTTATAACAGATTGGGTCATTGCCTCGCTATTAACGGTAGACATTTTGAGCAATTATTACCTTAAAAATAAACCTAGAGTATTTGTTAACAGTTTTTTTCGTCTTTTTTTTATTTTAAATTTCAAATGACAATAATTCCAAAACAGTTCAATTTAGACATATGGTATGTTAGACAAATAATTTCTAGAATTTTTAGTAGGACTCAAAAATAAAATAATATACAGGGCTTTCCGTTTGAAGAAATTGTCAGTTCAAAATCTTTTATTGTCAACATCGGCATGTGCGCCTTATAACACCCTATAACTTTTATTTAAACATTTTTTTAATACACGGATTAATAAATGCTGTGGAATAATTGAATCGGTGAGTTCGACAACCGTACAAGTCCAAAATTTGACATTTTAAACTGAGATAGCCATTTTGTTTTAAATATATCCCCCTATCAACTGAGCATAAAAACCCTACGATATACTTAAACGTTAACGCTCTACAGTAGGCTGTCGTTCGGTGATGACTGGAAAAACCGTACATGTCCGTGACTTGTACGGTTCTTCATCTCAGCTACTAAAATATCTGCAGTTATTTGTTTACAAAGAAAGAGTTGACTTCGTGTGGGTTTTATTAATTAAAATAGCTTAATTATCGTGTGTTTTTAAATTTGTTTAAATAAAATATGTCATCCTGTGACAGAGAAGATGTGGTTACTAGCAATGGCAACAAAAAAAAGAAAAAGGAATATTGTTAGTTGGAAACATAACCAAAGAAAAATAGCACGTTTGCACGGTCAGGAATATGTTTGTAAAAAACGGAAAACATATTGAAGCGAAAACTGTCGGACCTACATGCATGTAAGTTTACATTTTTTTTTAATTAATTAATTTTAACTAATGAATACATTTTTAAGGTGTAAAAAAAAGTGCATGCAGCAGTTTACTGATGAAGAGAAAACAGAAATAATATCAAAATTATACGACGGTAAGCCCAAAAATGAACAAGATACGTATTTGCAGGGGCTTATTGAAGCAAAGCCTATTGAAAGACATCGGATAAGAGGCGTAAAACCTAAACAACAAAGAAAATCAAATTTTTTGTACTTTGTTATGAAACAATCAAATCGAATTTCCGTATGTAAACAGGCATTTATCAGTCTTCGTGCCATATCTCATTGGCAAGTTCAGCGTTTAAACACCTTACTTCTAGCTACAAAATCACCAAAGGATTTAAGAGGCCGGCACAACAACAGACCTCGTGCAATATGCGAAGAATGGATTGTGAAAATAAAAGAACACATTGAGTCATTCCCGGTTAAAGTTTCCCATTACTCCTCAAAAACCATTCATTATTTGGATGCATCTTTAAATGTGAAGAAAATGTACAATCTGTTTATAGATAAAAATCCCTAAAATATTATAATGAAAACTACAATCTCAGGTTTGGAAGACCACAGGTTGATGTCTGCTCGGTATGTGAAAGCCTTGGAGCTAAACTTAAAGATGTTAATCTTAATGATAATGCAAAGAGAGTGGTTGCAGCGGAACTCATAGTTCATAAAAGGCGCGCAAAAAAGTTTTACGCGAAACTAAAAGAAGTGCAATCTCTGTGTAAGGAACGACCAGAAGTAATGGGCCTAGCTTTTGACTATATGCAGAATATGCCCCTCCCACATATCCCAGTTCAAGAAATTTTTTATCTGAGGCAACTTTGGGTTTATGCATTTCAAATTCATAATCTTAAAGACAACACTGGTCATTTTTATAGCTACCACGAGGGTGAAGCTCTAAAAGGATCTAATGAAGTATGCACATTTCTTTATGATTATATATTGAACCACATACCATCTGAAATCACTGAGTTACACTTATTTTCTGATGGATGTGCGGGCCAGAATCGTAACCAGACCATGGTTCGCTTTTTGCTAGCATTGCAGGCGACCAAGAGATTTAACAAAATATACCATTACTTTCCAATAAGAGGGCATTCATTTTTGCCCTGCGACAGGGATTTTGGTTGTGTCAAGAGGGTGATTAAAAAACACGATCGAATTTATATTCCAGAAGAATATCAAGAAATAATACTATCTTCAAGGAAAAAACAGCCATTTACTGTAAAGTTAATTCGACATAACGATATTATTGATTTTAAAAAGTGGTGGCCGACTGATTATAAAAAAACGTGTTCTATTTTAGTCAGTGGTGATAATACTAGAAAAGAAAATTTTGCTGTGTCAAACTATAGGCAATTTCTTTATGACAGTTCAACTCCAGGTTATGTGACAACGTGGAATTACATAAACGGTTTTCTCTCCTACACATTTAAGTTATTAAAGCAACATAAGGAAAGTCCTTCTCTACCGACTGCTGGCGCTTATAAAGATCCTCTACCTATTAATGAGAAAAAAGTCGAGGATATTAAAAAAGTTATGCAATATATGACTGGTGAAATGTTAGAATTTTTCTACCATATAACATCCTGTAATACGACTAACCTGAACTAACCTGAACTATTAAAAATGTAATCATTTTTCACCTGTTTTATTTTTTTTTACGATACTGATTTCGAAAACCGTACTTGTCCACTAACTTCTTTTAGCTATAACTATTAGACCGTTTCGTTTATAGAAAAAACTATTACTAGATATAAATCCCAGATCACCAGATCTAAAACTTCTCTGTGTATGCCAAACCTGAGAAATAAGTAATTTAAAAGATTATCAGTTTTTTCTTAAATTTATCAAAATGACATTTTCGGACATGTACGGTTGTCGAACTCACCGATTCAATTATTCCATACACCCTGTATATATATATATATATATATATATATATATATATATATATATATATATATATATATATATATATATAGCGGATTTGAACCAGCGACCGGGGAGTCACGTGGAAGGCTTTCAAACCATCACGCTACCAAAGCCAAAATACTTTTAATTTTTAAGCAATAGAGTTATTCAAAAAGAGTATTTTATTTCACATACTATGCACCCCACAGAAGAAGAAAAAATAAAACTGTGACATATGGCGCATTTTTGTATTTATAATGACTAAGGACACCCAAATATGCAAAGCGCATATATTGCATATTTTGCATATTATATGCAGTTTTCTAAATATTTGCATAACTGCTTTAAAAATAGCATATATGTGCATATTTGAAGGAATTTATAATAATGTAGATCTTTGGCAGGCGTTTTCATTCATTTTTCGGAATAAGGATCATTGTTTAGGCCGCCGCCGCCGCGCCGGTGGTTTTCCCCCCAAATAAATTTTTCAAAAATTTCGGAATGTTATGGAAAAAAATAGTGGGTTTCAATTTGTCAGCCAAGTAGCTAATGTTTTAAAGGGGGATTTTACTGGTTCCATTGATTTAGATCCTATGCTATTAATAATTTTAAAAACGCCCCTATTACATCAGTCGATGTGGAAGGGAGTTTCTCAATTTATAAATTTTTATACAATGATAGAAGACAAAACTTTTTAATGGAGAATTTTGAGAAACATTTAGTAGTTTACTGTTTTTATAACTAATGGCGACCCTATCTTTTGCAATATTTGCATATTTCCGCTTATTTAGTTGCATCGCCCTGTATGTATCAAATTTAAAATGTATGTTTTATTATGCTGTTTACTACATATATAAATGTTTATAATATGTACCTGCATTATTATTATTATATGTTCATCTTTAAGTAAAGTAATAAAATACATTATTATTTATATTTATTTTTTACTTTGTATAATATTATATTTAGATTTAGTTTATTCGCCCTGTTGTTTTTTATTGCTACATTTGTATAGTACTCGTATCATGTAATGTGGAACAATAAATTGACATTTTTCAAGTCTATTTCGATTTTTTTTACTGCATATTTACAACATGTATGTGCATATTTTGAGAAAATTATTTGCATATTTATGCGCATATTTTAAAGTTTTTCACTTGCATATTTGGGTTTCCTTAATAATGACATTTCTAATCGAAATTATCCCAAAAAAATATACAGTGTTTTACGTAAATCTCGAAGACTTTTTGCTACCAAACTGGAGTAGGAAAAATTATTTCACCCTGACTATAAATACAACACCAAATTAAATTTTCTAATCTTTAAACGCGGAAACGTGAGCTACATTTGAAAATTACACATATTATGTAGTATACGTGAGTCACTCCATGAAACTTAAAGAAGTAATATTTTACATTTCTCATGTACAAAAGAAGGCCACAAGTTTATTTAACACAATAATAAAAGTGTATTATTAATAATTTAATAGCTAGTGAGAAATAAAAAACAATTTATTTTAAGAGATTTAGAAACAACCTTGTTTACTTTAAATCCTACAACCACATGCTTTTATCGGTATATTTCACTTGAAATTGAGAAATTGACTTGTTAAACATAATTTAGAATGGTAAGTAAATATAAATTGCAATAAGATTATGTTTTAACCCTGCATAAATAATTGATTTTTTTAAATTTAAGTTTTGAAATTGAAAACCATATTTTTGTAAATAATCAGATACGAGACCTACTATATCCGCTACCAGTCTTAATATCAAATAGCTTTCTTACAAAATATATTTGTACAACAGTTGTCGCAGCAATTACTATTATTTGAATAATGGACCATCGTACAACATAAGAGTTATTACTGTCCAGTAAGCTCAGATCCCAGGCTTCCCTACCTCTAGTATGATGTTGATACTGCAACATTTCATTAATATTTCGTTCTACTCCCGTAATAGATGTCTAAAAATAAAATATCACATTTAAGCTGAGTAAGGTCTTCAAGTTTACACATTTAAAACTATTTTTAGAACGGGTAACGTATGCATCATCGTAAAAACATATCCACTAAAACGGTTTAACTAGAGTGTACAGGGTGAGTCAACGATAGAGTAAAGTTCATTATCCCATTTGTTTCGGGAATGACGAAAAATATTAAATACAATAGTTTTAGGGAATGTTAAGGTGCACAGTTAAAAATTATTTTTGAGTATACAGGGTACTTCAAAAAAGTGTGGCCGATACAATATGTTTTTTTGAATGGAACATCCTATTTTCTAATTTATTTTTAAATTCTGCGTAAAATTTTATAACTTTTTTATTAATAATGTTATATACCTAAACCTAGTAGTTTTTCTAATATTTCAATTTTTTTTAAAAAAATACTAGTTTTCAGTTTTGTAAAACATTGCCGGTAGCGCCCTTGTTTCTCAAGGTGGAATACTCATAATTGGTACGAATGTTCTATAGAGATGAAAAAAAAGATACACGTAAAGAAATTTGAGTTGGATGCTACAGGGTGTTCAAAATAAATTTATGCATTTCGACTATTTTAAATGGATAAATCTCAAATTTTTTAAATGGCACACCCTATATATTATTACTTTTTCTGATAGATTTTACAAAACTCTCCAACTTTTATTAAGTATGTCATATTTTATATACCTATTTCTAATAGTTTTCGATTTATTTTGAATTTTTCAATTTTTACCCTTGTTTTTAATACACTTACGCCATAACATCATAGTTGCCGAGATAAAATAAAAATGTAGGCATTGTCAAATTTTGACATGTCTATTAAGCAAGTAAAAATAGTTTAAATTGTTTGTAGTAAGTGACATATAAAGGTAATAGTTATGGATTTTCCTAAAATGAATTAATTGATATGCTAATAGACGTATACCATATAGAAAATACAAAATGGAAAGTAGTAAATCAGAATGCTACAAATGAGGAAAAAGAAATGGAGATTTTACTTCATGTTGAAGATAATCCCCAGGTCAGCAGTCATCAACTAGCCGACTTATCTGACACATCCCAATCTACGGCTAATCGCACCACGAGAAAATACAAGTATCATCCCTTTCATATGGAACTACACCAAGAACTTCAAGACCGTGATTTTGAATGACGAGTAAACTTTTGTACCACCATGAATAATGTTTTCTGATGAAACTACTTTTCGCAGTAATGGAGCAGTTAACATGCATTACTATTCAACAGTTAATCCATTGTGGGCCGGGAAGTTCAAAACCAAAACCATTGGTCGCTTAATGTATGCTGTGGAATATTAAATTATCGAATTATTGGTTCATATTTTTTCCACAAACGAGCCTAGATATCTAAATTTTTTGCAAAACGAATTACCTCAGCTTCTTGAAGAAGTTGATAACTTTGAAAGGGAACAAATATAGATTTAACAAGACGGAGCTCCTGCTCATTACCACCGAGAAGTTCAGGAATTTTTAAATGATCGTTATCCACAAAAATGGATCGGTAGGGATGGATTCATTCAGTGGCCCCCTCGATCATGTGACTTAACACCTTTAGACTTCTTTTTGTGGGGCTACATTAAAGATCGTGTTTATGTGAATCCCCCTACATCAGTAGATATGGAAAATAGGATATGGGATGCGCGCTTTATGCTAAGGAAAGTGAAGGAAAATATACACTAAACATGTGTATTCAAGTAGATGGTCATATTTTTGAACATTTATTACGTCATAATAATTAATCATTAGATAAGTTAAACTATATTAAAATTATTATTAACTATTTGTTTATGTTTTCACAATAGCGTAAGTGTATTAAAAACAAGGGTAAAAATTGAAAAAGTCAAAATAAATCGAAAACTATTAGAAATAGGTATTTGACATACTTAATAAAAGTTGGAGGGTTTTGTAAAATTTATCAGAAAAAATAATAATTTACAGGGTGTGCCATTTAATTAACTTGAGATTTTTCAATTCAAAACAGTCGAATGAAAATTGATTTTGAACATCTAACTTAAATTTTTTTACATATGTCTTTTTTTCATCCCTATAGAACGCTCGTACCAATTATAAATATTCCACCTTCAGAAACAAAGGCGCTACTGGCAATTTTTTACAAAACTGAAAACTAGTATTTTAAAAAAAAATTGAAATATTAGAAAAACTACTAGGTTTAGGTATATAACATTATTAATAAAAAAGTTATAAAATTTTACGTAGAATTTAAAAATAAATTAGAGAATAGGACGTTCCATTTAAAATAATAACCGGTCAAGTGCAAGTTGAACTTGCGCAATTAGTATTCCGTACGTCGATTGCTTTTAAAATATAAAATTTTGTTACAGATGTATAAAATGATCAGTGACTTCACAAAACACACCCCAAATGAGTTTTCAACAAAGTTTGTTTCCAATCTTTACTGAAATCTGATGACCTTGAAATTTTTGTTTTTTTTTTTAAATACCAGAAAAATTATTAAAGGTAATGCACTCGTGATAATTTTCGTTCAATCTACACCCCGTGGAGAATATTCCGGAATTTTTTCAAAATTTTTTGATAAGTACTTTTCGAGATTTTTTAAAAATAATACAAAGAAAAGTGCGCGCAAGTATTACATTATATATAAATTTTTTACAAGCTGCTTTCATTTGACGACCTAGTAAAAAATTTTTTTTTTTCACTTCCGATTTCACCCCCCAAAACTAACCCCTTAAGTCAAAATGTAACTCTCAAAACTACATGGCTCTGATGACGCCATCAGTTCCTATATTATTACCACATTTCAACTTTCTATGTCAAGTAGTTTCGGAGAAAATCGGGTGTGACAGACAGACAGACAGACAGACAGACACCGAAGTGATCTTATAAGTGTTCCGTACGGAACACTAAAAACAAATGTTATATCGGCCACATTTTTTTGATGTACCCTGTATACGAGGCTGGTTTGAAAAGTCCGTGCAAAGTCCGAGAGATGGCACCACCGGCGCTTATCGAGGTCATGTTTAGTTAGTAGCATCTCTTGAATGAACGCACACCAAGTTTCAACCATATTGGTCTATTTCTTTGTGTTTGGCATTCGTGTGAATCAAGGAAGTCGAGTGATTTTCAAGAAATGGACGAAAAAGAATTTCGTGTGGTGATTAAACATTACTTTATGAAAGGCAAAACGCCTCAGGAGACTAAAGAGAAGCTTGATAAACATTATGGTGACTCTGCACCTACGATTAGAACAATTTATAAGTGGTTTCAAAATTTTCGGACTGGCCGTATGGGCTCAAGTGACGCTGAACGTTCTGGACGGCCTGTGGAGGTTACGACTCCAGAAATCATTGATCAAATCCATGATATGGTGATGGATGACAGAAGAGTTAAG
The DNA here is from genome assembly GCA_019049505.1 of Pachyrhynchus sulphureomaculatus. Taxonomy (NCBI): domain Eukaryota; kingdom Metazoa; phylum Arthropoda; class Insecta; order Coleoptera; family Curculionidae; genus Pachyrhynchus; species Pachyrhynchus sulphureomaculatus. The sequence continues at coordinate 214,320,697 of CM032456.1, read as the reverse complement.
GTGCGTGAGATTGCTAGTGCTGTGGGCATCTCGACTGAACGGGTACATAATATATTGCATAAACATTTGGACATGAGAAAGCTATCCGCAAGATGGGTGCCGCGATTGCTCACGCTTGACCAAAAACGGAATCGTGTGAAGTGTTGCAAGGATGGTTTGCAGCTGTTCCAGAAGAATCCGGAGGACTTTAAGCGTCGTTTCGTCACTGTGGATGAAACATTACTATACTCCTGAGACCAAACAACAATCTAAACAATGGGTTACCAAGGGGGAATCTGCACAAAAAAAGGCGAAGACCGTTCCTTCGGCCGGAAAGGTTATGGCGACTGTCTTTTGGGATTCGCAAGGGATAATCCTCATCGACTATCTGGAAAAGGGTAAAACTATTACAGATGAATATTATTCATCGTTATTGGACCGTTTGAAAACCGAGCTGCAAGAAAAAACGCCCGCGATTGGCCCACAAGAAAGTCCTTTTCCATCACGACAACGCACCAGCACACACCTTAGCAGTTGTGGTTGCAAAATTAATGGAAATAGGATTCCAAGTCGTTTTACATCCCCCCTATTCTCCAGACTTGGCTCCCTCGGACTACTATTTGTTCCCCAATTTTAAGAAATGGCTGGCGGGACAAAGATTTTATTCAAACGAGGAGGTGATTGCAGACACTAATGGATATTTTGCAGACTTGAACAAATCCTATTATTCGGAAGGGATCAACAAACTAGAACATCGTTGGACGAAGTGTATAAGCCTAAAAGGAGACTATGTCGAAAAATAAAAAAAGGTTTACCCCAAACACATAAGTAGTTTTTATTTTTGCACGGACTTTTCAAACCAGCCTCGTACTCAAAAATAATTTTAAACTGTGCACCTTAACATTCCCTAAAACTATTGTATTTAATATTTTTTGATCATTCCCGAAACAAATGAGATAATGAACTTTACTCTATTGTTGACTCACTTGGTAAAACTAATTAATATATAAATAAAACAATATAAGCTTTGTGTTTTGTTTTCTGTAGTATGAGACCATAGATCCATAAATTTATTCTTGAACTTATAAGTGAACGAAGAATTTTTCCAAGCTGCCTAATTCAAAACAAAGTTTCAACAGTTTACTGAAAAGGAATTTCTTTATATTTTCCTCATTTCCTAGACACATTTTAAAAAAATTTCCTGACAACAGACCCTATTTAAAGAATACAAAAATAAAAGTTTCTAAAGCTGTATCACAATTGAGTTATTTCAAAATCTGCTTTAACTTTTTAACAAATATCTGATAACTATTAATAGTACTACCTTGCTACCTCTAAAGTACTTACGGTAAAATTCTCTATGTTTACGTTAAGTTCTTCCACTTCTTTTGTATATTTCTCCCATAAGTCATAACGAACAACAGTTAAATATATATTTACTAATTTCCCCGCGAATCTAGAAAATTGATTATCTATGCATGCCGAGTAATAACCACCCATGGAAGACTGATCTTGATATTCACTATTTGGTTTCCACTGATAAGGATGTACTATTTCTCCCTTCGGATTTCTTACCGCAAAACCAGCCATACCATCCCCGCCTCGAACCACCTATAACAAATTTAGATTGCCAAATTATTTTCATCAGTCGTGTGAATTTCATTGTTTCAGTACATCTAAGTGTGAATCACTCAAAGTTCTACAATTTCAACCCCATCTCTCTACTTTTGATTAATACTGCATCAAGAAATAATACAATGATATGATCATTCACTGGTTATATCTTTATCTTGTGGCAAAGAATCCAGCTAACAAGTTGGTCTTGCAATATGTTGCTGGTAAAATTTTGATTAATTGTCTTAGCAATAGAATAACAGGATTTCAAGCACTAACCTAATTTATTTCAGACATATTTTTTATAGATTTCTCGGACCATCTTCTTTATTAGCTAAATTAAATTTGAGTTTTGCAAAAAATGCAATTTTGCACCTTTGTTTATTATATTCAAATAAAGTTTAATCCAGAACGGTATGTTCTAGAGCAGGGGTGCTCAAACTTGAACTGCTGGCGATCTACCTCAATATTGTTAGACTACGATCGATTGACTCTGAGAGGCTGCAAATAAGTGTGATGCAGGATTGTCGTCTAGGTAGGGTGTATCGTGGCATAGATATTAGTTTTCCGCACAATATGCATTTTTTTAGTCAAGGTAAGTGTAGGTCTGCTCTAAAATGTCAATGAAAAAACTCATAATTATTCAAAATTGCGAGTTTATTGGTTCTTACAAAACAAACGAGTTCTAGTGTCCAAAACTTAACTAAAGAGTGACTTTGGATGTTGAAGCGTGGCACTGCATGTCCTCAGCATACTTTTCATAAGATGGTACGTAATTACCGAGTGCTAATCGCAAGCATGATGACATATGTTCGTCAGTTAGTCGATTGCGATATTTTGACTTAATTATCTTCATTTCAGAAAATGCACACTCGCACAAGTAAGTTGACCCAAACATTGCCGTCAGTTGAAGGGCGATTTGCCTTAGATTTGGATATTTATCTCCAGATATAAAACACCAGAATTTTGTATCAGATGCTGTGGCTTTGAAATGTATATCTGATGTAATCTGCACTAACTCATTTTCAACAGAACATGAGTCCATGTTAAACTGACTTGCTATTTCAGTAGCTAATTCCTCAATGTTTTTACACGAAAAAGGATAACTCATAAATGATGCGATATTTGCCAATTTACTGAAATTATAAAAACGTATTTCGAATTGGCCCAAAATATTTGATAATTCTGCCTCATAAATATCATAATTCAACTGAGGAATCCTTGCTTTCAAAGACGGAAAATTTTTCAGATCCTTTCTTTTCAGTTGATCTATCATAAGTTGCAATTTACTTTTGAATGCGTTTATTGCGCTAATCATCTCAATAATAATTTTTCCTTTACCTTGAAGCTCCAAATTAATGGTGTTTATATGCATTGTGATGTCTGTCAAAAATACCAAATTAGTCAGCCATTTTCCGTTTTTCAGCATCTGAGTGTCATCACCTCTTTCGTCCAGAAAAGCTGTTATTTCGGGCAATAATTCTTGAAACCTTTCTAGGAATTTTCCGTGACTCAACCACCTTACGTCCATGTGAAGAACTAAATCAGTGTGTTCAGCTGACTCACTATCTTCCAACTGCAATTTAAAGAGCCGTCGTTGCAAGCTACGTGCACGGATAGAATTCACAATTTTTATTGCAATGCCCATAATCTGCTCCATGTTTAGAACTTTTGAACACAAAACTTGTTGATGTATAATGCAATGGAAGGAGAAAAATGAAGGGAAATCATCATTAGCTCGACACAATGCCACAAAACCGTTTTTGTTTCCAGTCATTGCTGGTGCTCCATCGGTTGTAATGCACAGTAGTTTATATATTGGTAGCTTGTAGTTTGTTACAAAATTGAAGAAAACGTCATATATATCTTCGCCACGGGTCTTTCCTTTCAGAGGAATCATTGTCAAAAAACTCTTCCTTAGCCGACATGTCATTGAATACCATTCGAATAAAAATACACAGCTGGGCAGTGTCTGTCATATCGGTGGATTTGTCGAACTGTAAAGAAAAGTATGTACATTCCATATCATGTTTTAGTTTATCTGCCATGTCCTGACTCATGACTTCAACACGCCTTGTGACAGTCGGACGAGATAACTGAAGTTCTCTAATAGCAGACATAATCTCTGTTTTATTTTTAAAATCTCCAAATAAAGTCTCACCCGCTTCAATAAATGCTTCCTTCACGACCAATCCATCATCAAATGGTTTCTTGTGTTTCGCCAATATATGAGATATTTTAAATGACGCGATCGTTGCAGCTTTTGATTGTTTGGCTGGTCTTGTAAACATGGTTTTTTTCTTTTTTCAAACAAGTTATCAAATCACGTACTTTTCGTTTTCTTAATTCACTCTATGACGGAAAATCCTTTTCATAGTTTTTATGAACCGTTTTATGATGCCTCTCTAAGTTCCCACGCTTAGGTATTGCAACTGACGCACGGCAAATGAGACAAATGCACTTATCCTTTACCATACAAAAGAAAAATTCTTCCTCCCAATCGTTATTAAAATGATAAGTTTTACTTTTCTTCGCCGCACTTATTTTGGACTATTTATTAATAAACTTTGTATCGATGTATCGCCTTCAAGTTACAACTCAGACTGACTCCTATTCCTGCAGGCGCAACATTTATATCGGCGCGAACGAAGTCTCGAATGTTCCCGTCAAACACGCCGCCCGAAGTTTCTAGAAAAATCGGCGGGAATCAAAAACGCGGCTTTTCTTAGACAAGTACCGCGCGTTCCTTTGATAAAGCCGCCTTTTGCCGCTAGCAGGGGGTTATTACGATAAAAGAAAGTGATGAGGGGGTTATTCTGGCCTAATTGTAGATCGAATAAATTTTAGTAGTTTATTCATTACATTTTGTTTTAGTTACCTAAAACAAAATCTGTAAACAGTTCTATATCGGAATTTTTTTCTCGAGATCGACTCAAAAAGCACTCGCGATCGACTTGTCGATCGCGATCGACCGTTTGAGCACCCCTGTTCTAGAGTAAATAACAAAGATCTGTTCCAAAGTTCATTTAATGCTCTTTCGTTTCATATATAACACGTGTTGTTGTGTTCTTGGTGTGGGTTTGTTCTTGAGAAAATGATCACTGTATCTACTTATTATTGACTTCTTTATTAATAAAAAATGTTCTAAATTAATATTAAACTATCCTGAAAAAAGGTTGGAGTTACGAATAAAGAATAATGAATATTAAATGTAAAATGTCTGTTCTGCGAAATCTTTTTTTATATAATAGGAATTTCTACTTTCAAATACGTCATAATTGATTATTTAAACATTAAGGGCGATTTGCCTGTATTTTCGATCAACGACTTAATTATCTTATCATTTAAAATTATTTATCAATAAGTACTTTACTTTCTATAGCTAATCGTTTAAAAATAATTACAGTGACTAACAACTAATAATAATTGGAAAAGAAAATATCTACATACAGTGTTGCTGGTATGCAACAGTGTATGTAATAATTGTGTACTAAAAAATTATCATAACCTAATTGAAATATACCCAGTTTCATTTTAGGATCTGAGTATGTTTGGACGCTAAGGTTATCTTCTAATACTAACGCTGCATTACAGAAATTATCGCTTTTAAAACACTTTTATTGTTTATCATTGTGTTATAATTCTACTACACTTCTACTATATACTATACAGTATTATGTAGACAATAAAATGTCTTAAAAAGTAAAGGCAAGTCAAATGGTTCTCCCGAATATCCTGAGAACAAAATCGCCCAAAGAAATGCTCCAACATTCAAATTACAGGGGACATAGATCTATATGTTAATCAACTTCAAGATGCACTCGCCACTGTTTTAAAGAAAGTTGTCCTAAACAAAAATCAGGTTCCACGGTGTAATAAACACCTAGCGAACTTGAGAAAAAACTATTAGGAAACCATTCAATGAAGTAAAAAATCTCAGGTGAATGGGATAGATACTCGCAGTCACTTACAAGGTACAATAAAGCCCTGAGGAAGGCAAAGAAAGACTCATAGAAGAAGTTCCAGGGAGAAGTCAAAAGCATTTTATAAGCAGCACACATCCAAAGACTTCTGTCAAGAGACAACTTAAACTCAGTTGGCGCGATAAAGAAGTCAACAGGAGAATATACTACATCAGGAAGGAGGTGCTTAAAGTGTTTCTCCAGATGTACCTTCTGGGATCGTAAATTCAACAACTGGAAGTAGCTCAGACATAAATGAATCTTTGCCAAAAGATCACGAGAGTCGATTGGACAACTACAAACTGAATATATAGCTATAAACGAATCAAACAGGCTATATGGGCTTTTGAATCCTACAACACCCCTATAGGATTCAAAAGGACCAAATGAAATCTTCCCAGGACTTCCATAACAACAGATAGACAATCTGGTACCGTACTGATGCAGAATATATTGAGCTTGTATTGTTTTAGGCTATGTCCTCAGGCATGGAGAATTGCAAATGTAGTTTTCATTCATAAACCTGAACGTGACATGTATACAAAGCGAAGGCATATCGACCAGTCATCCCTTCATCTTTTCTGCTAAAAACGCTGGAAAAATTGATATATAAGTACACTACAGTCAGAAAGTATTTGCCCACCTAGAAATTTCAATGTAACTGCCATAATTTAATACCTAATTAAACCCTTTTATTACATTAGGTAAATTTAATTGTTCTTAACAAGTGTCCATCATAAAATTGTTTAAATAAGCCTTTTTGGTGAAATCACAAATTAGAAACCAATTAGAACAAATTTCGAAGTTTTACATGATAATCGTTTTGAGGCTATTTCTGAAAATTCCAGTTGAAGTACGAACTCATTTCAAGTTTCTAGGAATTATGGACATTCCTAGTAACATTTTATGATAAAAACTATGCTATAAATACCATTGCCCTTTTGAAAATTAACCATTCGCAAACAGTACTTTGTCATTGATACAGGCTAAATTGTTTTGTGAAAATGACAGAAACAAAAGAAGTTTCCGTTGAAAATCGGGCTCTGATAATTGCGAGACATCAAAATGGTCACTCGAGTCAACAAATCGCGAGTGATATGCAGATGCCAAGGAGAACAATGGACTACATCGTTCAAAAATTTTCTGTGGTATATGGAATTCGCAACCAAAAACGTTCAGGAAGGCCTCGAAAAACGACTCCCGCTGAAGACAGAGTTATAACAATGTCCAGCAGACGTAATCGCCGTCTAACCGCACCAGAAATCACGGCTCAAGTAAACCTGAAGCGGCCCATCCCCATCAGCGTGACAATCGTGAAGAACAGGTTAGCAGAAGGTGGACTACACAGGAGAGTTGCAGTGAGGAAACCACTTCTTAGGCAAGTGAATCAACGTAAATGAGAACATGAAAATTGGGCATCAGAACAATGGCATTCCGTCCTTTGGAGCGACGAATCTAAATTCGAAATTTTCAGTTCAATTCGACGTTGTTGGAAGCCTGTCAGTTACCTATAGTAAAACATGGTGGAGGTTCAGTAATGGTTTGGGGTCGTTTTGGCAACGGTAAAGTTGGGAAAATCTTTGGGATAGAAGGAATCATGCAAAAAGAACAGTATCAATAAATTTTGCTAACTCAAATGCTTCCTTCTGGAAGAGATATTTTTCAGGGGAAATTTATTTTTCAGCATGACAACCCTAAACATTCTGCTAAACAAATTAGAGAACTTTTGGACCAATGGAAATCCGATGATATCCCGGAAGTGATGACTTGGCCTCCACAATTACCCGACTTGAACCCCATCGAATTACTGTGGGACCATTTGGACAGGTGCGTCAGAAAACTTAATCCAACATCAGAAAATCACTTGTGGAAACTTTTACAAGCAGAATGGGTTAAAATAACCAAGAAACTACTGGACAGAACGCCGAAACTCTGTAAAGCAGTAATTAAAAACAAAGGAGGTCACATAGATGAGAAAAACCTGGAAAATCATGAATAGTTTTCTGATTTTCTAGACTGTAAACAATGTGAAAATAAATAATAATTCATTGAAATTTAAAAAAAATATATTATCTGAGTTTTGGTTGTCTAGGGACTGAAATAACTAGGTGGGCAAGTACTTTCTGACGGTAGTGTATATAAGAGAGGGGGCACTTCTAGAGACACCTCTGCATAAACAACAATACTCTTATTACAAAGGAAATCACGTGAGACAACTTTACACAGCTTCACAGCTAGGGTCAAATAATCACTGTACCACAAGAAAGTTGCCCTGGGCCCTCTCATTGACCAAGTATCTTCGGAGAATGGATAAAAATCAATAATATGTCATGTAACCGTAGCCAACATTGCTGGCTACTCATTACTTTCAATGATGTGAATATAAAAATATCACATTTAAAAGTATGAAAACAGTATATGCCCGATGAATTTATTAGGATTATTGTAAATACCAAAAATATCAGCAATTAAATTTTTAGTTATTAACCCACTTGATTTTTTATAAAACACAGGTAGACATTTGACGATAGGGGGTTTACCTTATCAATAAGATAATATTTGATCTCATTTAATCTTAATTAATTTGTTTAGTATTGCTAATACTCAATATGTTACTATGGAATTAATATATAGAAAACATATATACAAATATATATATACTATGAAAGAATTAGACTCCAAATTTCAAAAAAAAGTTAATTTTACAATATACTTAAGTTATATTACCTGACCTGAAAGCTAACAAAAAATGTTGCCCTGGATTAACATATTGAAAGTAACAGTCCTCTTTTCCAGGGTCTATATGGACTTTGTAGTCCATGGCGACAGCTGGAAGATTCTCATACCAAGGTACGGTAGGTTCTGTAGTAGAAACATAATTTACATCAAGAAAACTACACAAAATAAGAAAAATACTGGGAACTAACGTGGCAGTCTTTCTGTAGAAAGCCATGTTTATGGCTAAACTTTTAAGTAGGTGTAACAAACGTATGTTTTGGAATAATGTATAAAGGGTTATCTAAATATAAATTATGTAGTGTTGATTGCTGCCTAGAAATGGTACTAGATATTAATTGAATTGTCGAATCTTTAATAAAAATTACAATTTCCGTCCCCAGGTGCCCTCGCATAACTATTTGCTTTGATAATGGAGCCTTCAGCTGGACTCAACGTAACCCTTTGTCTCCATAAAGTTATTTTTAAAACAAATAACCCTTTCCTGTGCCCTTTAAATTTGGTAAATTATTCCTACCCTACATTGCTATCCAAAACATAACGTGTTTCTATTAAGACGCACGTTAATAGGTGCTTATTATTAACTTACTTCTCTCAGGAGACTCTTTTATAATTTTAGAGATTGTGTGTACACGTAAAGATCAGAAAATTGGTTCTCAAATGAAAAGGCTATATCGACTTAAAAGGTTTCACATCCTTGAAAGTTGCATAACAAAAATTTATGACATAAATTTTATGTCTTAATATTTATGATCTATAGTTTTTGTAAGAGTTTAATATGCGTAATTATTTTTTTTAATATTTCACAATTAGCCAATTATTTCTTAACCGACTTCCTAATCTTGATATTTGCCAAAATTAACATTATTCATTGTGACCTTCGAAGATTCGAACTTCAAGTTGTTGCTTTGCAGCTAATATGACACAGCTTATTTATCAAAATCAACTGAGCGAAAATCCTAACAATAACCTTAATTTCCACAACCTAACCTGTTTTATGTTTTTGACCACAACAGTAGGAGCTTTCCGGAGGGATCCTCTAGTAGTGCCTTTATACTTTTTAAAGAGAGAAAGGGTCCCGGTTCTATACCATCAAGGGCCTATAAAGATTATAGGTGAGCACAGGTTTGATTATTCTTCGAAAGTATTCCCATTTGTAATTGAAAATTACTACCATTTTACCATACTAAATGAAATCGAAGAGCACAGAGATGTTTATAGCACCAGAACTTGGCAGGATTAATTGTATGGTTATTGTTCCTGTTAATCTCGCCAAATTATGGTTGCTATAAACATCTTTGCTGTGTTCTTTCATTTATAGTGTTCTTAGAAGTGCCCATAAAAAAATAAAAACTTTAGAGACTGCCACCAGTTGTTCCTGTGTGATCTAACTGAAAAAAGCAGCAGCATAACCCATACTTTTACCACCAAAAAAAATTATATTTAAGTAGATATAAATCCTCATGACAAATAAACACACAACAGAACAGACCAAAATTAATAGTACTTATAAATATGCTAAGCTGCACCAAGAATGTTTTATTTATTACATTACAAGGCTCTGTGGTTTTTTTTCTATATAATAAGTATAATAAAAGGTATACCCATATCTAATTTATATCAAGACTTTAAGGTTAGTGCAGGTTATATATATATATATATATATATATATATATATATATATATATATATATATATATATATATATATATATATATATATATATTAATATTAGGGGTATAAAGAGGAACTTTGACTCATTTCTGGCACTTCTTGAAATGTTTAAGTTAAGATTAGATATAATAATTTTTAGTGAAACACGTAATATTTTGCAAGTAAAAAATTTCTCTATTCCAGGGTTTGAAACAATATTTAATAATAGTAGAATTAATCAGAATGATGGTGTATTAATATATGTTAAAAGATTCTTTAAATTTTGACATAGTACATAACATTTTACCATTAAGTGGTGTAACAATTAGCAGAGTCAAATTTAGAAATGAAAATATGGATATGGTAGTCATGCCATGCTACAGACCCCCCTCCACGAGTGATGAACTGTTTCTAGTTGACATTGAGACTTATTTTGCCTCCAACATAACAAACAGTATTGACATATTTCTGGGTGATATTAATTTTGATATACTTGCTCCTACAAAGCCCTTAGTAAATAGATATTTGACAACACTTTCATCTCTTGGATTTAAGCCATATATTAACTCGTACACTAGAGTAACAGCAGAAAGTAAAAGTTGTATTGACCACATATTCGTAAAGAAAAAATTAGACATACAAAACTTGGAGTATAGGGCAATAGTTTTAGACAGTGACCTAACCGATCATTTTCCTATTTACCTGGACATCTACTGGAATGATACAACCATAGAAGGTAACAAACTTTATGAAAAAATGAGTATAATGAAATTTGATGAAATCATGTTTGTAGAGAATATAAAACATGTAAATTGGGAATAAATTTATTGAAATATTTGATTCCCTCAAAAAAGCCTGTACTACTGAAAAAATAGTGATAATGAAGAAGCAAAAAAAAATTAAGCCTTGGATTACGGAAGGAATCATAACTTCAATTAAACACAGGGACAAACTTAAAAGACATGCTATAAAACAAAAAAATAATGAAGGCTTATGGAATGTATATAAGGCATATAGAAATGTACTAAATAAGACGATAGAAAGGGCAAAACCGGCATACTATGGTAATGAGATAGATAAATATAGTGGTGACTTAAGAAAACTTTACAAAATAATAAATGATGCAGCAAATGAAGCCACAATTAAAAATAATAGTAATTGGTACATAGTCCATGAAAGGGACATACCAATTGAAACTAATGCAGAGATTGCCAATTACTGTAATAATTATTACATAAATGTTGGACTAAATATGGCAGCGAAGATAAAAAAACCAAAGTTTGATGTCCGCATGGACTATGTTGAACCTATAAAATTCAATGACTTTGACTTCAATTACAGCAAATGAACTCATAAGCCACATCAATAGCCTAAAAAACTCATGTGCTCCTGGATTAGATGGCATCACGGGCAAATTAGTGAAAAGTGTTCATCAGTCGATTTTGCTGCCTCTGATCCACATCTTCAATCTGATCCTCACCACTGCAAGAATTCCACCACAGTTTAAACATACAATAATAACCCCTATATATAAAAAGGGAAGCAAGACTGATATTTCCAATTACCGTCCAATTAGTGTGATATCAGCCTATGGTAAATTATTTGAAAAATGCCTTAAAAAAAGATTGTATGATTATCTAACGTCCAAAAATATCATAAACAAAAAGCAGTTTGGTTTCATGCAGGGAGTTAGCACTGGCGATGCAATGTCTGAACTGGTCAGCCATATTAAGGCCTCTCTGGATGATGATAAAAAGTGTATTGCAGTTTTCCTGGACCTAGCCAAAGCTTTTGACACCGTACCTCACTCTGGCCTTCTTGATGTTTTGGAGCGTTGTGGTTTCAGAGGCTCGGTTTTAAACATCTTTAGAAATTACTTAAAGGAAAGAAAACAAGTTGTGAAGATCGGAAAAGTACTGAGTGAACCACTAACTGTGCAGATTGGAGTATCACAAGGCACTGTCCTAGGTCCTCTTCTCTTTATCTGCTATATAAACTCTTTACTAAGCCTAGACATAGAAGGAGTTTCAATATCATATGCTGATGATACAGTTCTTGTTTTGAGAGACAAGACATGGGATGCTGTAAAAATGGCAGTTGGTAGGGGCGTGAGCATTGTCGGGGCCTGGCTTGATTTGATGAAATTAACCTTAAATCTTTCTAAGACGGTATACATTGCTTTCTCTCTGACTGAAGCAAATCGACCGGACTTTGATTGTATACAGGTAAACGATATGAACATGGTCATGAAAGAAATCACACACACAAAATATCTTGGAATTACGATTGATAAACATCTCAGATGGACTGAACACGTCCAAGATTTATCTAATAAACTGAGAAGATTCATATATAAGTTTTACCTAATAAGAAAAATACTACCCCTCAAACTACGGGTTACTGTCTATAAGGCATTGGTCGAGTCACTGTTGAGATATGGCATCATTGTGTGGGGTGGACTTTATAATAATGCACTGAGTCAACTGAGCTTGATACAAAACTATATTGTTAGAGTAATTTTCGTTCGTGATAGACTTTTTCCAACCAAGAGATTATATAATGAAAATATAATGAACATAAGAAATTTATATCTTTTAAACATTTCTCTATTTTGCTACAGAAATGAAAAAAAAATTGTGAATCATCAATATAGAACTGGAAACAGAGAAAATGCGATATTAGTTGTACCCTTTAGAAAATATGACTGAAACCAGAGGTCTATGCCAGTTTTGGGACCTAAAGTTTTCAATAAGTTGCCACAGAATATCAAAAATATAAATAATTATAAACTGTTTGAAAAAAAATGTAAACTGTTCATTACAGAAAATTCTGAACTATTATGTGGATTGTTATAATTCATAAATGCGATTGTTTGCATGTTTATATGTATGTTTTTTCTTTTTCTTAATTTTCTTATGTATTAATTATTATCTTTACCTTCTACAAATCTTAGCATAATTTAAATTGTATTTTAGCCTGCGCACCTGCGCATACAGGTGTTTCTATACACCTAGGCGCACCTTGTTTACTATTAGCTTGGTTCTAGCACAGTAAACACACTATACAGTAGCGAAACTCAAAGATAATCGCATAGGAAAATCAGGTTCGTTTTCAGAAGGTCACGTGGCAATCCGCCATGTTAAAAGTGGACCAGCGCGAGATTTGAAATACAAATAAAGTTGTGTAAAGTTTTATCATTCAAAATCATAGATATAGAAATGTTTGAAAATTTTTGATTTGTTATTTAATACAGCATGAGTAATATAAAAGATAATGCAGCATGAAAAATATAAAAAAAAAACAAAAAGAATGGAGCACTTTGTTAGAAAAGAAATGAATACAGGTGAAAAACTTGATAGGAAGATATTTGATGAAATTCTTCATATTCAACTTCAGTTTTTAATAACCTTATCCAAAAATTCAAAAGTCTATCAAAGTTAAACGTCACTGTTTGAGGTTAAAGTTTTATTTACATCATTTTTCAAGTAAATTTGTGATTAAAGATGTTTTTTAAGGACTAAATTAATTTAATTTTAATTGTCATTACTAAGATGTCAACATCTAAAATAAGAGCTTTTTTTTTCTAAGCAGTGTTGTGTTGTTTGGTGTGATAGATCTCTCGTTAATTAAAAAACACCGTATCTACTTTTTTGGTACTTATTTTTTCTTAAACTACAAAACTATATTGTGTAACTTCGAGAAAGGTTAATATAATATTATTATTGAATTATGAACGTATATGTATAGACCTCTATTTTCTATGTGAATGATTCTTAGAGGTTCTATACCTTTTTGTGTTCTGTTATCTGTATTGCTTTTTGATAATGTAATTAACGCTTGCTTTTATTTACAATGAATTAATATTTAGATCAAAGAGTCCATACAGTAATTCCCTAATTATAGTTACATACAATACTTAGTTATGACCAAGCTGACTTGTCAGTTACAACTATATTGGGAATGTGGAATCTTTGACACAATGACACTACTTAGTATATATCACCACTACACCAAACACTTTATTTTTGCACTCGACGCGCGTTTCGCTAACCATATTAGCTTCATTAGGAGAAATGATTGACTCATATATACTGAGTATCGTCAATTACAGTTTAAAAGGAAAATAACTATATTTAATTTATAGTATAGGTATACAACAATAGAAATAAGTTCTTTATAGGAGGAATATTAATAACAGGTAACTAATTCTTCAAAATTTTAATAGTAACCATAATTACCATGAAAATGGACTTCGATTAGGTGTACTGTCCATTTATCGAACTTATTTTCAGAATATTTTACCCTCTGACACACATTGTCTGACAAAATCATATTACAAAAATTTATTTGGAATCACATTAAAATTTTTCTTATTTTAATAACATATTTGATTCAATAATCCATTTACATCAATTATTTCAATAATCCCATTCCCCAGTGGTTTTGTGATCTCAACACGACACTTAATATTTAAACTTTCAAACCCAGCTTATAAGAAAATAAAATATACTGTCTAAAATTTGAAAATAATAAATATGTTGTTATAGGTTCTGTATTCCTTACAATATATTCACAGAAACTTGTGAAAGATTGGCATGAAAAAGGAGCAATGTAATTTATAGAGAAAAATAGAAAAAAAAAAGTCACTTTCAGAGTATTAATTGTACTTGCAATTAAACAGTGTTAAATTTATCAGGTTTATTATTAGAAAAGGTGTGTCAAACAATTAATTCAGATGAAGTTATTGAAAACTAGAAGCCTCTTGAGAATACACCTTTTAGAAAAAAATAATATGTTTTATTTATAATTTATCAAATATAAATAGTTTTAAATAACTGAATACTAGTTTACACAAAAATAAATCTTTCTAAAAACCAGAATTTGGAGGATTATTTATTAATCATAAAAAAGTTACACAGGCACACAAAAAAGGTTTTTCACTATCAAACAGATCACTATACCTATATGTATTTTTGGGCGCTGAAACCGAATCTGAGGTCAGAATTGAGCAATCACGTCAGGATTTTTAAATAACCAGTCGAACTAAGTTTAGAAATAAATTTCAAGCTTTAATGACCAAATCACTCTACCAATACGAACGTTTTATTAAATCAATCAAGGTTCCCTGGAAGGCCATCTCTTGAGCAAATATGCCTAAACAAAATGTACGTTAGTAATGATAATATTGTTTCATACATATGTATTTTTTCAAAAATGCATTTAAGATAGTGAAAAGTTGTCTTGTGAAAGCAAGCAATAGAGATTTATTAAAATAAACAACAACTGCAACAACTTTAATTGCATACCATGATTTCTATAAAATCATTTTTCAACTAAAAGCAGAGGAACTGCAAAAAAAATCATTAATGCAGCAACTTAAACTTTGACGGATAATACTGTTGATGATT
Source organism: Pachyrhynchus sulphureomaculatus (assembly GCA_019049505.1). Classification (NCBI taxonomy): domain Eukaryota; kingdom Metazoa; phylum Arthropoda; class Insecta; order Coleoptera; family Curculionidae; genus Pachyrhynchus; species Pachyrhynchus sulphureomaculatus. The sequence continues at coordinate 214,305,345 of CM032456.1, read as the reverse complement.
ACATGTGATGTAAATAAAGCATAATTAAATTTAGTTATGATTTAGAATAATAGTTTTAGCGCGCCCTGATTGAGTTAGAAATTTCTTATTTGCATAAAAAAGTGTGACTCGAGCAAATAATTTGCGAAAATAATTATATGGAATATTGCAATTCTCAACGGCACAACAATAACCTCCTTTCCCCATGATTATATAAATTGTTTCTCAACCTTTTCGATTCTCTTCACTTACAAACGTTTTAATTCTCTTTTTCTACAAACTATCTTTTCCTTCTGTCTTTATATTCATATAAACTGCAGTCACATCAAGAAACGATGGACAATACATTTCCAAAGACACATTCCGAGATTGGATGTAAACACTGAGCGGCCATTTTGAAAAAGGACCCGTCGACGCACCCGCCGTCAAAATCTCGTCACCAAATTGGAGCTCAGTTTCGCTACTGTAGTATGTTTACTGTGGTTCTAGGTTAAAATATATTATGTTCTGGAAATATTACTATTGTACTGTGAAATGAATAAATAAATAAATAAATAAATAAATAAATAAATAAATAAATAAATAAATAAATAAATAAATAAATATATATATATATATATATATATATATATATATATATATATATATATATATATATATATATATATATAATATATTTAACTAAACTGAAAATCAAAATATTTGCATAATGAAAATTTCAATGGTAAATATTTTCATTAATATTGAGCTCAATTAAATATATAGTTTTAAAAATTAACCAGTGAAGTTTAACCTAGAAGATACTGTGAATAAAATACTAAAAAAGGTTCAAATGTTCATTTGATCATAGAGCGCCTTCTGACCACCTTGCAAAATTTAAAAATTATACCCTTCATCAAAGTTTTGTTTGTTTAATACTCTAATTCTGTCTGTTGAACATATATCTTGGAACATGTTTGACATTATGGACTTATCAGTATTATTAGGCAACATTATTTTTTTTAAAAAAGAAAAAGCAAACCTGAGGATGTGCTTCCAATGCTAAATTTGCTACGTAAACTTATTTAAAGGTGGTGTATGCGTGTTTTTTGTTAAATATGAACACTAAAACCTAAAAAATTTCTAAGTTTTTATGATAAATGTAGATTCAGAACATTTAAAGATATCGGAAATAACAGTTTTTATTCCATAATTTTAATGATTATACAGTTTTACATTTTATTTATTAAAATGTATTTTTTCCAATTTAATAGTTTTCTGGCAACTTTAAGTGTGTTTTCTGAAAAAAACCTCACGGTGGATGCCTTTAATGATTTTTTTTGAATTTAACATAAAAAATACTTAAGAAAACACGTGTCTCACTTAAAAGACAAATTTTTTTGTGTACCTGTGTTATCAATCGGGGTACTTAACCGATTCTCCTCCAGTTTAGTAACTGGGTGCTGATTTATTTAGTTTACAAGCTTTTTCGGATCTTAAATAAGGCGTCTTAGAGCAATAAATTAGATACATAAGGTAAGATATGAGTAATTCCAGGCAAATTAACAAATAAAACGACAATGCCAAACACTAACGTTTTTTATTTTCTTAATTTTTGGCAAAAATGTTCTACTTAAACATCTAAAACAAACACTCGCCAATAAGAAATTGATTTTGAGGCCTCAGCCGTTAGTAAGACGTCTTATAAACGTCTGTTCCGTAAAATGGACGTTTATATGACATCTCGAATTGAACTGCGTCACCTATAAGAAATAAATTTGTATTACTTGGTGCGTGTGAAAAAAAAAAAAAAATATATATATATATATATATATATATATATATATATATATATATATATATATATATATATATATATATATATACACAGGGTTACAGGGAAAGTCGTCCTACATAATTAAGGACGTTATAGTTTAGGTCGTTTTTGACCGATTTGACTCTATGACATGATCTTAATCGTTTTCGAGATATTGAAGTTTAAAGATTTTCTAAAAAAAAAATATGTTTTTTTTTTGCTTTTATATCGATTTTTTTTATTAGAGGTTCTTGAGTGCGATTTTTTGGTTATTTTTAGTTAGTCTGTACGTCAAGTATCAAAAATCATCAAAAAAATTTGAACTAGTTACTAACAGTTTCAAATGGCGGCTTGTTAATGTTTCTAAATTATGAATTTTTACCAAGTGTTTCCTACTTTAAATCAATAAAGAGAAAAAAAAATGTATGGAAGTTATTCTGCAAATTATTTTAAAAACTTTTACGTCTTTTTAGCTTTCTAAAACGGTATAATATCTACTGGATCTGGATTGAAAATTCTAAGAAAATGAGATTTCAATAGGCCCAAATGTAGAGTAACATAATAATAGAATTTAGATACTACCAATTACCGGTTTACTACCTGCACCTTCAAACAATAAAAAGGGTTGGGTAAGCATTTTTTCCGGTCGGGGTACTCTCTGTGCGAGTGACATTTTCTGTTCACTAAACATTATTGAATGATTTTTAGTCTGCTCATGTGATTCGTCCGTGGTAGATGTGCTATACTGTGCTTTTCAAAAATATCTGTGTTTCATCTTCTGACTATGTGAATTGGCTCGTAACTGGATTTTGATCTCTGCTTGTGAATATGGCAACGTATACCAACGAGGAATATGCTGACATCCTAATGTGTTACGGATTTTGCGAAGGAGTGTCGTTGCGTGCACGTGATGAATACATACTGCGATATCCTACTCGTCGTGTACCTGATGTTAGCGTATTTGATGGAACTTATTGAAGACTACGAGAAACTGGTTCCGTACAAAGACGGCGGACTGACATGGGACGACTACGTATCTTTGACGAAGACGAAGAAAACGAAATACGACGTCTCTTTGAGGTGGACCCAACCACATCTACAAATGTTGTCGCACAACAGCTTGGTATTTCGCAGTGGAAGGTATGGTTTGTAATGCATACTGTTGGGCAACACCCTTACCACTATACGCCCGTGCAAGTCATTGAAGAAGGGGAATCCGTTACGACGATTAGAATTCTGCAGATTTATGCTCAATACCGATGTCGAAGATGCATCTTTTTTTAAGAAAATACTATGGACTGACGAGTCGAAATTCGACAAAGACTTACAAACTATAAAATGCCCACTATTGGGCTTCTAAAAAGGAAGGCAACCCAAACAAAAAAAGAACGAAAGGATCACAAACAAGATTCAGCTTAAATGTGTGGATGGGTATAATTTCAAATTATTTGGTTCGGCCATTCTTCCTGCCAGATAATTTGAATGGCGAGGAATACGACAATTTTTTGCGGAACGATTTACCTAATTTGATAGAAGACCTACCTATTGGTTTGAGACAAAACATGCACTTTCAACACAATGGCTGCCCAGCTCACTACAGAGGAAGTGTTCGTGCATGGCTCAATGACAATTATCCCAACAAATGGATTGGAAGACGCGGACCCATACCTTGGCCGGCGAGAAGCCCAGACCTAACACCGATGGATTTTTATGTGTGGGGTCACATGAAAAGTCTCGTATACGACCAGATGACTCCTATCGAAAACGTGGATGTCCTAAGACAAAAAATAATTGATGCGGCTGACGAAATGAGGCGGCACCTCACAACCAGCGTTGTGAAAAGTAATTTAAGAAAAAGAATGAAAATTTGTGTTAGAAATAGGGGCGACCATTTAGAACATGAATTATAATTAATAAAAAATATTAAATTGCAAGGTTTTTTTTGTTTTATTTGTGTATTTTTCGTATTTTCACCTAGAACTAAAAATTTACCTTTTGTCACCCGAGCCCGCTTTAGGTGTCATTCGGTGTACAGTTTTCCTATTAAACTCCTAGTATTATACCTTTTTTGATAGATAAAAAGACGTAAAAGTTTTTAAAATAATTTGCAGAATAACTTCCATACATTTTTTTTTCTCTTTATTGATTTAAAGTAGGAAACACATTAACAAGCCGCCATTTGAAACTGTTAGTAACTAGTTCAAATTTTTTTGATGATTTTTGATACTTGACATACAGACTAACTAAAAATAACCAAAAAATGGCACTCGAGAACCTCTAATAAAAAAAAATCGATATAAAACCAAAAAAAAACATGTTTTTTTTAGAAAATCTTTAAACTTCAATATCTCGAAAACGGTTAAGTTTAGGACATCATGTCATAGAGTCAAATCGGTCAGAAACAACCTAAACTGTAACGTCCTTAATTATCTAGGACGACTTTCCCTGTAACCCTGTATATATATGTCTGTAGTAGGTAGGCGCTCCCCCACGATCCCGGTGGAGGACAGGCCCACTTCAGGGATTGGCGACCCTGTCCGTGCGAGTACATGCTCCCTCGCTCCCTATCCGAAGGAAACCATGTCCACTTAATCCTATAACACCAAACTCAATCTTAAACCCTTACCCTATCCCAAAACCACTCGCCACGCAAGGCAAGCGACGCATTTTAAATTGCCAAAACCAATACATCCTTTCAGCCTAACAATTATGGGAAACTGTCCCTATGACAACCTAAGTATCTTTAAGTTGAAATACTGCACTTTTGTAACTAATGTTAAATAATTGGGTTAGTGTTGGAGGTGGTAATTCAAAAACAAACTGGCTTATATGGAAAGTTTCACTGTTAATCTCTCTCTCTTCAAACACCACCACATTTAAATAATCTAACTAATAAACTAATGTGAATATTAATAACCGGTCAAGTGCAAGTTGAACTTGCGCAATTAGTGTTCCGTACGTTGATTGCTTTTAAATAAAAAATTTTGTTACAGAAGTATAAAATGATCAGTGGCTTCACAAAACACACCCCAAATGAGTTTTCAACAAAGTTCGTTTTCAATCTTTACTGAATCTGATGAACTTGAAATTTTTGTTTTTTTTTATATACCAGATAAATTATTAAAGGTAATGCACTCGTGATAATTTTCGTTCAATCTACACCCCATGGAGAATATTCCAGAATTTTTTCAAATTTTTTTGATAAGTACTTTTCGAGATAAGGCGGGGGGGACAGCGATTTTTCGCGATTTTTTACAAATAATACAAAGAAAAGTGCGCGCAAGTATTACATACACTTTTTACTCTTGTTTTCGCAAGCTTTCATTTGACACCACACTCGATGACCTAGTAAATTTTTTTTTTCACTTCCGATTTCAGCCCCCAAAACTAACCCCTTAAGTCAAAATTTAACTCTCAAAACTACATGGCTCTGATGAGGCCATCAATTCCTATATTATTACCAAATTTCAACTTTCTATGTCAAATAGTTTCGGAGAAAATCGGGTGTGACAGACAGACACCGAAGTGATCTTATAAGTGTTCCGTACGGAACACTAAAAACGTATCCAATTTTCTTGTTCAGCTTAAAAAGCGGATATATACTAAAGAGGTTTAGACCTAAAATGAAACCTTGTCATATTTAATTACCTAGGTTCTTAGCAGAACTGTTATGAGATTTTTAAAATAACTCGTTTTTATTAAACGGCTCATAAAGACCAGATTCAGGTTGTAACCAATGAATAGTTATTTTTCTTTAAGTAAATCAATGATACCTGAAAGTTTTGAATTAGACTGTTAGGTGCCTTACAAAACAGAGGAAACGTAAATCATAACAGTATGGCCTTCCAAAACTGTGTCATGTTTAATGTATTTTTTAAAAGTAAAAATTATACTAAAAATACAAGCAGTAGTTCAATATTATGACTACAGTCACAGAAAATATAGCTATCACGACAGAATGAAAAACGTGTGGAAGAAAACGTCGCCGCAAAACGCAACCGACTAGGTAGCACCGGCACGTAAAAATGTGTATCTTAGAGATGCCTCGCATATTTTCCCTATTATTGTTACATACATACTTCTGCTTGCCTGACATCTTTGAGGAACTCGACAAGGCATATTTTAACATGCCTAGTGCAGCCCGCGAGCTTCATTTTGTTACACGTGTTTGCCTTTTTGTAGTAGCGATAGCTCTATTTTCTGTGCTTTCGTGTTTCTTTATAACGAAAAGTTTATACATAAAATTTCACAGGAGACTGATTAAAATAAAATAAATATTTTAAATTAAAGGTAGGAAAGATATAAATGGAACAATATTTACTCGAACTAGTAAAACATTTCTGTTTTAGTTGTAAAATACAATGAAAGGTATATTGGGATAGTATAAAATAAAATTACAGTATGTGAAATAGAAGAAAAACAATTCTATTTATTTAAAAAATATATTTTTGGCAATAATCCAAAAGCAGATGGTCTAATATGTATTTTTGACTCCATATAAATATGTTAGAAATATGTAACATAATTTATTTTTTAACTTAAAATGCCTATAATGAAGAGTTTAATGTAAATAAGCAAATAAGGTCATCACTTTCCATCATATTTCATATGATAGAGAACTACACACAACAAATGATAGTCAACTAAACTTGTAATATGGTACAGCATATGTATAAAAGTGACAGAAAAGCTGAACGGTATACCATATTGCAGAATATACTACTGCTTCATACTGATAAAACACAAAGCAATCATGGTAGTAAATATGATTTTGGTGGATTGGCTATATTTGAAAGAGCAGGGGGAGAATTATTTAAAGAGGGTTGAGGTTTTGGTTCAGGTTTTTTAAGCAGTGATCCGACCTCAGATAAAACAAACCGAGACAGTTTAATCAAAGCAATATGAGCCATATATTGCAAAATTAAAGCTCCAAATCCTTTATACAGCCCAGACATACCTTCTTGGATAATACAACTATCATAACAGTCAGTGGCACCACTATAATTAGTTAAAATTGGTAATACAGAATGACCATCATCCAGATTATCCACAATGGTTCTTGTTCCCTGCAAATGTAACCGATGAACCACAGTTTCAAAAGGGTAAAAAGTAACATCGCTTGATATTGTAGCCACCAGTGCTGCAGTTAAATTTATATCTTGCATTGCTGCATGGTTATTAATGTCCTTTGGTATAGTTCCCATCTCCTCCCATTTATTTCTACATCTAATGTGTAATAATCTTACTGCTGCACCTCTTATCATCATTGAGAACAAATATTTTGCCAGTCCCAGAGTTACTGTTGGAACAATCAATGCCCATATTGGTAACATTCGGCCTTTAGCTGGGGCTCCCCAATTTAGCAGCCTTATAAATCCCTCTCTAAAAACATCTAAAATACCTGGCCTGTCACTAGCAATTTCACTCTGGACTGTTTCTACGAATGATGCTGAATAGAATGGAGTCACTATTGCCAAACTCAAACATTTTAACATAGTATGTTGGCAAAACTGTTTTAAGCTACTGTGCCATCCTATTTCCTTCGGCCATGGCGTTAACTTTGATATTAAATCTTCTATTCCCAAGGACATTCCCCTTACAAGAAGAACTGATCCAAGGCCTTTCCATAATGTAGTGAAACCTTGACGTTGATGTAAGTGACATACTGTAGGTACGAGTGTAACTGGTAACAAATGATATCGGTATGATGCGTGATTTATTTGACATTGTCTTCTTAAAACCAAAAAAGGGTGACTTAACAAATTTTCGGTTATAAGGCTAATGAAGGCGACTCCTGATCCTATATATCTTTTTACAGTTATGTCTTCTGGGGCTTGAGGAGGCTTAGGGTTTGAACTTGGGTTTGAATACTGATATAAAACTTCTCTGTTTAAAAAATATTCCTCACCAACAGGTAATCTTCTAGTCAAATCGGGTGCCTCGAAATAATTTTCTCGCTTATAATCCCTATTAGGATCTGAAATATCACGAGGATCCATTACTTAATATTTCAGGATTCTTTATATCATTGCAACAAGAAAGTTCACATTTAAACAAAAAATGGTAAAAGTATATATATTTTTCGGTTTAAATTAGAAAAATTAGAACTAAATTTGTCCCTAATACTTGATTGTTAAGGCTCTTAAAATATTCTCGTCCTTTAATTAATAACCTTAATTGAACGGTTTTGATATTGGTAGTGAGTCCTTGTACAAGTGTTCGTCAAGCGGCGGCGTATTTTATTTCTCCGTCCGTTGAACAGAATGACAATGAGAGTATGTAGCCGAACATGATATTGGCAATGGGTGCATTCACTAATGAAGGTAGATGGTTAAAAAGCATTCGTAATAGTCCAGCAGAACCTATGTTTAACATTTACAACGAAAAGACCTAGTTTTAAAATCATTAATAACCGAATTCACCATTCGCGTTTATAATTAAGGAAGACCACTATTTTGCGCTACTGTAACTGAAAAAACGCAGAGAAGTTAATATTGTTTATAGCAGCTAGAATTTAGCTGGATGGATTTTCTGTTTTGTTCGGTATTGTTAATCCCGCCTTGCTGTAGACATTTTTTCTACGTTCTTTTGTGTACAGCGTTGTGAAATGGTATTTTTCTTATTTATTGATTTATTTATTTCTTAATACACGGGCGTGCCCCAAATTTTGCAAATAAATACCCACTATGTCGTTTTAGTTAAATCGATTAAAAAAAAATAGAAAAAGTGGTAATACAATACATAACTATATAATAAACAAAATAAATAATAAATTACACATCATAAGTTATAGGTAAAACAAACCATATCAATAGAAATGTAAAACTGAAAAATAATAAAGTAATGGTTCGATGTATGCGTTGGTATATAAAACGAGCTAAATATGCACATAGATCGAGGGGGGTTTACGGATTCCGATTCTATACAAAAGTGATGAAGAGTGATAGTTCCTGTACAATACATTGTAGAACGTTTTTAAGTTCTTCATATTGCATCTGGTTTGTCAACTACTTAAATTTAAATATAATAAAATATAAGGTAATGTGGGCTGGTTTAGTTTAAGTGCTATTATTCTCACGAATTTGTATTGAAGGCCTTTTTGAATGTGAATAAAAGGTGTGAATTCGATCCTCCTCCCCAGTCCATCGTCTTTCAAAAGAGCGTGGTGACATCATGAGACGTGTGCTACTGTTGTAGCCCAAGCTTCTCTATCCCGTGCTTGATAAGATGCTTTCGGGATGGTGAGACCAGTCACAGCTTTCATGTGGTCCGATCAGCAGGTGGAAAACCCTCCACTCGATCTTTTTCCGTTAACATTGCCCTCTACATTCGGCCGTTCCATAGTTTTTCATACACATGATGCATATTCCAAGTGGTGCCTTATTAAGTAGCAATACAATTACTTGATGGAATTGATAGTGAAATCAGAAACAATCCGCTTTATAAAGCCTAATTGTCAAAGGGACCTTGAAGTCACACCTTGAATAAAAATCCAGAATGTTTGTTTGAAATCTATAATGACTCCCAAGTCTTTTACTTCACAAATATTTGTGTTATAAAGTGTTATTTAGAAGGGTTAAGATCCATACTATTCAAGTTGCACGATGCCAGGAGATCATCTAGGTGAGATTGGAGTCTGAAGCAGTCATCGGTAGAAGACACCCCGATGTAGAGCTTCATGTCATCGGCAAATAGAAGAAATTGGCTGTGTGGAAAAGAAGAGCCTATGTCAATAATAAACAAAGTGAAGAAAATAGGCCCCAAGTGCGAGCTCTCGAATACCTGATGGAACAGGTATGTCTCGCCATCTAGTGTCGCCCTGTCAAATAGCTGTATATCCAATTCAACAATGACCCGTTAATACTAAAATTATTAAGCTTTGACGAAAGCATTAAATGACTGACCCTATCGAACGCCTTTAAAAAAGCGTAAAACCGAACTTGTTTAAATTTATGTTTAGTTGAAACAGATTGTGTGGTGAGCACAAACAAAACGTCCGAGAGACATAAAAATCGCCAAAAATATCAAAGCTTGCGAAGCAGGTGGATCTTTGAAAGGAAGTCATCTATACTCTCGTTGAATGTGATGTATGTCATGGAACGAGACTGAGATGGAATATATACACGTGCTAAAATAAGTTGCTTTCTACCTTCTTCAATGAGAACAAGAATATCCTCAATACCATCGAGCACTTGCAGTTGTTTGCTTTTGAACTTTAGATGGACGGCTATCAATAGTCCATCGCCTTGTACAAAGCTGCTGTTTTGCCCACGGTCCCTCCTATACACTATAGGGTTGAACGAACTACTCATTGAACGAGGTCGCCACAAAAACAATAACATCATATTGACAGTGTGGCTTGATTCCTGAAGATGTTTCAATTTAGTACAATTTACAGCGATTCAAGAACAACGTGAATCGCTTTTTCCGCACTCATGCCGCTCCTGGAGCGCTTTAGGGACTTCCCTACAGCACGTGTGCTAGACCCATAAAAAAAAAAAGAACACTCGAACATCGGCTATTCAGGCAAATATCCACAGAGAGTAGGGAATCGTTCAACTTAACAAAGGCCAGGAATAAATTTTATTTTGGAGTGACAGTAATGAAGTAAAATTTAACGCTACAAAACCCAGGCTGCAGTTTTTTCTAAAAAGTTAAGGTTGCGGAACCCGACATAGTTATGTCGGAACACTCTATTCCTCTAGCATTGTCATTCAATTTTTTATGCGTTAATTTCGGAGCAAATATGTCTTGAGAGAGAGCTTCTCAAAAACTGGGAATATTAGTTCGAACTAGAAAGTTTTACACTCGATTACAATTTTTAATTCTGCACAAAGTTCAAATCCTACCAACGATGGAATATTAGTCCTATGCTTGGGGCTCTGCTCCCAAACATACACTGTATTCTATATATTCTATTCAGAAAAGAGCTGGTCACCTGATTGGAGACCCAGAACTTACCAACAACATTGATTCCTTGGAACCTCGAAAAATGGTTGGCGACTTGAATCGATTCTACAAGTAAAGGGTGTTTTTTATAGAGGTATAAAACTTTAAGTTGGCAACACTTTTTTAACTGGCGGCCATTTTGTCAGCTGTCAAGTGATTTATGTTTAGTTTGGTTTGGCATTTCAACATGAATAGACTGACGCCTGAACAACGCTTCCAAATTGTGCAAATTTATTTTGAAAATCATGGTTCTGTTCGAAATACGTATCGCGCACTACGTCCATTTTACGGTCAACATAATCGTCCATCAGAGCAATTAATTCGATTAACTATGGAACGTTTTCGCACCACGTTTACTCTAAATGATAATACGCATCCACAGAGACGTCGTACAGTGCTGCTACGCAGCGTCATTGCTGCTGTAGAGCGTAGCGTAGAGGAAGACCCGAATCAGTCTATCCATCATCGTGCACAGGAATTGGATATGTGTCCATCCACTTTATGGAAGATTTTGCGGAAAGATCTTGGTTTGCGTGCTTACAAAATCCAACTCGTGCAACAATTGAAGCCACACGATCACCTAGCAAGGCGTAAATTCGGTGAATGGGCCCAAAACAAGATTGCCGTTGATCCCGATTTTCATAAGCGAATTTTGTTTAGCGATGAAGCTCACTTTTGTTTGAATGGATACGTCAATAAACAAAACTGCCGTATTTGGAGTGATGATAATCCTCAAGTGTATGTTGAGACACCGTTACATCCAGAAAAACTGACTGTTTGGTGTGCTTTATGGGCTGGTGGAATCATTGGTCCGTACTTCTTTAAAAACGATGCTGGTCAGAACGTTACAGTCAATGGTGACCGCTATAGAGCCATGATTACTGACTTTTTCGTTCATCAATTGAACATGATGTGCAGGAGCTGTGGTTTCAACAAGACGGCGCAACATGTCACACAGATCGTGCCACAATTGATTTATTGAAGGAAACGTTTGGTAACCGCATAGTTTCACGTTTCGGACCCGTGAATTGGCCTCCAAGATCGTGCGATTTAACGCCGCTAGACTATTTTCTGTGGGAATATGTGAAGTCGCTAGTCTACGCCGATAAGCCCGAAACGATTGACCACTTGGAGGACAACATTCGCCGCGTTATTGCCGATATACGGCCACAAATGTTGGAAAAAGTCATCGAAAATTAGACCTCCAGATTAGACTACGTCCGAGCCAGCCGTGGCGGTCATATGCCAGAAGTAATATTTAAATTATAATGCCAGAAGATTATCTTTCGAATAAAGTAAATTTCATGTCAATTTAAAAAATTTATCTTTGTTTTATTCCATTTCAAAGTTCTATACCTCTATAAAAAACACCCTTTACTTCCATGAAAAGTGTCCAATGAATGTATCCCGCTTAATACCACTCAGGTAGTGCATGCCAGGAATACACATCATGCTAATACTTCACATCCGTTTAGAATGATTTGCCCAGGACTGCGTTTCTCATCGAGTTTAATTGTTAGCGATTTGAAACCGTGGATCTCTTTTTTCGCATGTGCGCCGCTCCTGTGGGTTTAGGGATTTCCCTGCAGCACATGTGCTATGCACACAAAAAATTGAAGATCTCTAAGGGCGTTTTTACACGTAACGACAAAACAAGGTCGGGTAACGGTACCCGATTCAGTACAATCAAATTAGAGCATTCATGCCTAATCGGGCTTGAAAGATTTGCCAATTCGACAACCGGCAAATGCAGCAGCCATACCACTCAACAGTCGGATGCAAGGCCTATCACCGACTAATCGGTTCCGGTATTTTTTTTGCGCACTTGTCTATTATCTATATCTTCTGTAAGGTTCTCGAAAAGCGTGCAGAAAAATCCTTCCAATACCTCAACAGAGGATGCACCCAATGCGGCCTTTTCTTGTTTTATTTTCGATTTTGTATATAAGGCCTTGCCTTCGCCACAGCTAAAAACCAACTGCGCTCATAAACGGCATTGGAACAATGTCGGCGTATTTAAAAGATTCCCCGTCCGGAAACGGCACCAGTACCGGTTTGCTCCAAAATGTTGAATTGGCCTACTGTCAAAGATAGATCCACCACCTAGCTTACTTTCCTTATTTGGTTAATGCAATGAGAAAAAGATAACTCAAGAATGGTGGAACCAGGGCCTAATATAAGAATTTCGTCATTAGCACAGTGTTTTCAACATTAAATTTCAGGGTCATTTTAACGTCCGATTTTTTCCGAAATTAAGATTAAAATACATTTTATTTTTATTTAAAGTAATAAATAATCATCAATTAAGATAATGTTATCATCTATGGTAAAAGAACACCATACAAAACAAAGTGTAAAGAAAGAAACACAAGGTAACTACATCTTTTTTATTTACTGGTATTTTTAATGAGTGGGTAAAGATCTTTGGACACAAGATAACTATTTCGTGAGATACGTGTGCTAATAACGCTATGTTTTTGAAGCAAGTTACTATTTGCAATTTTTTTTTTGTGCCTGCGCCTTCGGAACACCAAAGATACCAATCTGCAAAAATACACTATTATATATGTTTATTGTTTTTGGGTATGCAAAGCTAAAAAAAAAGCTGTAGCAACAAGTATTTGATTTTGCCTTGTTTCATACTAGAAACTGACTATCAAAATGGCAGAATTTGCTTCTGATACCGTCCCATAGTTGGGTTGTTGTTCGAAGGAAGACAAATCAAATTTTGAAGGGAATGGTTTTGAAAAAAAGCAATTTTGATTTTTTACTTAGACATTCTGATAGAAACACTTTAATTTTAACTACTCAGGAAACTCAACTAGGGATGTGGTCATAATTATAGATTTGGCAAAAAGGTCTGAAGTGTTTATTATGAAACAAAACAACTCAGTTAAACGAACATAAGCTTTAGAGCATGCTTAGCCTTGTATAGAAAAATGTAGCAGGTATTAAAAAAGATACCAGTCGAGAATCATCCACATCAGAACAATGTCAGCGTATGTGAAAAGAATCTACATCCGAAGACTGCACCGGTTTGCTTCAAAATGTTGAATTTACCTACTGCCAGAGATAGATACACCAGCTAGTTTACTTTCCTTATTTAGTTAACGTAATCAGAAAAAGATAACTTAAAAATGGTGGAACCACCAACTAATATAAGGATTTCACCATGAGCCCAGTGTTTTGAAACATTGAATTTCAGGGTCATTTTTGTTTTACAACATTGAATTTCAGGGTCATTTTGACGTCCAATTTTTTCCGGAATTAAAGTTAAAATTTTTTTTTTCTTATTTTTATTTAAAGTAGTAAATAAGTATCAATTAAGATAATGTTATCATCTATGGTAAAAGGACACCATACAAAAGAAAGTGTAAAGAAAGAAATACAAGGTAACTCCTTTTTTTTATTTACTGGTATTTTTAATGAGTGGGTAAAGATCTTTGGACACAAGGTAACTTTTTGTGAAATACACTTCATGAGTGCTGTTAACGCTAGTCATAAAACTTGGAAGACCCAAGCTTTTCAGGCTTATCCTGGAAATATGCTTGACAAAAAACAATCTCTTATCGAACCAGACGCCTAGACCCTTATGACTGGGACATTAATTGAGTAGCCAGTGCTGAATTTTCAAGTACTCCTAAAGAATATATATATATATATATATATATATATATATATATATATATATATATATATATATATATATATATATATATATAAAATATATATATAAATATATATATAAATATATATATATATATATATATATATATATATATATATATATATAAATATATATAATAAAATATAAAAACATACTTTTTAAATTTTGTTTCAAATGTGTTTTATTGTGCTCTTAAAAAATACAAGTTTGCTATGGTGATTGGGGGTGGAAAAATGTGATTTTTGGTGACAACATGTATTAGAAACCGACCTATATAAAAGCGACTTTTCAATAATATATTCTCAGTAACTAGTGAAATAAACAAAAAATCATACTAAACAATAGCAAACAATAGTTTCAAAAAAAAAGAAAAAAAAATCTGATAAATACTTGTGTATATCGAAACGATATTTAAATTGTTTACCTTTAGTAAATTTTTTGTGAATCAGGCTTGTAGTAAATATACATAGGCATGGAGGGTAATGAACTGTGTATGAAATGTAAAAAACAATGTGATGCGGAAGAACAATATTATAAATGTGACTCATGTCTGCAGAACATCCACAAGAAATGCCTAAATATTACACCTTCTGAAATTAAATGCGTGCCTCTACAAAAGAGAATACTGCTCCAATATGTGAAGATTGTAAACAACTAATTGCAAGAATGCCTTACATGGTAAAACTTATAGAAGATATGAAAAAAGACATAGAATCG
Source organism: Pachyrhynchus sulphureomaculatus (assembly GCA_019049505.1). Lineage (NCBI taxonomy): Eukaryota > Metazoa > Arthropoda > Insecta > Coleoptera > Curculionidae > Pachyrhynchus > Pachyrhynchus sulphureomaculatus. Next base: position 214,290,238 of record CM032456.1, on the reverse strand, counting down.
TTAAAATCTATGCGCAAGGAAACTTATGCTAATATATTACAAACAAGTTCTATAAAAGATGAAAGCAGTCCCAAGATAAACCCTCCTACTCTTGTTTTTAAACCCAGGAAAGATCAGAAGACAGAAATAAGTAGGAAGGAAATTCAAAAATCCATAGATCCAGCTGTATTAAATGTTGGTATCAGAAATGTTAGGGAAACAAAACGGGGCAATATTGTAATTAAATGTGACACTAACCAAGATTTGGAAAAATTTAAAAAGAGGCTGTAAGCAAGCTAAAAGAGAAATACAGTGTAGTAGTACCAAAAAAGCTGCCACCAAAAATAAAAATAATTGGCTATACTGGTAATAAATCCATGGAAGAAATAGAAGAATCCATAAAAAGACAAAATAGATGGATAGTCGAGAAAGATTACTTGAAGATAACATATGTTAAGAGACAAAATAACAAGAGCAATACGTCGACCATTTATGTTGAGTGTTCGGGTGACCTACCTCTAAAAATAAAAAACTACAAAAAAATATGCATAGACTGGGAGAGACTGCCAATTTATGAGGATCTTTCTATATCAAGATGCTACAAATGTCAGGGTTTTTATCATAAAAGCTACAAATGTGAGAGGGACTAAGTCTGTGGAAACTGTGCAGGAAGCCACAATACTTCAGAGTGCGAGTCTCAAACGAAAAAATGTGTAAATTGTCTTCTCTCCAATAAGCAATATAATTTAAACCACAACACTTCTCATACGGCACTCGTTGCAAATTGTCCATCACTAAAATACTGTTTGGGAATAATAGTGAGTAGAACTGATTATACTTTATAAATATGGTAATACACTTACAAGATGAAGTTCTTCATCAAATTGATGCCGAAAATATGCCACATGGTACAACGGAATGGAATGCGTTGGAATGAACTTTTAGGTTTGGATATAATAGTTTTAAGCGAGACGTTTCAACTTGGAACAACAAAAAATTATCATGTACAGGGCTACCAAACTCTTTATAATGAAGCTAAATATAATAAGAACGATGGTATCCTTATTTTGGTAAAAAAATAATATTAATGTTGAATTTACATGTCCTTTGTTACCCACCTCAAGGGAGGGCAACTCTTGCTAGAATTGTATTTGAGTTAAAAAACATAAAAATTGGAATGACTGCAATATACAAACCACCACCAATACCAAAGATTAATTTTATTGATGACTTAAACAGTTTCCTTGAACATTCCACTAACTCAAGCATAGAAATTATTATAGGAGATATTAACATAAACATATTAGACACTAATGATGATAATGTTGTGGATTATCTTTCTGCCCTTGAATTCCGGGGTTTTGAATCTTACATAAATTCTGTTACTAGACCACATTCCGGAACTTCTTTAGACCACATTTTTGTCAAACAGAAATTAAAATCTAATATATGGTGTTTTAAATCGTGCACTGTTGATACAGATATTTCAGATCATAACCCAGTTATACTAAATATTAATAGAAAGGAGGTAATGCCAAAAAATACAGTAAATGAACGGATATCAATAGCAAACTCTAAAATAAATACTACTCAGTATATATCACCACTACACCAAACACTTTATTTTTGCACTCGACGCGCGTTTCGCTAACCATGTTAGCTTCATCAGGAGCGATGATTGACTAAAGGTAAACTACAGATCTACCCTATTTATACTTAGCCTAACCCTAGAATTACTCAAGCGGAACTAATGACATAGGCAAGACCATCAGTTCCGGTCAAGTAACCAGTAGAGGGGACTATAAGGAATAGGCCCTCTGTCTTTATTTAAACTACTTTTACATTTTATGATTTCCATACTTTCGTATGCGTTCAACAATCTCCTATCAGATACATTTTTTATTAATCTTAGATTATCTAATGTTACAGTATGATCAGCTTCAAGGGCATGTTCGGCAATGCTAGACTTTTCTGTTCTATTGTATCTTAAGTGTGCTAAATGTTCTTTAAATCGTGTTTTTTAATTGACCTTTTAGTTTGCCCAACATACTTTTTGTCACAATCATTACAACTTATTTCATAAATTCCACTTTTCTCACAATTGGGAATCTTATCTTTGGGATTTCCTAAGATATTCCTCAGATTGTCTGATGACTTATAGACTAAGGTGAGGCCTACCTTATTAAATACCTTATTGAGTCCCTTGCTATATTTCGGATTATATGGTATGGAGACATACTTGGTGTTATTTTCTTCGCGTGTTAAAAAGGTGGAATTCTGAATATTAGACCTAAATTTATGTCTATTTATTAGCTTATTTACTAAGTCACCGTCATAACCATTAACTCTAGTTATATTTCTAATACGATTCCTTTCTTTATTAAAGTTTACTCTATTCAGAGGGAAAGTGACCAAACGATGAACTAAAAAATGTATTGAGGCTAATTTATGTTGTTTGCAATGAAATGAATCATTAGGAATATATCTATCTGTTACTGTGTCCTTCCTATAGATATCAAATTCTAATCTATTATTATTTTTAATAATTAAAATATCTAGAAAAAGGCAATTGTCCTTTGTTCTCAATTTCGTACGTGAATTTAATTGAATCATACCGGCTATTTAATTTAGAAACAAAATCATCAATATTTGCTTTCTTTGTATCAAAAATCGCGATAATATCATCCACATACCTATACCATACCCTTGGGAAATAATTTTATTAAGGTTAATTTACCAAAATCAAACATTTCAGAAAAAGTTTCATTTTTTGCAAAACAAAAATGGCTTGACTTAGAAATCAAGAATTTGTACACAAAACGTAGTATGTTAGAAGTAGAATCATACAGCATATTCAAAAAACTTACTTCAGGATTAAACAATATTGAATATGAAGTATGGAGCGAGTTCCAGAGGAAAATGTTTTTAGTTATTGATATTCAATATAAAAAGAAATTCTCTATTCTAAGTAAAAAATTAAAAAAGCTCTTACCGAAGAAGAATAGTCCTCAGGAACTCGTAAATATTGTAGAGAATCATTCGTCTCAATCCTTTACACGAAATGAAATTCGCATCTTAAACAAAGGTCTTAACGTTGCAGTACCTCCTCCTAGAGATAATTTATCAGAAATAGTTGCTCACATTGAAAGTTCCATTAGCACACTTCCAGAAAATAGTAAAACCTTTGTTAGGGAAGCATGTCGCAATCAAATATCGAAAAACATAGTTAACAACACAAATTCTAATTCACGAAAAAAAAACATAAAAGTAGTTAAAGGATTGAAAAAGAAAGATGTCTTCTACTTAAAAGCGGATAAAGGAAATAAGGTTGTTATATTGGATAAGAAAGATTACTTTGAACGCGTAGATAATCTTATCGAATCTGGCCCTTATGAAAAGGTAATAAGAAATCCATTACCGAAAATGATATCAGAGGTTAAAAATTCTTTTAAAAAATGTAAGAACCTTGTCTCCGATTCGCTAAAATTTAAATTAAATGCGAGTAATCCGACCATACCAAAATTGTATTGCTTACCCAAAATTCACAAACCTGGAAAAGCAATGCGACCCATTGTTTCATCGGTCGGATCACCCACATATTTAATATCCAAATGGTTATCAAAAGAACTTGAGAAGTTACCATTAAATACTTTCGCAGTGAAGAATTCGTTGGAATTCATTAATAAAACAAAAAATCTAGTTCTTAATGAAGGTGAAGTCTTAATTTCTTTTGATGTTAGTTCTTTATTCCCAAGTGTGCCAATTCCACAAACTTTACAATATCTCGAAGAATTACTTAGAATGAATGACTTTGAAGACGAAATTATTCGTGAATACTTAACATTATCTAAACTTTGCATGGAACAAAATTATTTCCAATATAACAATCAATTTTATGTTCAGAAAGAAGGAACAGCTATGGGTAATTGCTTGTCACCTTTCATAGCCAATTTATTCATGAGTAAGTTTGAAATCGAAGCCAGTCAAGAATTCGAATATTTCCCAAGGGTATGGTATAGGTATGTGGATGATATTTTCGCGATTTTTGATACAAAGAAAGCAAATATTGATGATTTTGTTTCTAAATTAAATAGCCGTATGATTCAATTAAATTCACGTACGAAATTGAGAACAAAGGACAATTGCCTTTTCTAGATATTTTAATTATTAAAAATAATAATAGATTAGAATTTGATATCTATAGGAAGGACACAGTAACAGATAGATATATTCCTAATGATTCATTTCATTGCAAACAACATAAATTAGCCTCAATACATTTTTTAGTTCATCGTTTGGTCACTTTCCCTCTGAATAGAGTAAACTTTAATAAAGAAAGGAATCGTATTAGAAATATAACTAGAGTTAATGGTTATGACGGTGACTTAGTAAATAAGCTAATAAATAGACATAAATTTAGGTCTAATATTCAGAATTCCACCTTTTTAACACGCGAAGAAAATAACACCAAGTATGTCTCCATACCATATAATCCGAAATATAGCAAGGGACTCAATAAGGTATTTAATAAGGTAGGCCTCACCTTAGTCTATAAGTCATCAGACAATCTGAGGAATATCTTAGGAAATCCCAAAGATAAGATTCCCAATTGTGAGAAAAGTGGAATTTATGAAATTAGTTGTAATGATTGTGACAAAAAGTATGTTGGGCAAACTAAAAGGTCAATTAAAACACGATTTAAAGAACATTTAGCACACTTAAGATACAATAGAACAGAAAAGTCTAGCATTGCCGAACATGCCCTTGAAGCTGATCATACTGTAACATTAGATAATCTAAGATTAATAAAAAATGTATCTGATAGGAGATTGTTGAACGCATACGAAAGTATGGAAATCATAAAATGTAAAAGTAGTTTAAATAAAGACAGAGGGCATATTCCTTATAGTCCCCTCTACTGGTTACTTGACCGGAACTGATGGTCTTGCCTATGTCATTAGTTCCGCTTGAGTAATTCTAGGGTTAGGCTAAGTATAAATAGGGTAGATCTGTAGTTTACCTTTAGTCAATCATCGCTCCTGATGAAGCTAACATGGTTAGCGAAACGCGCGTCGAGTGCAAAAATAAAGTGTTTGGTGTAGTGGTGATATATACTGAGTAGTATCATTGTGCCAAAGATTCCACATTCCCTACTTAGTCTAAAATAAATGTTTCTAAATTTAAAAGGGAATTGTCGGAATTTGATTGAACTGTCGTTTACTGGGGAGGGGGATCCGGAGATTTCCACAGAGATGTTTTTGAATGCATACCGGGAATTATTGGAGAATGCTACAGAAACATTCACAACGAAGGTAAGTAAACATAAAAAACTGAAAGAATGGATTACTGAAGGTATTATTACTTCAATTAAGAATCGGGACAAAATGAAAAAAAAACTTATGAATAATTACAACCTGCAGTTAAAAGACGAATATAAAAAAATATTGAAACACTTCAAATAAAATAATTCAGAAGCAAAAAAAACGATTACTACCAAAGTCAAATAGCAAGTCACAAAAAACAACATAAAAAAAACTTTACGAAATCATTAAGGATGCTACTTATGAGGTTAAAAATAAAACAAAAATTAATATAAAAAATAGTCAGGATGAGGCTTTCGAAAGTGAAACTGAAATGGCACATTATTGCAATGAATATTTTATTAACATCGGCCAAGAGATGGAGAGGGTCATTCCTCAGCCTCGAACTGAAGTTCAGGATGTGGTGCGTGTGGACAGATCAATTTATTTAACTCCTATAACTAAGAATGAAATAATTAATCATATATCTTCATTGAAAAACAATAGTTCACCTGGTTATGATAATATAAAGACAGCAACAATAAAACAAACACACATAGAAATAATAGAACCTTTATTGCATATATTTAACAGAATTCTAGAAACTGGAATTGTACCAAAACCATTTAAAACCTCAATATTCATACCTATATACAAAAGTGGCGTAAAAACATCCATAAATAATTACAGACCTATAAGCTTAATTAGTAACTTTGCAAAAATACTGGAGAAATGCATAAAGGAAAGATTTTCGTTATTTTTTAAAATTAATAATGTCTTGTCACCAAATCAGTTTGGTTTCGTTGAAGGACGTAACACGTCGGATGCTATGCATAGACTTGTGACTGAGATTGTAAATCATCTGAATTTGGATAGAAAATGCATAGCAGTTTTCCTAGATCTCGCCAAGGCATTTGATACTGTTCCCCACGCAAAACTTCTTAATGTTCTGGAAAGAAATGGGATAAGGGGTTTGGCATACAATTTAATGAATAGTTATTTGTCTGAAAGATATCAAATGGTTAAAATGAATAATACTATAAGTTCAAGACAATTAATAAAAAATTGGGATTCCCCAGGGCACTGTATTGGGACCAATCCTGTTTTATAACATACATCAATTCCTTGCTGAATATGGAGGTTAACGGGATGACTATCTCCTTTGCTGACGACACAGTACTGGTTTTTTCAGGAGATGAATGGGAGGATAAATAAATAAATAAATAAATAAATAAATATATATATATATATATGTATATATATATATATATATATATATATATATATATATATATATATATATATATATCTATCTATCTATCTATCTATCTATCTATCTATCTATCTATCTATATCTATCTATATATCTATATATCTATATATATATATATATATATATATATATATATATATATATATATATATATATATATATATATATATAAATATATATATAAATATATATATAAATATATATATAAATATATATATATATATATAACTATATATATATATATATATATATATATATATATATATATATATATATATATATATATATAATTGTAGAAATGTTTGCATTTTTGTCAAAAATATTTAATAAATTGCTTCCTTATTTTTGTTTGTACTAATACTGAAACAAAATTAGACGTTTTAAATTTATGATAAAGAGTAACTTTTAAACCTTATTTATGTGCAACTTGTTTCAGAAACAAAAAGAAAAGAAGCTTGTTCTGCTGCAAGTGATTTAACTCAAGCCTTAGTTGATCATTTAAATGTAGGGTAAGTATCTCGCACTTTAAAACTCATTTTGAGGGGGTTGTTTCTGAGAATAGTTGTGCATGTTTACCTGTAAGGTTGATAAAAATGGTTTTATTTAAGTTACTTTAAGAAAATGGTATGGAATTGACGTGTCTTTCGGATTAATTGTGGTCACTTAAAACGAGTTTTCAAATTTTATATTCTTAACACGAATTTTCACCCAGATCTAAGATATTTTGAGTGTTTAGGACACGTAAAGAATCATGTTACTATTTTCGGTTTCCGTAAAATTTTCAAAATAAAATCTGTAACCTTCATGATGTATGTAAGTACTATAATACCAAGAGACTGATTTGCTCGCCTTCTAGTCGACGGAGACAGCTGTGGAGATGTATATTTTTGAATGGATTGTTGAAGTGATTGAAGAACAGAAGATCGTTGCAACAAATTCCTTTTTCTATCCTAGGGAAATTCGTCCATTGAAATATCTGAACATCCCAATAACCTTAATCATAACACTGGTCTTTACCGCTCATTAATCTGGGAATAGATCATCCATGAAGTACCACTCCCTCCCACGGTCCACTAATATAAAAAGTCTGCGAAATTAAATCAGTTTTGTGCTAAGTTTCAAAGAAGCTAGTTCTTGAGATAAGTTCTGAAGACGTCGGCAGGATGATCGGCGAAACGTCAGGATCATTCTTCAATCGAATTATTGATACACCTATAATCTGTAAATATATTCGCAATAAAATAAATTTAAAAGAAATTATTCAATGTAATCTTAGAATATACAGTCCCTGGCCAAATTATTAGACGCACTGCTAGATTTCATGTAAAATATTAATTACCGAGTGATATTGTACCGTTTTATTATTTTAAATTGATTTGTTTTTTATTTTTATATTATCCAATCAATTACCTATTTATTTGACATAAATAAAACAGCATTAATTTAGAAAAGCTTAAGTTTATTAAGTTTTAAAGAAAAGTGAAATTAATGTTAGTAAAAGTCAATATTTAGTTGAGCCACCTTTAGCCGCTATCAAAGCTTTAATTCTGCGCGGCATGCTATCAATGCAAGATTGTACTGTCTCCTGCATTTGAGGATGATGATTCCACACATGAATAATCTTTTCTAGGAGCTGGGTTTTGTTGGTAATCACATCTTTAGCCACTTCTCTTTTCATCAGCTCCCACACATTTTCAATGGGGTTCATATCAGGGCCAATCCAACAGAGGGATATTTAACCGTCGGGACGACACAATCAGGATGAAACTTTTCTCCATGACGACGACGCACATACTGAGTTTTATTCTACAAAATTTCGAATGTGCTTTCGTCACTGAAGCAGACCTGTCAAAAATAGGAAAAATATATAAACTTCCATGTTTATTTGCTTTATTTAACTGAAAATGATAATAATGTATCAATTATTGATTAAATTGCTGTATCTTACCGATCTCCAGAAGTCCACATCTTTGTCTTGCCATTGTTTGGCCCACTTCAGGCGCTTTGCTTTCATTGCAGCTGTTAACTTGGGCTTCCTGGCGGGGCGACAGGCCTTAAAATCTAATTCTTTCAATTTTCTTCGAACAGTGCGCTCAGAAGCATTTACGCTAGCATCCTGGAGTTGTGATTTTATTACCTTTGTGGTAGCAAATCTGTTTTCTACACAAATTTTCTTCAAACATCTCTCTGACCGTGGAGTGAAAATTGGTTTTCTACCGCATCTTTTCTTTCTTTTCGGGCTTAATTCCTTCCCGGACTCAATTTCTTTTTTATGCGTCGTACACTAGCTTCAGAAACCTCCAATCTTCGTGATATTTCTCGGTTTGTAAATGTTTTCGCAATCACACAGTCCGTACCTGACTCGATTCCGATCGCGACTGATACAGGTTTGTACTTATTTACGTTCATGTATCACTTTGTCAACACAGTGTTGCCATATGTTAAAAATAAATACAAATATGTAGTCTACAACAATTCTTTTAAATAAAAATCAATAATATTGTAGTTTAAATATACCATTATTGCATAAAAACTCTTAAGAAAAATAAAATTACTAAAAAAAAATACAGTGCGTCTAATAATTTGGCCAGGGACTGTATAGATATCTGCCTAAGGCTTGTATTACCAAACTGTCATGGTCATGTAAAATGTGCTATTTTCAACCCTTGTTACATAAAACATTATCGGTTTTAACTAGTTGCCAGATCAGAAGAAAATTATTGAAATAAAATGTTGTAAAACTAAAATAGCTAAATTTTAATGTGAAGTCTGAAACTACTTAGGGATACTCGATCATCGATAAATTACATTATTTTTGATGATCTAGCTATGCTCTAAAAAACTCAGCCTTTATCTAATTATTCGACTACAAGTGGAAGGATTATAAAACTATTGAGTTAACCTGAGTTGAATCTATCTGGGATACTCTTTTAAAGAAAAAGAATTAATTAAAATTGAGAGTTGTTTGATTGGTCTGCTCTTTTTTTTTTTAGTAGCTGCTGTGCGTTCATTCATATATTGTATAATGTATACAGTGAAGTCCATTTATAACGAACTCCAAAAAAATCACTAAAAATGATTCGCTATATCCGAAGTTCGTTACAAACAGTAAACAAAATCTAATATCATTTTTCACTACTTATTTAGATTAGGCGCTAATGCTTAGAAAAATGAATAATAATAATCATTAAATTAAAAGAAAACGTTCAAAGAAAAATAAAACACGTCACACTAAAGTTATTATTATGTATGTTGTGTACGTGTACATATATGAGTACAAACGAAAACATTAAAATACGTAGTTTGTACAATAAAATCAGTAATTTTCGTTTGTACAATTTTACTTGAAAAAGAAATGGTGTTTATATAATTGTCAAGGTCGCAAAAAACTACTCCATATATGTTCAAGAACTTCACGAGATTCTAAAAAATTGCAAGTTTCTGTCATTTTCTTAGTCATTTCTCAAATGGATGGAACATAAATATTATCTCCTTCTCCAAGCTCGTCTGGGTCGTCATTATTGCTTAAAATCTTTCCAGAAGTCACTGATGCCACAATTTGATCATCAGTTAATATATTTCTCTCGTCATTAATTCATTATCAGCATATACATATTCTTCAAAATTAAAATGATTACACATCTTTTTAATCTCGATTTCCACTGTACTTTGTTGAGTGTCAGCATCGTAAACAAATTCTAGACAATCAGTAGGATCTTCTCGATGTTTTTCAATCCACTGAGTCAACGGTAGCTCTTCATCTGAGTCATATCTACATTCCTTCCTTAAAAATCCGCCATGGTTAAAACAATTTGCAATGGTTTCTCTACTGACTCTTTGCCAAGCCATATGGATAAAGTTTATAGCATCCAAGAGAGTTACAGAAAAAATGTTACCTTTATCGATCGTCTCTAACATTTTCATAAGTAAAATCTTTCTATGTAATTTTAAAGAATGTTTCACACCTTGAGGCTGGAGCTTGGCACTTATGTTTGGAGGCATAAAAACCAATTGTATTTGCTGTAGATCAACTTCAGGGTGCGCTGGACAGTTGTCAATCAAAAGTAATATTTTTCTGTGTCCAATTCGATCAGTTCGTTTTTTAAAAGTTCTATTGTTATCCAGGCTTTACTATTTGATTTATACTTTACTGGTAAATGTGTGTTTTTAAAACACCTGGGATTGGCAGACATTCCTATCTTCCATATGGTAGAAACCGTAGAGATTCAACTGTTTGCAAACATCACTTTGTTTAACTTCATTTTCTGTTTTCTTTATAATATCGCATAACACAACAAGTTAATTGAAAATAATACTACTCGAACTAGCGACGCGGCGGAAACAAGTAGAATAGGGGTCCCAGCGAGTTTCGGTGAATTCCCTAGATGAAGTCGCGCGACATCGAGCACAGGGAGTGGCAAGTTCGTTTATAAACGGACACAAAACATCTAAATTTGGTTCGCTTTATCCGAAAGTTCGTTATAACCGGGTTCGTTATAACCGATAAAAATTTGCATTGGTCTTATGGAAGTTTTTTCGTGCATTTATAAAATAGTTCGTTTTAACCGAAGTTCGCTGTAAACAGGTTCTTTATAAACAGACTTCACTGTATTTTAAATGAGTTATTATTATTACTACTTGCTTGTAAATAAGACATGAGCACGATCAGTTAATAGTTATAGGAATTCAGTCGACTGAAATCTTAAATTTTATTGACAACTAGCCGGGCCCGCGGCTCCGCTCGCGTGGACTTGATTCACTACTATCGTCACTGCTTATTCCTTATGTTACCCAACGTAATAAAATATCTCCCATTATTTCTCCTTATCTCCCAATATTTCTCCTTATTTCCCATATTATCTCTACATAATGTCCATTATCTAGGCTTATCTCTGCTCATCTCCCATTATTTCTCCTTATCTCACCTTATTTCCCATTATCTAAGCTTATCTCGACTTATCTCCCATTATTTCTCCTTATCTCCCATTATTTCTCCTTATCTCCCATTATCTCACCATAACTCCATTATCTAGACTTATCTCTGCTTATCTCCCATTATCTCTCCTTATCTCCCATTATTTATACTTATCTCCCATTATCTCACCTTATCTCCCATTATCGAGGCTTATCTCGACTTATCTTCCATTATTTCTCCTTATCTCCCATTATCTCACCTTATTTTCTCCTTATCTCCCATTATCTCACCTTATCTCCCATTATCTCACCTTATCTCCCATTATATTATATAGAAACATATGTATAAATTTATAAAAACACGTAAATCGGATAAGTGGCTCGAGTGATAAGCGCACTAACGGACAGACAGACAGAGACGCGTTGCATTTTATATATATATTGTATTCTTTGCTACATGATATTGTTCCATATTTAATGCTTTAGGGAGTGTATTGCAAGAGAACGCGCTAGCGGCAAACTTTTCTCCGACTTGATTCACTATTATCGTCACTGCTTATTCCTTATGTCACCTAATAAAATATATCCTATAACCTGGCCAGAGAACATACGTATGTTTAAAAAAAAACCACGTAAATCGGATAAGTGGTTCTCCAGTGATAAGCACACTAACGGACGGACAGACAGACAGACAGAGAGACATTGCATTTATATATATTATAGATATTCTCTGCTACATAATATTGTTCCATATTTAATGGTTTGGACTGTGTATTGCAAGAGAACGCGCTAGCAGCAAACTTTGTCCGACTTCATTTACTATTATTGTCACTGCTCATTCCTTATGCTACCTATCGTAATAAAATATAGCCTATAACCTGGCCGGAGATCATATGTATGTTTAAAAAAAAAGTACGAAAATCGGATAAGTGGTTCTCCAGTGATAAGCACACTAACGGACAGACAGACAGAGATACGTTACATTTTATATATATTATAGATGTAATAAAAATATATACCTATAACCTGGTCAGAGAACATATGTATGAATTTAAAAAATCACGTAAATCGGATAAGTGGTTCTCGAGGGATAAGCGCATTAATGGACAGACAGACAGACAAACAAAGATTGCATTTTTATATATATTATAAATATAGATTATTTTTATTATTATATAACCTGGCCAAAAATATATGTATGAATTTAAAAAAAGACAGTAAATCGGATGAGTGGTTCCCGCGTGATAAACGCACTAATGGACAGACAGACAGACAGAGAGACATTGCATTTTATATATATTATAGATTATACATTACAGATATTCTTTGCTACATAATATTGTTCCATATTTAATGGTTTAGGCTGTGTATTGCAAAGGCACGCGCTAGCGGCAAACTTATTTCCGACATCATTCACTATTTTACGTCACTGCTCATTCCTTATGCTACCTATTGTAATAAAATATAGCCTATAACCTGGCCAGAGAACATATGTATGTTTTTTAAAAAAAAAAGTACGTAAATCGGATAAGTGGTTCTTCAGTGATAGGCGCACTAACGGACAGACAGACAGACAGAGAGACGTTGCATTTTATATATATTATAGATGACTCATTGTATTTTAAATTAACCCTTTCTTAGTTTGAGAATGCACGAAACCAATAGTCAAAAGTAAGCTCCAAACTGTTTTATAGCGAAGAGGAGACCAAACAAACCCTTTCAAGTTCCTACATAATTTTTATCATTTTTCTTAGGGTTGCTCAAGCCTATCTAAACCAGAAAAAACTTGATGCTGAAGCCAAACAATTACACACCAGCGCGTTAGCATTTTCCAAACAAACACAACAGTGGTTAGCTTTGGTGGAATCATTTAGCAGTGCTTTAAAAGAATTAGGTGATGTCGAGAATTGGGCAAAAACAATTGAAGGTGATGTAAGGACAATAACCACAGCATTGGAAATAGTTTATAAAGATTCCCAAGAGCAAAGCGACCAGTAATTTTTATTTCACACTATGACTGGATAACCAAGTAAATAGGGTTATACAAGTTAATAGGGCCGAAGGTTACAGCATCGCTAAAATAAACATCAAAAATTGATCATAGAGACGATTTAAATATATCATTTGGGTATTGTTTCCTGGAACTATGTTCGTCATGTTTAAAAATACCTATTATTAAACAAATAGCGAGTTAGAAGTTTTGCAAGAAGTAAAACACTACTTAAATTTCCACTAATTTTTTTTTTATTTTTAACACCATGGCATGTTTCGCTGTGCGACCGCTTCTTCAGATGGTTTGTTACAAAATGAAGATAAAATTACTATAATAAATGGTTGGTTCACAATTTATGGCAGGTAATAAAATAATTTAATTAAAATAGATTTAGTAATGGTGAATTATTTAAGTCTAATTGTTCATTTATTAAGGAATCTGAATTTTTCAATTTGTTTATTTCTAAAGATTCTAGGTAATTAAGTTTCAGGCCCTTTGTGCAAGTATGTAATATTACATTTCAAAGTTTGGGTTGAATTGGTGGTTATTTTCAATTAAATGATTTGCGTAATTTGGGTTATTTTCATGTTCTTTTATTCTTTTTGAAAAACTTCCTTCCTGTTTAACCTATACAGCCTTGGCCAAAAGTACTAGACACCCTACAATTTACTTCATTTCTTGTGTTTCAGGGTAAAAAAATTAAATTCGTATGTTTTGTAAAATCGTATATTGAAGTAAAAGTATGAAATAAATTAATCTCCGGTGTGTCCGCCCTTAGCTTTAATTACAGCAGCAATTCTTTGGGCATGCTGTGTATAAGTCTACTACATTCAATTGTACTTATGGCATCCCACTCATCCATCAAAGCGCTTTTTAGCGCTGCTTTTGATGTTATGCTATGCTCCCGTATCTTGCGCTTCAGAATACCCCAAAGATGCTCGATAGGGTTTAGATCTGGAGACTGCGCCAGCCAATCCAACAAGACAGTGTTATTGTCTCCAAACCAGCGCATCAAGAACATTTCACTAAGTTGGCTATTTCTACTTGGGACTTGCCTTGTTCATGTAGGGTTTGAATTTTAATTCGTTTTTCGATACCAAGCTCACTTTTCTTAGGCATTTCTCAAATATAAGAATGTCACAAATAAAACACGCACGGAAGCTTCTTGACACTACAACTAGTAAAAAGAGACTGATAAAACATTAAAAATATTTTTCAAAAAACCTCATTATCACAATTTTGTGGGCCAGGTGTTTTATGGACCTGTAAAAGAGATTATCTATTGTTTAAGTTAGCTTTTGACTGCGCCGCCTATAGTATTGTTAAAACAATTGGTCTTTTTTTTAATATTTTATGAGTTTCACATGTTTATTAGGGGTGCCCAATACTTTTGGCCAAGGCTGTATATGTTTTTGGGCAATTTCCACAATTTAATTTGTATACGTCGGATCTATTGTCTATATCTGTTTTAGTTTTGTTATTTTTTATAAATTTGCCAAGTGTGTTGGATGTTTTAAATGCTGTGTTAATATCTAATTTTCTCAAGAAACTATTTAATTTAGTGCTGCATCTACCATAGTACGTTATTGACTTTACGTTTTTATAAGGTTCTGGAAAAACTGTACTAATAGTTTTTTTTGTAAAGTTTTTTCTTGAGAATATTATCTATTAATGGATGGTGAATAGTCATTATTTATTGCTAATTGTTTTATAATATTAAGTTCTTTTTGAAAACCGTCTTGGTTTAGAGGAATATTTATTAGTCTGTGAATCATATTATGGAAAATAGCAAGTTTGTGACTTGGTGGATGATATGAGGTATTATGGATAATTATGTCGGTATGTGACGATTTATGGTAAATACAAAAACTGTGTTTGTTATTATATCTTTTTATTGTTAGGTCAACGAACTTTAAGCTATTGTTGGTTTCAGCTTCCCTGATGAATTTTATATTTTTGTGTATTATTTCAAAAATTTTTGAAATGTGGCAAATTGTCTATCACTTTCTGTAAAACAACATAAGATATCATCAACATATCTATGTCAGTATATAAATTTTTTAAACAGTGGTTGTTTGCTTAGGTGCTATGTTATTCATAAATATTTCCGCCAAAAGAGGACTAAGTGAATTGCCCATTATGAGACAGTCTAGGCTGCTGTATAGGTTGTTATGAAATTCAAAATAATTTTGTTCTAGGCAAACCTTTAAGCAATTTAAGATATCTTGTTTTATTATTGGGTTGATATTGATTTCAGAAAGAAGTTTTTCAATTAGTAATATAGTTTCCCTACTTGGTATGCTTGGAAAAGGATTTTGAACATCGAAAGAGAACTTTAAATGTTTGATGTTTTCAACTAATTGTTGTGAATTTTTTATTGCAAATTTAGCTTTAAATTTAGTGTTGTCTAGGAGTATTTGAACAAGGCGTTTTGATAGTTTATAAGATGGGACTGACACGAAAGATACTACTGGCCTTATAGGTAACCCGTTTTGTGAAGTTTTATTAGTGAATATAGTTTAGGTGTTTATGGGTTCATAAGAGTGAGAATTCTAGAATCTTTATCATTAAACAAACTTTTACAATTAGAGATCGTTGATTTAATAATTCTCTGATAACTTTTAGTTGGGTTACATTCTAAACAAACCATCTGAAGAAGCTGTCATACAACGAAACATGTCATGGTGTTAAACATAAAAAAGGCTGAAAGTAGAATTTATTTACTCTTACGACATGTTTACTTCTAATCTTTGTTATAATAAAATATAATATTTTTTTTGCAAATTTTATTGTATTTTTTGTTTATAATTAAATAAAAATTTATAAAAGGTATATTTTAGTTTTCTTTTCTACTATTTGTTTTTATTTAACCAATTTTTGGACAAGATAATAATTAATTTTTTAAATCTCATTCAAGTAACAATTTTGATATTTGCTGCACCAAAAATAATCTTGACACATTGAACTTAGTTTTTTGATGAATACAATATCCAAAATGTTGTCACTTGTCAAAATTGACGGGTTACAAGATCGGCTGGATTTTTTTGTCCAATTTCAAAAACATACAATTATAATTGTTAGTATTTTTTTAGGTGTGTAATTTTTTGCAAAGAAGCAAATCTTCAGGAAAATTTTGAAAAAAAACGCTTATAAAAATATAGTTTTTTAAAAAAAAAAACTTATACTTTTTTGAGATCGAGCGTCTGTTTAATCCCAACATTGACTTTTGAGTAATTTTCTGGGAAGTGAATTGCTAGCTGTCCCTCCATATTTTAGGTAGTCTTCCGAGCGGACGAGTGTCTGCTGGTTTCCCTTCTATTACCAAGCAAAGCAATCGGGTGTTCGTCATTCTTTTCACTACTGCGTTCGTTCTCAAAAAGCAAGAAAATAAAATAATTTAATTTTAAAAAATAATCGAAATTTCCCAAAAAAAAAATTAAAATAGTTCTTTTGCATTTGCATGCATAGTTAATGTAACAAGAATTTGGGGGCAAATGAAGAAAATAAAACCAATAAAATTTATTCAAAATTAAACTTGGTCGCATACTAATTTGAAGAAGGTGGATAATGTAATGTTAAAAAATTCAAAATACAATTTTTATTAAGGGTGTCTATAAAAATTCCAAAGTTTCATTTAAAAGTATTAAAGTTTTGCCCTCATTTAAAAATATTCTTAAATATTTGCCAGGTAATTTTCGTTCACAAAACAATATTTTTAGAATTTAAAAAAACAATGGGAAAAAAAATTATTATCATTTATTAGTGTGCTTTAAACAGGGGCTCACCCTTTTAAGACCAACGAAATCTTAAGACTGACTGGAATCATGAACTTTGATTGGGGCCGCACGCGATGCCATCTATTATCGTCTCTAAACTACCATTTAAATTAACACGATAAAAAGTAAATAGAAATGAAAAACGTAATATCAAGTTTGATGATTTTAATGAAATATTAATTTATTTACGTAACTAACTAAAGTATGTAAGATAAGACTAAAAATTTGGAGACAAAAACGTCAAAATTTGGTGATTAATTTTATTTAACATATATGAGGCGTTGCGGATAGTAAGGGCGACTCAACAAAATGAAGTTTCGAAAAAATTGAATTTATAGAAAAATCTAAATGGCGAACTCAACAAAATATTGGCAAAATTAGGTTTTTATTATTTATTTATAATTTATTAGCTTTTTATTATTTACTTAAGTAGAATAGTGTATTCTGTGAATTTTTAAATGTTTTTTAAATATTTATTTGTGTATTTTTTTTTCATATTTTACTGTTCGTTTCTGATGCTACACTATCACCTAAAATTGGCAATACCTGGGAAAAAATTAGACCGGTATTAAAAATTTTGAACACATTTTATTTAATTTTAAGGTTATTGTTTTAATTAAAGGTTTTGTTATTACAAAATAGTTACTTGATACAATATACAAAACAGTGGAAATATGGTATTGAAACTAACATAAAAAAAACTAAAGAAAAGAAACAAATAATTAGCCAAGTTCAGTTGTAATCTATTTGGTCATCATCCATAACATCTTCATTTTCGATGCTCTTATTCGTTGCTGCGTCTTGAGAGGCTATAATGTTAGTAAAGTACCGACTCCAAGGTAGGGGAACATACGGTAACAAGTCCTGAATGTCCTTTAATTTGGGGGCTGGTATTTTAATGGAAGCACTGTAAAGTCTCGTCATTGTTTCACTGGCCAAATGAAAATGATCAGGATCATAGTTTTTTTTCACCTTGCCTTTTTGTAGTTTGACTGCCATTTTGACATCCAAATTGTAAGCAGAATGAATGTAGAAACCTTGCTTAAAGTTATTTGTAAATTCAAAGATCTTTCCATCTTTAAACTTAGCACCAGCCATCTGCATTTTAGTAATTTTCTTTTGAAAATGAGAGAAATTGAAAATCATGTCCTGTCTAAATTGGACAACGCAAAACTGGTTTTTTCGGCGACAGCTTTCAATCATTAACTTATAGTGATCCATGGTATACACAGTGCTATTCCATATTTCTCTCTCAATGTTCCCAAAATCCCTATCACAGGGAAGGTATGAGTGCCCAGGTATCATAAAATAGTGTTTAATTTCAATGAACTGGTCTTTGTGTATAAAGTATAGATTTGCCAAAACAAGATTTAAATTCTTGTTCTGTCCAGAACAGTTATCACTGAACATAATAACTTTTTTAACATTAACATCAACTTTACACAAATAATCGTACAAGCAACTTGCAATCTCACATGATCCACGCCTCCCTGTACTTTCATCCCAAAGGTACATCGTTGAAGAACCGGTTTTTACATTATGGATACAAAAGTTATAGGTCCATAGCTTCCTTTTGTAATACTGAATCCCAGTAGTCAGCTTTGGGGTTGGCAAAGCCTGCTGCAGATCAAAAGCTATGACCAGAAAAGAGTCATCGGCATTACTCCTTAATCCCTTAAGAGACTGAGCAGCTTTTGCACGGGTCAGATGTAACTCCTTCTCTTGTTTAAGATTCTCGATTTCAGCAACATTTTCGGAATCGTGCATTTGACTACTTTTAATTTTTATGTGTACTTTATTGCAATAATTACAGGTGTCACTTTTTGGGGGCTCAAAACCAATATTGAACTGCATATTAAACGTATCACGATAATAGTGCTGATTTACCGGGCTGTAACCAGGGTAATTTTCCGTAAGCCATTCATTGTAAAGAGAATAGAGCTTTTTAATATTAAGTCCAACAGGTAAGTATTTTCGATGAGGGCTTTTGGCGCGACTGTAATGACTGGTGACAGTAGGTAGTGACATGATGTGTTCTTTTACTTTAGAAAGATCGTCATTTGGGGGGGGGGGGGGGGGGGGGGGGGGGGGGGGGGGGGGGGGGGGGGGGGGGGGGGGGGGGGGGGGGGGGGGGGGGCCCTATTTTCTTCGCGGGTTCACACCTCCCCCTTTGATCCGTTGTCACAGTTCCAGTTCTGCTGGTTTTGTCAACTACGACTCGAACGCGCTTTTCAGAGATGCCATGAATGTTATAAAACGCAGTACGACAAACTTCACGATTAGCGTGATCAACAGTCACATTATATTGAATGCGTCTTAGGGTACGACTTGGACGCCCCTTTACGTAAGATCTTTTTACATCATTGCAGATCAACAATTTTGATAAGTAAGCATTCTGTAGATCATAGTTTCCAATTTGCCAGAAAGAGTCAAAAATATTGGTGACCAGTTCAGCGCCTATTTTTCTCAAAACATCCACACTTGCAAGGAGGTCCAATTTTGCGGGCAACAACGTGCCTTTTGTTATTTCTTGAAATGTAAGCACTTCCTGAATTTCGTTTCAACTTACACTCGTTTTTTTGCCAATCATTCATCTTAGCAGGTCTCTTTCGCGAATAACCCGACACAGCACTACCATCTAAATGTTGTACACTTACTTCACTACTAGAAGGTCCAGGTTGCGCCATACTTTTCTTAAAAAAGAAGCAACAAAACCAAACAAAACATAAACGTATTAACTTCAAAATTAACTTGAACTAACACGCAGAAAGCGTAAAATTTCCAGTAAACCTCATTTAGTGACGCAATACCGCGGTTGCTCCGTGCGAAAATTGTTGAGTTCGCCCTTACTACCCGCCCGGCTATCGCCTGTTCGAAATTTTCATTTATTTGATACTGAAATTTGAAGGCGAAGCAAGGGCGAACTCAACAATTAGACCGGTATGTGATGTAGGAAAAGTACTATAAAATAGAATTATATAAAAAAAAATTTGACCCAATGTTGAGTTCGCCCTTACTAT
This sequence comes from Pachyrhynchus sulphureomaculatus, assembly GCA_019049505.1. Lineage (NCBI taxonomy): Eukaryota > Metazoa > Arthropoda > Insecta > Coleoptera > Curculionidae > Pachyrhynchus > Pachyrhynchus sulphureomaculatus. The sequence continues at coordinate 214,269,983 of CM032456.1, read as the reverse complement.
CCGCAACGCCTCATATGAGGAAAATAATTTTTCGTAACGAGAAAACCAACCATAGGATCAAGTTGCCACAATAATTTTTAATCAGAATCACGAAATACATCTCAGATTCAAGCCAATTGGATCGTTGACTGAAATGAAATTATGTGTAACTGCCCGTAATCCCTTTGAGGATCTTTTACAGTATATTGTAACGTCCACCAATCCAATATGTAATCACGGTTTTTTAATAAATTAACCTCAAAAATCGTGTGTTAACCTTATTTTTTTACGCTTTTTATTTCTTGTTTTAAATAGTTTTATTTTATGGATAAAAATATTGTATTTAATGGAAATGATATACCGACTGAGCTCCCAAAATCTTCGGAAAATCACATTTATGATTCTCAATCGTCATGTTTACAAAATGAGGCTCAGAGTTGCACAGATGTCCCGAAAACAGATACATTTAATGGAGTTGAAATATCTAAATTAACTAAAAGGCAGATGAAAAAATATAAAAAATTTCTAAAATGGCAAGACGTTAAGAAAGAAAAGAGAGCAAAAGAAAGAGAAAAAATTAAACTAAAAAGGAAAGATGCTAAACTACAAGAAATTTATATGGGGCCCAGCAGAAAACAATTGAAAAGGAAAAAGATGGAAATGAGTCCATGTAAAATTGCAGTCTGCATTGACTTAAGCTTTGATCATTTAATGATAAGTAAAGTAAGTACATCCATATGCTTTTATGATCCAGGTAGGTCAGTATATCTCGTATTAGTAGTTAGACTATTATCAGCCAATCTTTAAGCCATATTGTTCACTTGCCAATAAGAACTTTTTGTAAACCCAAATGAATTAGGTAGCGGTAAATAATGGCCATGTGTATTTTGCTATCAGATGATTATTTATTGCACATCTATTAATGACACATATGAATATGTGTCATTAATAGCTCAAGCTAAGTCGCAAAAGCTTTTGATCGTGTGAATCATAGGATATTGCTGAGTAAGCTTGAAATCTACGGATTTAGAGGTGTGGCGTTGGCCTGATTGGCATCTTACCTATCATCGCGCTGTCAATCTGTCTTTTTTAACGTAATGAGTCGCGTGAATTGAGTGTCACTTGTGGAGTTCCACAAGGCTCTGTTTTGGGGCCTCTGTTATTTCTGCTTTATATTAATGACCTTTCAAAACTTAATGTCAAAGGGTATTTACGATGTTTGCCGATGACACAACTGTGATGTGGCACAATAGAGACGTGGTACAGTTGGAATGTGACATCAGTGGGGATATAGTGAAAATCGTAGATTGGTGTCATTCAAATTATCTAACCCTGAATATTTCTAAAACTAACATTGTTTCATTTAAATGTCAATTGAACGATATCTCACTTGATTCGCAAATTATTGAAGGCTTGACTTGTAACAAATTTTTGGGTTTGTTTATAGACACTAAATTGAGATTCTCTACTCACATTTTGCAGCTTTGTAAGAGGATTGCCAAGGGATGTTTTGCCTTGAGAGTAGTGTCTCGAGAATTAGATGTTTCTATCGCGAGAAATGTATACTTTGCTCTGATTGAATCGCACCTCCGTTATGGGGTATGTTTCTGGGTTCCTGCTCTAACCAATTATTGAATAAGGTCTTTATGCTACAAAAGCGAGCACTGCGTTATATGTTCCAATTGAGTTCTCGGCAATCCTGCAGGAGTGTGTTTATTACTAAAAGAATTCTAACATTGCCTTGTATATTTATTATTGAAACAGCCTGCCTTATACATAGTAAGTTTGAGGAAGAGATAGGGGCTTCTTGTGCGTCCACGACGCGTTCATCTTATGTGGCCTCACTACCCATTCCCTCTTCAGCTTTAATAAGGGACTCTATAATAATATTTATGAGTAAGAAAATATTCAACCACTTGCCTTTGAACGTCAGGAAAATTTTAAATAATAACCGATTTAGGCGGGAGGTTCGGAAGCTCTTAATTGGGAGGGCCTACTATTCAGTTAAGGAGTTTTTGATGACACTCTTTGATTACCAAGTGTGTATATGGCGTGTAGGTGTATGTCTTTTTCTTTTTTTCTTTTATTTATTAAGCAAATGTGAACTTTTGTACATGTCACTGTTCATGAATAAATTTTAACCTTAGAAATAATGTATATACAATATAGATAGCTTTGTAGACAAAAGAACAATCTTTTTTACAATAAAGCTTTATTTGATTTGATTTGATTTGATTTAATATATATATATACATATATATATATATATATATATATATATATATATATATATATATATATATATATATATATATATATATATATATATATATATATATACATATATATAATTATATAATATAATAATAATAATTTATTGATCATAAAGAATACATAGTATTAACAGACACCCCCCTCCCTGATCCCTCAGGGGCTAGGGGAATCCCAGGATTCTCCTAGTACGGGCATTGACGATCCCGAGGTACCTGAGTCATGTTGTGCTGTCTTGTGTTGTCCAGATTATGTGTAATAAAAACGCAATCTTAAGGTGTTTACCGTGCCGAGAAGATGAATGGCTCAGCGTTTATGAGTCGCGAACGGTTCCCCCGGATACCGGGCGCCCTCCGGGAGTAAGTAGCCTTGCTGTGGCATCCAGGCTCTGCCGCAGTCGACCTTTCTTTCCTAGGATACTCGTGGGAATACTATGTTAAACAATAATAATTATAATAATGAAAATGGAAGGGTGTTGCGGAGGCGGACCCCTGTCGTACAAACAGCTACAGCAACACCACAACAACAACAACTACAGACGAACCAAACAACCGCCTCAGTCGAAACTACTCCCGATAGTTTTACCAGATCCGACATTGTAGGTGATGGAAATTGCCTTTTCCGTGCAGTTAGCTTATACTTATATGGCCACCAAACCATCATGAGAAACTCCGAGAGGTTGCTCTAAGATATTTACAACAAAACTGGTCGGAACTTCACACATTTTCATTAATTGAAGTCGACGATATAAAAGACTTCAATAACTATTATAATTATATGCGGAAAAATGGCACCTATGGAACGAGCCTAGAGATACTTGCCCTCTCGGAAACACAAAATAGCAACTTTCATATCTTCTCAAAACAACGAAGAACAAGACATACAAAAATAACTTTTACGGACAGACCAACAATAATAAGCACGGGAAAATACAACAAAACCATTTACCTTCTACTAACAGGCAACCCAATGTCGGGACACTTTGAGCTTCTGACACCACAAAACACTGAAAACATTCCAGAGAACAACAGACCAATAAAAGAAGCATCGGGCGAGCGACGTAACGGTCGAGGACGTCGCGGGAAATGGCAGCTCGACCAAAACGATGAAGACCAGGCAACCGAAAATGGACCTGCCAAAAGTGTTGTGTTGGCGACTAAGCCGACACCCACCAAGGCGGGAAAATCACAGCAGCGCATGAGTTGCACCACAGGAATCAACGAACACGCCATGCGTTGCTGTAATGAAAACACAAAACCTGACAAAGAAATCACTGAGAAGAGAATCACTCGCCGCTTGGACCCACCAACATCAATCCCAAGCGCAACCGACGTAGATACGGGACAAACACAACCACCCAAGCCAGGCCAGGACCCGTATGTATTGCAAGGACAACATGCAACTACCAAGGCTGGAAAACCAAGACAGCGGTTAAAGTGGACGGATGAGATGAATAGGACGGTGATGCGCTGTTACTACACCGCCACCAAACTCGAAACAATAACATCGGGCTACAGACAGCAACTGCACAGACTTTTCTTGACCGAATATCCACATCTGCAATTACTTGTTTCAGAACAGAGAGTAATAGACCAAAAAAGAGTTATTACCAAGAACAATCGTCTCACACCTCTCGAATTGCAAACCATCAAGGACACAGTGGCTGTTGAACTGAACACAGACCAACCAAACAATAGAAACAATAAAGCAGATTCCGAACCAGCCCACACACACAACAACCACCCAGTCGAACACAACAATACTCACCACCCAGGAGGAGCATAACGCAAAATAATATTGCGAGTACCGTGCAACACCATATCACAGACAACAACATGAATCACTCGCCACCCTCAACGACATCCACACCACATCACCCCGAATCACCTCTCATACAAACACTTAAAGCAAAAATGGAGTCACATCTAGCTCGATGGTCAGGCACCGACCCTACAACAAGAAATCCCATCCCTCGTTTAATCTTCAACAGAGCACGCAACCAATCCTCAACACACTAAACAAGCACATAATACCTCAGTATATAACAGACTTAAGCACAATCGAAGACATTCACACAATAATATACGCAGGAGCAATCACCACTCTAACACAAAATAATCAAAAACTCCCTCAACGACAAGGAAACCCCAACAGGACAAAACCAAAATTCAAATGGCAAATAAGAATAGAAAACAAAATCAACAACATCAGGAGAGATCTAGGACATCTTACCCAGTTTATAAGCGGGAACGCGTCCAAACGTGTCACACAGGGGGCAAACAAGATCAAATCTAAGTCTCCCAACAGAACACTGCCAGAAATCCTCGATACCTTGAAACAAAAACTATCTGTATATGCCGCAAGACTCCGTAGATACAAAGAATCAAATGAGAGGAAAGACACCAACAACCTCTTCCGAAGAAGCGAAAAACAGTTCTACCGGAAAACTATGTACAACAAACAGATAGCAGTGACTGAACCACCAAACGAACAAGAACTCACAGATTATTGGAAAAGTATCTGGTCAGAACCCAAACTACACAATAATAACACCCCCTGGATCAAAGCCGAAGAAGACAAAACATAAACATGTGACAGAACAAGAAAATACCACATTTAATACACAAGAAATTACAGAAACTATCAAACACACACACAACTGGAAATGTCCTGGAATAGACAATATACAAAACTTCTGGTACAAACAGTTTACCACCACACACGAAGCACTCACACACCAAATCAACAAAGCCATTCTACAACCACACACATTTCCCACTTTCCTCACACAAGGAATAACATATGTTAAACCCAAAAGCTCAGACACCACAAACCCGTCAAACTACCGACCTATCACCTGTCTTCCAACCCTATACAAGATCATCACAGCCGCAATTTCCAAGAAAATAGAACAACACCTAACAGACAACAATATTATCACAGAAGAGCAGAAGGGATGCAGGAAAAATAGTCGAGGATGCAAAGAGCAGCTGATCATTGATAGCGTGATTATGGGACAAACCAGAAAAGAACACAGAAACCTTCACATCGGTTACATAGACTATAAAAAAGCCTTCGACTCCATACCCCACAGCTGGTTAATCAGAGCCCTAGAAATCTATAAAATCAACCAACACCTCAGGCAGTTTCTCGCGCAAATTATGAAAACATGGAAAACCAAAATACGCCTAGAAACACAACCGAACGCATCGAAACAGAAGAGCTGTACATCAGACGGGGTATATTTCAGGGAGACTCGCTCAGCGCTCTATGGTTTTGCCTTTGCCTCAATCCACTCTCAAATATACTAAACAGAACAGAGCATGGCTTCAATATCAGACACCAAAAAGTGAATCAACATAAAATAAACCACCTCCTATATATGGACGACATAAAACTCTACGCTGCCACACAAACACAGCTGAAAGAACTCCTCAAAATCACAGAAATATTCACCTTAGATGTCAATATGGAATTTGGTATAAGTAAATGCAAAGTGCTCCACATCAACAAAGGCCAATGGAAGTGCCACCATGAGACAGAAACCATTAACAATGAAAAACACTCGATAACATGTTCGACAAAGAAACATACAAATATCTAGGCTTCCAACAAAGCACCAAACTCAACCACACTCACATCAAAACAGAGCTCAGAACCGAATTCAAAAACAGACTGACGAAACTTTTGCAAACAAAACTCAACTCTAAGAATCTCACTAAAGCCATCAACACGTTCGCTATACCTGTACTCACATATTCATTTGGTATCATCAAATGGTCACAAACAGACATAGAAAATATTCACATCCTTATACGATCTCAATTCACCAAATACAGGAAATTACATCCCAACGCATGCAAAGAAAGACTTACCATCGAGAGGGCAGGCAGGAGGAAGAGGAATTATAGACATCAGATCATTACACACAAAACAAATACAAACACTTAGGAAATTCTTTCACAGCAAGCAAACCAGCCTCCACACAGCGACAGTGAAAGCAGACAAAAACTACACACCTCTCGACTTAGCCCGGGCAGACCACTCAGCAGATACACACAGTCACACCCAATTACAACAGGAAAAGATGAAAACGTGGTCAGAGAAAACACTCCACGGAAAACACAGATACCACATAGAACAAGACCACGTAAATAAAAAACAATCATACACCTGGTTACAGGATGGGCAGCTATTCCCTGAGACTGAAGGCTTCTTACTTGCCATCCAGGATAAAGTCATATTAACCAGAAACTACCAAAAGCATATCATCAAAGACCCGACTATTGCAGAGGACAGATGTAGGAAATGCCACCAGCAGAAAGAAACGATCGAACACATAACGAGCGGATGTAAAATATTGGCCGGAACAGAGTACACAGCCAGGCATGATTCAGCTGCCAAAGTAGTTCACCAAGCACTGGCCACAACATACAAACTCATAGAAAACACAGATCCCTACTACAAATACACGCCAACATCCATACTTGAAAATGAAGATTACAAGCTCTACTGGGATATCGGTATCCATACAGATAAAACAGTCTCCGCCAATAGACCCGATATTACTTTTCAGTGCAAAAAAGGAAAAGTCACCTATCTGATTGACATAGCTGTCCCCAACGACACAAACATCCAAGCGAAATACACAGAAAAAATTTCCAAATACACAGACCTTGCAACGGAAATAAAAAGGCTATGGAGACAGAAAAAGTCATCATTGTCCCCCTCATTATATCAGCCACAGGCCTTACACCAATAACATTCACACCACATTTAGTGCAATTGGGACTCAACACGGACATACACAGAAACATTCAGAAGTCAGTGATTTTGAAAACATGTAACATTGTCAGGTCATTCCTTAATACGGAATGGTAATAGCGTTTGTGCTGACTTGGTTTTTGGCCCGTCAGCCAAACATGGAACCACATTGATCAAATGTGAGAAAGAAGAACTTTTTGTAATAAATAATAATAATAATAATAATTTATTGATCATAAAGAATACATAGTATTAACAGACACGTCAAAAGATTTAAAAAAAAAGTGTAGATCACAAAATACTGTACATCTAAATGTTAAGGATCGATACAAACAAATAGAAACTCCACACATATCACACAACTTAAAAGGTTTGGTCTATATCTATAGTTAAATGTAGTGCTTAAAATTCTCTCTATTCCTAGTCAGTGTATAAAATTCACTGAAATTATAGATAGCGGCATTGATTATAATTTTTTTTAAGCTACTTTTAAATCGACCGAGCTGTTGCAATCTCATCTCTCGAGGCAAAGCATTAAATAATTTAATCTGT
>CM032456.1:214060125-214262317 GCA_019049505.1 Pachyrhynchus sulphureomaculatus | reverse complement strand
TGGAAATAACCTTTGTTGAAAACTCATTTGGGGTGTGTTTTGTAAAGTCACTGATCATTTTATACTTCCAACATTTTTTATTTTAAAGCAATCAACGTACGGAACACTAATTGCGCAAGTTCAACTTGCACTTGACCGGTTATTTTTATTTAACCTAGTGTAACTAGGTTTAATAATAAGAATAACACAACAAAACCGATAATTGTAATTAATTAATATTTGAAAGAAGTAATATTTTAAATAAGTAACACAATAAAAATATAAATAGGTAATACTAGATATAAATTTGCTAGATATTTATTCCAAATGTTCAAAATGCTGTCCGTTGTTAATTGTACACAATCTTGTTTTTCTCACTATGGCTCTCATAACGTTCTTCAACTGAATTTCAGTAATTTGATTTACTGCTCTTCTTAAGCGCGTTTCTAAATCATTTTTGTCTGTTGGTGGATTTTTGTAAACTTTTTCTTTTAGATGGTTTCAGGGCCTTACACTCCTAACAAAATGGGTAAAAAGGCATAAGCATTAAGTAAGTAAGTTCTTTTAGATGGTTCCTTATAAAAAAATCAAGAGGCGTAAGATCTGGCAATCTTGCAGGCCACTTATTAAGTCCATTGTTACCTAACCAATTTGCACCAAATCTTTTATTCAAGTAGTTTGCTACATTTCTACTATTGTGGGCTGGAGCACCATCCTGCTGGAAAATAATGTCTCCACGATTTAAAGGTAAAGTTTCTAAAAAAATCTTCAACATCATTTTGAATGAACTTCAAATACCTTTCTCCATTTAACGCACCATCAAATATAATAGGACCAATAACACAGGTCTGCAACAAAAATGCTGTCTGGATGTTTTCAACTGATTTCTATGTATTTAGGTGTTCTGAAAACTAAAAAAATACTCAAAAAATTCCAGAATGTCAGGTTATTTTGCAAACGTAAAATTTTATTATAAAAAGAGGTTTTTTTGGGCTAACTTGAAGTCGTAAATAAATAGGTACAATTTTATTTTGATTACTGTTTTTAAATGTATACAGGCCATACCTATCATTACTTTCTAAATAAAGAACGCCCTGTGTGAGCTAAATTAACAAACATAAACGTTGTAACCAGAACGTGCGCGCTCCGATAGTGTAGAAAGTCGTCATTGTTTTATAGATCTTGGTTCAATATAGTGCAGTGTCATCTGTGCGGAAGTGTCTGAATTCGTCTGACAGTTTCTGTTATATTTGTGGCGAATATATGGTATTAAAGCAACAACTTAATATTATGGACTTTGTAAAAAAAGTATTCTTCACGTATTTTGGCTTAAAACTTGGAGATCAGGATAAAGTTTGGGCACCTCATAAAGTCTGCAAACGATGTGTTGAAGACCTTCGAAATTGGTTTAAGGGCAAGAAAAAAGCTTTCCGATATGCGATTCCTATGGTATGGCGCGAGAAGAAGAACCATAGTGATGATTGTTACTTTTGTTCGTGTAATGTGAAAGGGTATAATTCAAAATGGAAGCAGTCCATTTCATACCCCAATCTGCAATCAGCTATTCGTCCCATCCCTCATGGGACCGAAATACCAGTGCCCAAGGCCCCTGCTACCTTGGAAGAGATTCTAAGTTCTGACGAAGATGGTGCTGTACCTGAACCCGATGACAAGTCAAGTTTTCAATTTGAAGATGACAGCAGTCCGAAATTGTTTTCCCAGGGCGAGCTAAATGATTTGGTAAGAGACTTGAATCTTCCCAAAAACGCTGTGCTGAGTTGCTTGGATCAAGGCTCAAAAGCAGGAACTTACTTTTGCCGGGAGTGTCTTCCTCCTGGTTTAGATATCGTGAGAAGCAGTTCACTTCCTACTTTACCCAAGAGGACGAGTTGGTTTATTGTACCAATATTGAAGGTTTGATGGATACATTTAAGATCTCATACGACCCAGCACAGTGGTGTATTTTCATAGATTCTTCAAAAAGAAGCCTTAAAGCAGTTCTGCTTCACAAAGGCGGTTTCTATGCTTCCATTCCTGTCGGTCATTCCGTACACCTCAAGGAAACCTACAAGAACTTGGAATTGGTTCTTTACAAATTAAAATATAAAGACCACGGTTGGCAAGTGTGCGGTGATTTAAAAATCTTGGGCATGTTGCTCAGACAACAATCTGGGTTTACCAAATTCCCTTGCTTTTTGTGTCTATGGGATAGTAGAGACCGAGCAAATCACTGGGCCAAAAAGTGTTGGCCTCCGAGGGAGCTTAAAGTTGACGAAAAGAACGTCCTGTATGAAACTTTGGTGCCTCCTCATAAAGTTCTTCTGCGACCGCTTCACATAAAGCTGGGATTGATGAAGCAATTTGTAAAGTCACTTCCAAGAGATGGAAATTGCTTCAAATACTTAATATCAAAGTTTCCAGGCCTCTCGGAGGCAAAGTTGAAGGAAGGTGTTTTCGTTGGACCAGATATTAGACGGCTTATGACTGATCCACAATTCATCACAACCATGACGGATCCTCAAAGAGAAGGGTGGATTGCCTTTAAAGAGGTCATAGAGAAATTTTTAGGCAATAACAAAGACCCTAACTACAAACAAATCGTCAAAAGAATGTTAAAAGCATTTCAAGCTTTAGGTTGCCTAATGAGTTTAAAAGTACATTTTCTTCATTCCCACCTCGACTACTTTCCAGAAAATTTAGGAGATCTGAGTGAAGAGCAAGGTGAACGATTTCACCAAGATATTAAAGAGATGAAAAAAAGATACCAGGGAAGATGGAGCGTCTCAATGATGGCAGACTATTGTTGGACGCTTCAGAGAGACCTTCCAGATGCTTCCTACAAGCGAAAATGTACCAAAAGGAGTCTCACTGGGAAAAAGAAATATGTTGAGTGCTTACTAATGAATGTATTTTAGATAACAAAATAAGTTTTGTTACGCAATTATAAATTAAAAAAAATTTTTTAGTCTTTTATCTTTTATTTTAAGATGATAACTTGTTTAACATAGATACCTACATTGTCAGAAAACGTGACGTTCTAGGCCAAAATGAAAGTCATTTTCGGATTCAGTACACCCAAAAACATAAGAATTACGCAAAAAAACCAGAACAGCTCTCAATTTTTTTTTTTTTGCAGACTTGTGTAATTCTTATGCTAAGGATACCCAACAGTACTTTAAAGCCGAATCTTTCTTGATAGACACTTTCTCGCATAATTCTAGGATTTTCTTGTGCCCAATATTGAGTATAGTTATGATTAAATAGACTCAAATTAGTAAATCTAGATTCATTCGAAAATAGAATGTCATAATGAAATTGGTTATCAAGGTGGTATGTTTGCAAAAACCAATCACAATAATTCATTCTTCTTTGGTAATCTGTTTGAAATAAATGTTGATTTTATTTGATATTTGTAGGACCTGAATTTATATTTTTTCTTAAAATGCGGCGAGCGGTTTCACGATTTACACCGGTTTGTTCTTCAACATGTCATAGAAATTGCCAATACATTAATTTCTGACTTTTCGTCACCAATAAATACATTAGCAGATTCAATCGCCTTCTAAACTGTTGCTCTACCCTTAAAAAATAATTGTTGGATGGGTGCCTCCTATCAGGATATTTTGCCATGTACAGCTCGGCGGCTTGTCGGCTAATCTTTCTGCACTCTCCATAAATTAATAACATGTCTACTTTTTCATCTGTTGAATACATTTTTGTTAACGAAAAATTATTTTTGACGTACAGTAAACAATAATGGCCATTTTGATAACACACAGCAACCATGACTTTCGGTTCGTCTGTTTTATCACAGCCTACTAAGTCCGTAATGGAACTTGTTGATATCATATTCTTGCATAATAAAACGGTTTCTTTTCTGAAAATAATATTAAATCCAATTGGCGTTAGATAGTTCTGTTAGATGTATGTTGGCAAGAAACCTGTAATGTGTAACTAGGTTAAATAAAAAATATGTGTTTCTATCTTAATTTCGGTGATATTGATCATTATTTAAAGAGAAAATTCTGTAACTGAATGTAAAGCATACAATTTTGTAGGAGCCACTTAGACTCGCGAAAATGGCACGTTAAATGGATAGTCTTAAATTCTTTCCAAAGTGAGATAAAACGAACAAAAACATTGCTAGTATATCCGCTAGTATACCCATAACTACGAAGAGATTAATGAAATTTTAGGATATGGCAAAAACAATTAAACAAGTTTTAAGGGTCTACACAGAAAATAGAAGAGCTACAGCACCTATGCAACTTCATTTAAGTAGTTTTAATGGCAGAAGTAAGGAAGAGATGTCAAGACATAATGGATATCAACACTGGGATATTAATTTTCATGACAGTCATTATTTGGATATATTTCCTAAAGATAAATTAATATACTTGACAAGTGATAGTGAAAACATAATTAATAGATTAGAGGATGACAGGATTTACATAATTGGAGGTTTGGTTGATCATAATGCACATAAAGTAAGCAAATTTTAATAGTTTTTTTTTAAACCGTCTTAATTTAAATTCACGTTTATTGGTTATCCCAACTAATAATTTATTACTATAAATATCGAACACTACCTACGATATTTCAACAGAGGTTAACTTTTGAATTTAAAAAAATGAAGGAGTAGCTAAAAATCATTTTCCATGGTATTTGTTTTATCCTATTCATTATTATATTTTTTTTTTAATCGGCCGACTGCATTTGTTCGATTCTATTCAGAAGAGAGCTGTTCATCTCATTGAAGACCTAGAAATGTCCTTGATTCCTTGGAACATCAAAGAACGGTTGACGAGTATTTTCATGGAAGTGTTCTATGGATGTAGCCCATTTAATTCCTCCCAAAGTGGTGCACGCTAGGAATATACGCCGCGCTAATAGTTGACATCTGTATGAAATACAGATTGTCACTTCTCATACAACCCTTTTTAAGTAGGCTTTTTATATGGAGAACCGATTCAAGGCCAACGTAAATCGCTTTTTCCGCATACGCTCCGCTCCTGTGGTGCTTTGGAGATTACCCTGCAGCTTGTGTTATACCCATAAAAAAATCAGCCCTTATCTTCACTATAACAGGAAACCTCGCAGGAAGCAAAGATTATGTGTGTGTTTTCAATTCAGATATTTTTATCACTCTCCTTTGTTCCCTATATATATATATATATATATATATATATATATATATATATATATATATATATGTATGTATGTATGTATATATATATATATATATATATATATATATATATATATATATATATATATATATATATATATATATATATATATATATATAGCTATCACTTCTCTTGTCATCGTTCTGTCAAAGAATGGATTCTGCACTAAAAGAAGTTTTCATCTTTTGAGGCCAACCATTCATCAAGCCAAATTACTTCTTCGTAAGAATGTGGCTTGGCTTGATTGTTAATGGCACTGCTGCTGAGGCAATTTGCCAGCTCAAGATCCATCTCACGCTTAGGCAGGGCGCCGGCGATGCTTTACACGTTCCCGAGTTTGGATCTCCCATTTTCGGGTCCCAAGGAAAATCCAGCATTAACGAGCTTCCGCTCTGCTAGATCTCCAGATCGATCTTTATTTTATTTGTATTTGGTTTGAATATCGGTATTTTTCTTGTTAGTGTATGGGGAATATATGTAGTTTGACAAGACACAAACATAGGAATTTGTTGAGAAGGAGGCTATTGCCTCGGTTGGGATTAGGTTGTGATGGAATATTGTTTGTTGAATCCATTACTAAAGTTTTATTTTATTGTATTCAAAACCTCATCATGAGTCTTATATTTGTGGGTTCAATTTGGCCAGAATATTGTCAATAGTGAATGGTGTCTGAATGCCTAATTTTGAAATTTAGTATACAATCTACATTGGGGATTGTAGATAAGGGTGAGTGAATTGTGTTATGTTAGTATGAGTCATCTACATCTGTATATGTTTCGGTAAGGTGGGTTATTATGAAATTCTTTATTAAATTCTGATTTCTATTTGTTAGATTCAAAAATTTGTGAAATATGTCTCTTACAAAGTCATTTTCATCTGCTTGTGAAGATGTTGAGGGTTCATCTAGGTCTGAATTGTCAGTATCTTGAAGGGCACCAATAGGCCTTTTATTAACTTATTCTTATATATGTTGGTATTATGTTCGTTATTTGGTATTTGTCGGTTGTCTGAATGGAACCTTTTTTGGGGTCTTCCGTTGGGTATAAGTAGTTGTTCGTTGTGAGCCTGTCTGTCATATGATTTGTCGGTAAGACTTTTTTGTTATTGTCGCTTATTACCACTTGTTGGAAGGATCTTTTGTATCCAATATTAAAATCAGCGGTTCTTCTTTGGGAAGTGGTTATGAAATTATTTTCATTTTGGGAAAGATTTTTTCCAGTTGTTTTGTTGTTGGGTAAGGTTGGGAAATCTCTTGCTTGAAAGGTGGGCTCTTCATTCGTTAAGTAAGTCTTTTTGCAGGCTGCATTTGCGTCAAAGTACGTTGGATTTTCAGAAACCATAAGTTGTTTAATTTTAATTTGGCGTAAATATTCAAGATATTTCTTGTTATTGCTTTTGTGCGATTCTTTACAAAAATACCACCTTGTGAGGCATGAAAAGTTTGAATTAGGTTGAAGGTTATCATTGTCTATTTCATGTTTATTATCTCCACAATTAAAACACCTTTCTTTGCCTTTACAATTCTTTTTGGTATGACCGTATAATAAACGTGAAAAACGTTGAGTCACGGGCGGAACGTAGATTGAAAACTGGGAAAGATAGGCCTAGATAATTAACAGATTTGGGAAGTAGAACCCCTCTGAATGTTATGAGGATTGTGCCTGTAGGAGTATATTCTGTTTTATTATTTTTTATTACTTTTCTGTTAAGTCTTTTGACATTGATAATGACGTTTGTGTTGGATTTGCAAGTTTCCAAAAAGTCTCATATTTTCGTCGAGATCGACCCTACGGATCAGACCTTTTATAAAGTTGTATGGGATTTACACTTTGTATCCTTTATCTTTTAGTTTTTTATCATGCAAAAAATTGTGGGCTGATACGTAGTTATTAAATTCAACTGATAAACGGTTTGTCCCTTTATTGTTAATAATTTTAATATTATTGAACTGAAGATTGAATATTTCTTTAGCTATTTTTATGTTATTAAATCTGCCTACGGAATTATTTGATTTTACTGTCGATTCTAGATGAACTATATAGGGAGGCAGATCATTACTGTTATATTCTAAATTTATTTTTTGTTCTGCAAATGTGTTATTAATAGGGGTTGGGTTATGAGTTTCCCCGTCGACACCAATGATGTTCCTAATAGTTTGGGGGGGGGAGATGTTCCCCCCCCCAATATTATACATTATTAATCGTTCTCTGTTGCACACTAGATAAGGTTTTCAAAGGTAATCAATCAATCAACTTACAGGTATAATGAGCAAGACGAGTTAGTAGCACAGATACACCAACCGATCGCGCAAATCTGTTTCGACCGTGGTCTAGCAGCGAATGTCGTAAGAATGTGTGTGTATTGTGAAGAATTAACGTTTTATTACTTATTAAAATAAAATGAGAAATTTAAAGATCCAAAATTCCTTTTGTCAAAATGTTTAAAAAAATAGCAGAAATTTTACATTTTTTGTTAAGCATTAAAGTACCCATATTTGCCTCAAGTTAAGCTTTCTAGTATTTACACCAACTTTTTGGCATTCCAAAACCACACTGTTATTCTTTTTTCTATTTATTTTTTTAAACAAGAATCGAGGATATGATTTTGTTGGCTATGGAGCATCAACAAGCTGATATATAACTTACTTACTAATTGTTGTATCTTACAATGTTTATAATTTAAGGGAATTTGTTTTAAAAAAGCTGTAGAAGAAGGTATAGCACATGCTCAACTTCCAATAGGAGAATATTTTTGGATGAAACAAAGAAAAGTTTTAACCATAAACCAAGGTAGAGTACTTTTACATATAAAATTGTTATAGCATCAGTTTAGTTTTGTCATAATGTTAACAATATTTTCTATTCTATCAATTAGTAATTAGCTTACTGTTTTATTCTTAGCGTTTTTTATTTAAAAAGAAGTATATTTTAAAACACTTCATAATTTTGAAAATGAACAGAAGACATTTTATCTTCCACTGTTTCCTTAATATTTATCATGAAAATAACACTTTACTAATTAATTATTTTTAGTGTTTTGTACGGAACATTTATAAGATCACTTCGGTGTCTGTCTGTCACGTTCGATTTTCTCCGGAACTGTTTGACATAGAAAGTTGAAAATTGGTACTAGTAGCGGCCCTTTGATTGCAATGGGCGCGTTGTAGATAATAATTTTTGTTCTAAGAAATTTAATAAACGTAATTTTCTGGAAACATTATTTTTCTATATATAGAAAGCGGCTACACGTTTGGATCATTTAGTATAGAAGTAACATCCGTTCCAGCCAATAGTCGTCGATAAGTTTAAAAATTAAAATTACGTTGCGTTATGGCCGCGAAGAAACAGAAGGTAGACGTTCGATCATTTCAACCTTCATGGACAACAGATTACGGTTTTGTACAGCAAAACGATCGGGCCATTTTTGTCCTATGTCGGGAAAGCGTAGTTTTCCGGATATCTAGTGTTCAACGACATTTCCAGATAAAACATGAATCGTCATTTAAAGATAACGCTGATAAAAGGGAGGCAATACAAAGAGCAAGTAAACAATACGAGAAACAGTCAACATTCTTTGGTAAAGTTTTCCAAGGAAAAAATCAGGTAACTGAATGCAGTTTCAAAATTGCACAATCGTTGGCACAAAAGGGTAGGCCGTTCACTGACGGAGAATTTATGAAGCAAACGTTTTTGAGTACTGGCGAGATTTTATTTGACGACTTGCCCAATAAGGGTACAATATTGGCCAGGATTAGGGGTATACCAGCAGAGAGACGCTATCAAACGGAGTTTTGTATTTAGTGTAGCATTGGATGCAAGTGTCAATATTAATGACATTGCCCGTCTGGCAATCGTTGCGCGATACTTCGATGATGGCAGTGTGTATGGAGAGCTGATTTGTCTGGTCCCATTGCAGGGAACTACAAGAGGAGAGGATATATTTTCAGAATTTGTTAAACATTTTGAAAAGCGGAACATTGATTTAAATAAAATTTTTTGCGTAACGACAGATGGCGCTCCTGCTATGATTGGGAGACATAAAGGATTTGTTTCCCTTCTTATTGAACGCATGGGTCCATCGGTTATGAATTTTCATTGCATAATTCACCAAGAGAGTTTGTGCGCTAAAATCTCCGCTGGAAGTTTAAAATCTGTGATGGATAAGGTGGTTAAAATAGTTAACTACATTGTCGGTCGTTCTTCACTGATCCATAGACAATTTAAGGCGTTTCTGCAGGAATTAGAAAGTTCATATTCAGATATACTATTGCACAATAATCTGCGCTGGCTCAGCCGTGGTAAAGTGCTCTCTAGATTTGTGCAATGTCTGGGCGAAATTAAATCGTTCTTGTTGGAAAAAAAATCAAGTGGATGCTTATCCTGAACTAGAAGATAAGAACTGGATCTGTATATTAATGTTTCTTACTGATATTACAAACCATCTCAGTGAACTCAACTTAAAGTTACAAGGTTCAGGCAAAACAGTTCTGGATTTATATGAATCCTGGAAATCATTCAAATTAAAAATAGATTTATTTATCAGCGATATTACTACAAACACATATAAATATTTTCCAAATTTAAAAACTTATATATCCAGTGTCGACGATGGTGCACTAATAGACGAAATTCTTAAATATATGACTAATTTAAAAGAGGAGTTTATCGAGAGGGGTCAGGATTTTGATAAACATGGTCCTATGTTCGCTTTTTTAATCAAACCAGATTTAATGGATTTTTCCAGCAGTTGCTTTGACATATCTCTTTTCTCATGGATGGACATTAATGATTTTGATCTTCAATACATTGAATTTAAAAGTTTCGAGTTATGGAACACGAAATTTGTAGAATTAAGAAGGGTATTAGAAGGTGACTGCCAGAACCATTCAAACGAGATACTCAGTTGATTTCTTAAGAAAGTAGCGTTTGCCATGCTTACAGCTTTCGGATCATCCTATATCTGTGAACAACTTTTTTCCCATATGAGAGTGATTTTAAACCCGTACCGAAGCAGGCTGACAATAGACAACTCGGAAGCATGTGTGACACTGAAAATAACTCTCTAAAGAACTTCAAGCACAGGGTTCACACTAGGTCCTAGGACTAGTATAATAAAATTATTCGTTAAATGTTAAAATTTTTTTGTAATTAAACCTTCTAAAAGCAATATTTTAAGTTAAGTTAATTTTTGTTAATTTTAGTTGTAGTAAGTACCTATGTCGGCACGCAAAATATTGTATGGATGAAAACTGGCACCCCTTAGTTAAAAGGTTGTAGTAGAGGAATTGATGGCCTCATCAGAGCCATGCAGTTTTGAAAGTTAAATTTTGACTTAAGGGGTTAGTTTTGGGGGGTGAAATCGGAAGTGAAAAAAAGTTTTTTTTTACCAGGTTATTGAGTGGGGTGTCAAACGCTTCTAAAAACACGAGTTCAAAAATATATATAATGTAATACTTGCGCACATTTCTCTTTGTATTTTTTTAGAAAAGTGCAAAAAGTCGCTGTCCTTCCCCGTATCTCGAAAAGTATTGTTCAAAAGATTTTGAAAAAATTTTGGAATATTCTCCACAGGGTATAGATTGAATGAAAATTACCACGAGTACATTACCTTTAATAATTTATCTGGTATATAAAAAAAAACAAAAATTTCAAGGTCATCAGCTTTTAGTAAAGATCTGAAAAAAAACTTTGCTGAAAACTCATTTGGGGTGTGTTTTGTGAAGTCATTGATCATTTTTACTTCCGTAACAAAAATTTTTATTTCAAAAGCAGTCGACGTACAGAACACTAATTGCGCAAGACCGACTTGCACTTGGCCAATTATGGTTATTTTATTTAGAATTTAAAAATGTAATAATCGGGCGTTCATGTAAAAAAATAACGCAGTCTTGTTTTTTGAAACACCAGAATTGCTATTTTCATTAAAATAAGAATTGGGCAAAGCCCCTGTATATTCATTTTTCAAGATTCTATTAAAATGACTCTCCCATATACAACTAATGACCCATGGTTGTGATATAACCTGTATCACTGATTTATTAATAAAAAACAGTATGTTGATTCTGAACAGATTATACATTTGCTGTTTTTTTTTCAGTTTTTGAAATTTTGATTAGAGTAAGTGAAGGAAAAATCGTTTAAAGAAGCTTTTGAACTCATTTTACCCAAGAGAAAAGAAATAATTTCTTTAGGAAATTCCAAGGGAGAAAATGAAGTGGAAAAGAAAGAAAATTCTTAATAATTATGATGGTCAAAACAATAGGGCATTGAACATATGAACTTTGGCCGACCATTCTCACACTCAAGGTTAACCGTACTCCGTCTAGCCGTACATGATGCACAGTAATTTATTATTGCAGTACTACACAAGTGTAACTCAGGCATGTAAAAGCCTAATATTTAAAAGCATACTTGCCCTTCGCCGGAGGCAGTTTAAGGTTACAGACCGACTGAGAAAACATCTAGATCAATTGCTTAAAATGAACGAAGTTCATATTTCAGCAGTGATCACTGTCTTCTTATCTGCCAACCCATTTCGGGACGCGTTTCGCCGTCTCACAACTCATCAGCCGAGCTGACAATCGAGGTGCTTAGCGGTAATTATTAGTAAGGTCTCTGTTGATCTGTGTGGCCTTAAACATCCCCCAACGGAGGGTAAGTGTGTTTTTAAATTTTAGCCTTATACAAGCCAGATACAATTTGTTGTATTTTACTGCTATGTTACGTCAGTACTGTAATAAGTACTGCGAGTTTTGTTCTCTCGTTTGTCAATCCTAGCTCGGTTGATGAACTCTGATACGGCGAATCGCATCCCGGAATGGATTGACAAATGAGAGTACAGTGGTCACTGCCGAAATATGGACTGTTGATTTTCAGTAGTAGGTAAATTGTAATTTATTATTATTTTTATTGACATTGTAACGCTCTTGGAAATCCACACTTTTCACCAGCGCTATCAATAACGTGGTATTGATATATGGAAAAGTTAAGGGATACAAAATACAAAGTATTTCTTAAATAATAATAATTTTCCTTAAGGGGGTAGTCTGGCAATTCTTAGCCTTTTTTAAAGAATTTTTTTCATAATACAATTTATTTGTAAATTTTATTATTTTTATACATAATACTAGAGGTCTTAAACTAGAACATTTTTTTGTTTTTTCATGATTCATTTCCTTGGTAGGGCCCCCTGAACAGGGCCCTTTTTAAATCTAGTTGACATGATATCTGGGCTTTGGTCTGAAAGCAAATATTTGAGTTGAATTCTTATAAAGTTGCTGCTATCGTCGATACTAAAATTGTATACTTACGATGAAAAAAAAAACAAAATGGCGGACTTCGACCTTATTTTTGCAACTTCAATTATTTAAAAATATGGTTAAATATTAATGAATAATTATAAAAGAAGTACTGGCGATGGCCATTCATGTGTAGAATAAGCCATAAAAATTTGAGCCCGATCCGTGCAATAGTTTTTTCTAAATCATATCAACCAGGTCCAAAAAGGTTGTTTCGAGAAAAACGACGTTTTTTTTAAAACGTTATACTAAACCAGGGGTGCTCGAACTTGAACTGCTGGCTATCTACCTCAATATTGTTAGACTACGACGATCGACTCTGAGAGGCTGCAAATAAGTGTGATGCAGGATTGTCGTCTAGGTAGGGTGTATCGTGGCATAGATATTAGTTTTCCGCACAATATGCATTTTTTTAGTCAAGGTAAGTGTAGGTCTGCTCAAAAATGTCAATAAAAAACTCATAATTATTCAAAATTGCGAGTTTATTGGTTCTTACAAAACAAACGAGTTCTAGTGTCTAAACTTAACTAAAGAGTGACTTTGGATGTTGAAGCGTAGCACTGCATGTCCTCAGCATACTTTTCATAAGATGGTACGATGGTTCGAAATCATAAAAACGTATTTCGAATTGGCCCAAAATATTTGATAATTCTGCCTCATAAATATCATAATTCAACTGAGGAATCCTTGCTTTCAAAGACGGAAAATTTTTCAGATCCTTTCTTTTCAGTTGATCTATAATAAGTTGCAATTTACTTTTGAATGCGTTTATTGCGCTAATCATCTCAATAATAGTTTTTCCTTTACCTTGAAGGTCCAAATTAATGGTGTTTAAATGCATTGTGATGTCTGTCAAAAATGCCAAATCAGTCAGCCATTTTCCGTTTTTCAGCATCTGAGTGTCATCACCTCTTTCGTCCAGAAAAGCTGTTATTTCGGGCAATAATTCTTGAAACCTTTCTAGGAATTTTCCGCGACTCAACCACCTGACGTTCGTGTGAAGAACTAAATCAGTGTGTTCAGCTGACTCACTATCTTCCAACTGCAATTTAAAGAGCCGTCGTTGCAAGCTACGTGCACGGATAGAATTCACAATTTTTATTGCAATGCCCATAATCTCCTCCATGTTTAGAACTTTTCAACACAAAACTTGTTGATGTATAATGCAATGGAAGGAGAAAAATGAAGGGAAATCATCATTAGCTCGACACGATGCCACAAAACCGTTTTTGTTTCCAGTCATTGCTGGTGCTCCATCGGTTATAATGCACACTAGTTTATATATTGGTAGCTTGTAATTTGTTACAAAATTGAAGAAAAACGTCATATATATCTTCGCTACGGGTCTTTCCTTTCAGAGGAATCATTGTCAAAAACTCTTCCTTAGCGATATGTCATTGAATACCATTCGAATAAAAATACACAGCTGGGCAGTGTCTGTCATATCGGTGGATGATGGCAGATAAACTAAAACATGATATCATGTTTTAGTTTATCTGCCATGTCCTGGCTCATGACTTCAACACGCCTTGTGACAGTCGGACGAGATAACTGAAGTTCTCTAATAGCAGACATAATCTCTGTTTTATTTTTAAAATCTCCAAATAAAGTCTCACCCGCTTCAATAAATGCTTAAATCACTCTGTGACGGAAAATCCTTTTCATAGTTTTTATGAACCGTTTTATGATGCCTCTCTAAGTTCCCACGCTTAGGTATTGCAACTGACGCAGGGCAAAAGTTTTACTTTTCTTCCCCGCACTCATTTTGGACTATTTATTAATAAACTTTGTATCGATGTATCGCCTTCAAGTTACAACTCAGACTGACCCCTATTCCTGCAGGTGCAACATTTATATCGGCGCGAACGAAGTCTCGAATGTTCCCGTCAAACACGCCGCCTAAAGTTTCTA
Organism: Pachyrhynchus sulphureomaculatus; assembly: GCA_019049505.1. Taxonomy (NCBI): domain Eukaryota; kingdom Metazoa; phylum Arthropoda; class Insecta; order Coleoptera; family Curculionidae; genus Pachyrhynchus; species Pachyrhynchus sulphureomaculatus. The sequence continues at coordinate 214,247,941 of CM032456.1, read as the reverse complement.
GAAAAATCGGCGGGAATCAAAAACGCGGCTTTTCTTTGATAAGTACCGCGCGTTTCTTTGATAAAGCCGCCTTTTGCCGCTAGCAAGGGGTTATTACGATAAAAGAAAGTGATGAGGGGGTTATTCTGGCCTAATTGTGGATCGAATAAATTTTAGTAGTTTATTCATTACATTTTGTTTTAGTTACCTAAAACAAAATCTGTGAATAGTTCTATATCGGAATTTTTTTCTCGAGATCGACTCAAAAAGCACTCACGATCGACTTGTCGATCGCGATCGACCGTTTGAGCACCCCTGTACTAAAACAATATACAGACGCTTGACTGCTCCTTTCTTGACGAAAACAAACACTCTACTGCTTGAAAACTGAAATGCCTATAGATCGAGGACTTACGAAAACGGGGCGGAGACAGTAAGTATACGGCAGCTGCATTTTCGGCGCGCCAGGTATATACTGACTGCATCGAGATGCTTCTATTCTGTCGCATTTTTCAGGCTGTTCTCGACCTTTCCGCAGCAAATAATGGTTTTTACCATATATATTTAATACGTAGGATGAAAAGATTTTGGTTTAGCCACTTAAAAACACATTTTTCTTGCAAAATTCCACTATATTTATCAATATAGTCTCCTTCAAGAGCGGTACAATCAATCCAACGCTTTTCTAACATTTCTATCCCTTTTTTGTAGAAGGATTTGTCTTTGCCTTTAAAATAGGCCTCAGTTTCGGCGATAACTTATTTACTGGAACCAAATCTCTTTCCCGCGAGCATTTTTTTTTGAGATCTGCGAATAGATAATAGTCGCTAGGGGCCAAATCTGGAAAATATGGTGGATGAGGAAGCAATTCGTACTTCACTTCATGCAATTTTGCCATCATAACCATCGACTTCTGACACGGTTGATGAAAGAGCAGTTTTTTCTTGTTCATTTGGCGCTGTTTCTTTGCGATTTCTGCCTTCAAACGTATCAATAACTTTATATAATATTCGCTATTGATGGTTTTTCCCTTCTCAGCAGTCGATGAAAATTATTCCATGCACATCCCAAAATGCAGAGGCCAAAACCTTTTAATAACTGGATTGTTTTGGCCAATACTTGGTGGAGATCCATTAAGCTTAAGTTAAGTGAACAGTAAAACAATTTTTGTTTACTGGTAAACTCCACAATTATTTTAACATATCAACATGTTTCACTATCACTGTAGCTTTATCAAGATTAAAAGAACAAGATGTAAAATTTGTTATACGAGGCTGGTTTGAAAAGTCCGTGCAAAAATAAAAACTACTTATGTGTTAAAATGTTCTTTTATTCTTTTTTTAAAATTTCTTCCTGTTTGACCAACATAAGTACAATCGCAGTTTTCACAATTAAGTTTATAAACACCTGAGTTTTGCTCTTTGTCTGTTTTTGATTTATTATTTTTTTATATATTTGCTTAGGGTATTATTTGTTTTAAATGCTACATTAATATTTAGTTTTTTTGTTAAGACATTTCTAATTTTATTGCTAGTCTCACCCATGTATGTAATAACACTATAGCGTTCTTGATTCATTTTTTGCCTAGGAAAAATTAGTTCTAAGGCTTTTTTATATTTTTTTCTTTTTTAAAATTTTGTTTACTATATCTACATTATATCCGTTGTTTACTGCAATTTGTTTTATTATGTTTAGTTCTTTAAGAAATATTAATAGAAAAAGGCTTTAAATTTAACCTAAAAGAAAACAATTCTCTCCATAAATTAGAAATATTAGGTGTAGAAACTGAAGTTGCTCTTAAAAATATCCCTAACAATAGTTATATAAAACACGAAGCAATTAATATCATTAAAAAAGATTTTCTAAAAGAAAAATACCAAACACAAGATAACCATACATATTAGAACAATAAAACAAAAATCAAAACAAAATAACATCATTTTCACTAAAGCTGATAAAGGCAATACAGTAGTAGTCATTGATGAATCACAATATATTCAAACAACTTTAGATTTCCTCAACAATAGTAATTATGAGAAGTTAAATAATAACCTAACAGAAAAATTTTAAAAGATTGTTAAATCTATTATTAGTGATTGTAAAAGTTTATTTGATAATAAAGATTTAAGCAAATTAACTTCGATGAACCCACAAACACTAAAACTATACTCTTTAATAAAATTGCATAAAAAAGATTACCCAATCAGACCAGTAGTCTCTTTTACTTCAGCACCATCTTATAAGTTGTCAAAGAAATGAATAGAAATAATTAACGAAAATACTAATTTTGTTGCTAAGTTTCAAATAAAAAACTCATATGATTTAGTTAATAGAATTCAAAGTATACAACTTCCCAACAAAACGAAACTCATTCATTTATTGGTATAGATATGTCGATGATATTTTAGCCTGCTTCACAGGAACAGATAGACAACTCAAAATATTTTTTGATTATATAAATAATTTACATGCTAACATAAAATTCACTTCAGAAGAAGAAACTAATAATAGCATAAACTTCTTAGACTTAATTATAACAAAAAATAATAATAAACATACGTTCTCTATTTACCACAAACCGTCGCATACTGACAACAATACATAATAAATCATATCACCCAATCCAACACAAACTAGCTGCCTTTCATAGCATGATCCATAGACTACTATCTATTCCATTCAATAAAAAAGATTTTCTTAAAGAACTAAACATAATAAAACAAATTGCAGTAAACAACGGATATAATGTAGATATAGTAAACAAAATTTTAAAAAAGAAAAAATATAAAAAAGCCTTAAAACTAATTTTCGTAGGCAAAAAATGAATCAAGAACGCTATAGTGTTATTACATACATAGGTGAGACTAGCAATAAAACTAGAAATGTCTTAACAAAAAAACTAAATATTAGGGTAGCATTTAAAACAAATAATACCCTAAGCAAATATATAAAAAATAATAAATCAAAAACAAAGAGCAAAAATCAGGTGTTTATAAACTTAATTGTGAAAATTGCGATTGTACTTATGTTGGTCAAACAGGAAGAAATTAAAAAATAAATAAATAAAAAAAGAATAAAAGAACATTTTACATCTTTTATAACTAGCAAATCAGACTCAAATTATGCTAACCATTTAATAGAATCGGAACATCAGTTTAATAAAAACTTTGAAATTTTACATGTTGAAAATAAAGGGTATAAATTAAATTTGCTTGAATCTCTGGAAATCAATAAACTTAAAAATACTAATTATTTGTTGTTAAACGACCAATTAGAATTAAATAATTCACCTCTTTTAAATATATTTCAATAATACCTTACTTAAATAATTTGTTATCTATAATATAAAGTCTTTATAATAGTATAATTAGGGATTTTCAACATTATTGTATTTTACCTGTAGGGATCTTATATATTTTCCATCTTGTTCTTTTAATCTTGATAAAGCTACAGTGATAGCGAAACATATTGATATGTTAAAATAAATATGGAGTTTACCAGTAAACAAAAATTGTTTTACTGTTCACTTAACTTAACCAAAACCTTTCTAGTCGACTGTTGTATCTATGGTCGCTTCGGGCGGCTTTTACCGGTTGCTGTCCACTTAGCTGGCTGCTGATTTGATTCCGGTGTGTAGTGGTGGATCCATGTTTCATCCATTATCACATATCATATGAAAAAATCCTTTTTATTGTGCTTAAACAAGTCCAAACAGGGCTAAGTATCATCAACACGTTGTTGTTTTTGATCCACTGTAAGCAAACGCGGTACCCATTTCAAACAGAGTTTCTTCATGCCCAAATGTTCAAACAAAATATGACCAACACGTTCTTTTGATATCTTTAGGATGTTGGCTATCTCACGCAATTTGACTTTACGGTCATCCAAAACAATTTTGTGGAGTTTTTTTAATGTTTTCCGCCACATTTTGGCGTCCAGAGCGTTCAGCATCATTTGTATCTATACGACCGCATTTAAACTCAGCATACCAGTCAATTTTCCAGGGGCAGAGTCCCTGTACACTTATCAAGCCATTGCTTTGCTTGAACGGTATTTTTTCTCATCAAAAAACAGTGTTTAATCAACACACGACATTCGATTTTTTTCCATTGTTTTGAAAATATCAAAAGTAGCGTCACTAAAACCACTGTAACTTGTAAACTAATCGTCGAATTGTCATGTATCGTTTGAAGGTTGGTACTTCCTAAAAATTATATGGATTTTTTGAAAAGGGCGACATCAATGTGTCAGGCCAAAAAATTTTCAGCCTACGTGTTATTATAAGAAAATGATATTTTTAGAAAATAGATTTTTTGAAAAAAGTTACCAGACTACCCCCTTAAGTCAAAAATTTATGTCCATCATTAAATATTCAAAATGTTTCTAACCTCTTATCTACGAGACTTTATATTTACTGGTATTACAGCGACTTTAATGGCCTTCTATTTAGATAGATGACCTGTACGTTGTAGTAAGCGGGCTGGAAAATAGTGTCAATTGAAAAAAACACAGTCGTGTGTAAGCGGGGCAGTTTCAAAATTGATCGTTTCTTCTATTAGCAGTAAGATATAATTATCTTGTAATATATATAATAAAATATTAGTTTGTTGAATTTACTTTTTTCGCATAATGCGTGTTACTAGTACCCCCTCTCCTTGCTGATCTAAGTTATAAATGGAAAAGATATAATTTAACTCTAAATCAAGTACTAAAAATGAACCAGAGACCGCTGTTATCTCATCTGTCAGTCCATCTCGGGACAAATTTCGCCGTATCACGGCTCATTAGCCGAGCATATTGCAGTACTGCAATAAGTACTTCGAGTTTCGTCTCTAGTTTGTCGATTCTAACTCGACTGTTGGACCGTGATAAGGCGAACTGCGTCCTGAAATGGATTGACAGATGAGAGAACAGTGGTCACTGCTGAAATATGGACTTCGTTCATTTTTAATAATAATAATAATATATGACTGTACTTATAAATACAATGAAGTTAACAAAAAACTATTTGAAAAGGCGATGAGATTTAACAAAAGCTACTCATTTAACCATCTGGCTTAACAGTTATGTGACATTAGTAGTTAAAATTACATGCGTCCACAATTAAAAAAAAAGATGTAGAAAATCATTGTTATACTATGACTGCAGGAGGAACACGCCTAACCTCGCGCACCCACAGTAAACATTTTTAGTGCTCTCTTAAATCCTGAGGTGCTCGTCCGGGATTCATCCTTTGGAAGAGAATTTTAACTGCGTTGTATCTAAAGGATCTCTGGAATATAGCAATTTTGTGTTTCGGTACACTAAATTTAGAATTGTTATGAGTTATCCTCTTATGAACATCATTACCTCGGTTTAGTTTATCAAACAAATAACAGGGAACCTCTAACGAATTAGCCCTATGAACAAGAGTAACTAGATGAACAGTGTGTCTTTCGTTCAGGCTAAGTCAATTAGACGCTCGCAGAAAAGATGTCGCGTAATCATATTTCCTGGCATTGTAACAAAACTTTAAACAGCAGTCTTGAAATTTTTGTAAGCTATTTCGTTCACGCAAAGTAAGTGACGAGCAGTAAACGACATCAGTAGAGGAATCAAAGATAAAATTAAGTAGTCGCAAAGACGTAATTTAACATAAATATCCCTGTGAATGTAGAGAATTTTCAGTTTCTAAAAACATCTTTTTAATAAATTAGCAACATGCTCTTTGTAACGGAGTTGTCTACCATCCGACTGCAAAGCCTAAACAGAAACAACCTAGACTTATTGCTGTTAAGCAATAGACCATGTCACCAGGACATTTCCAAGATAGTCCTCAAATTTTCAGTTATTTTCCCAACTGTCTCGACTATATTTTCTCTTGAAAAAGAATAATACAGTTGCATATCAGTATATTAATGAAATTGAGAAAACTAAGTATTTATTGAAATCGGCTGTACATTACTGTCAGAAAGTATTTGCCCACCTAGAAATTTCAACGTAACTGCCAAAATTTAATACCTAATTAAACCCTTTTATTATATTAGGTAAATTTAATTGTTCTTAATAAGTGCCCATCATAAAATGGTTTAGATAAGCCTTTTTGGTGAAATCACAAATTAAAAATCAATTAAAACAAATTTCCAAGTTGCATGATAATCGTTTTGAGGCGATTTCTGAGAATTCCAGTTGAAGTAAGAACTCATTTCAAGTGTCTAGGGTTTATGGAAATTCTTAGTGACATTTTATGATAATAACTATGTTATAAATACTATTGCCCTTTTGGAAATTAACCATTCGCAACAGTACTTTGTCACTGATACAGACTCGATTGTTTTGTAAAAATGCCAAAAACAAAAGAAATTTCCGTTTAAAATCGGGCTCTGACAATTGCGAGACATCAAAATGGTCACTCGAGTCGACAAATCACGAGTGATATGCGGATGCCAAGGAGAACACTGGACTACATCGTAAAAAAATTTTCTGTGGGACATGGAATTTCCAACCAAAAAACGTTCAAGAAGGCCTCAAAAAACGACTCCCGCTGATGACAGAGCTATAACAATGTCCAGCAGACGTAATCGCAGCCTAACCCCACCAGAAATCACGGCTCAAGTAAACCTGGCGCGGCCAATCCCCATCAGCGTGACAACAGTGAAGAACAGGTTAGCAGAAGGTGGACTACACGGCAGAGTTGCAGTGAGGAAACCACTTCTTAGGCAAGTAAATAAACGTAAACGATTAGAATGGGCCGGAGAACATGAAAATTGGACATCAGGACAATGGAATTCCGTCCTTTGGAGCGACGAATCTAAATTGGAAATTTTGGGTTCAAATCGACGAGTTTACGTGCGGCGGTCAGCTGGAGAGAGGATGTTGGAAGCCTGTCAGTTGCCTACAGTAAAACATTGTGGAGGTTCAGTAATGGTTTCGGGTTGTTTTGGCAACGGTAAAGTTGGAAAAATCTTTAGGATAGAAGGAATCATGTGAAAAGAACAGTATCAAGAAATTTTGCTAAGTCGAATGCTTCTTTCTGGAAGAGATATTTTTCAGGGGAAATTTAGAACATCAATTAAAAAAAAAGATGTAGAAAATCATTGTTATACTATGACTGCAGGAGGAACACGCCTAACCTCGCGCACCCACAGTAAACATTTTTGGTGCTCTCTTAAATCCTGAGGTGCTCGTCCGGGATTCATGCTTTGGAAGAGAATTTTAACTGCGTTGTATCTAAAGGATCTCTGGAATATAGCAATTTTGTGTTTCGGTACACTAAATTTAGAATTGTTATGAGTTATCCTCTTATGAACATCATTACCTCGGTTTAGTTTATCAAACAAATAACAGGGAACCTCTAACGAATTAGCCCTATGAACAAGAGTAACTAGATGAACAGTGTATCTTTCGTTCAGGCTAAGTCAATTAGACGCTCGCAGAAAAGGTGTCGCGTAATCATATTTCCTGGCATTGTAACAAAACTTTAAAACAGTAGTCTTGAAATTTTTGTAAGCTATTTCGTTCGCGCTAGTGACGAGCAATAAACGACATCAGTAGAGGAAATCAAAGATAAAATTAAGTAGTCGCGAAGCCGTAATTTAATATACGTTAATTAAAATATTATTGTGAATGTAGAGAATTTTCAGTTTCTAAAAACATCTTTTTAATAAATTAGCAACATTCTCTTCGTAACGGAGTTGTTAACGAAATCGTACTCCCAGATTTTGGCAAGCATCTAACCATCTTAATATCATGCCATTAGTCTCTAGCCTGCAGTCGTCTACCATCCGACTGCAAAGCCCAAATAGAAACAACTTAGACTTATTGCCGTTAAGTAATAGACCATGACACCAGGACATTTCCAAGATAGTTTCAGTTATTTTTCCAACTGTCTCGGCTATATTTTCTCTTGAAAAAGAATAATACAGTTGTATATCATCAGCATATTAATGAAATTGAGAAAACTTTAAGTATTTATTGAAATCGGCTGTACACTACCGTTAGAAAGTATTTGCCCACCTAGAAATTTCAACGTAACTGCCAAAATTTAATACCTAATTAAACCCTTTTATTATATTAGGTAAATTTAATTGTTCTTAATAAGTGTCCATCATAAAATGGTTCAAATAATCCTTTTTGGTGAAATCACAAATTAAAAACCAATTAGAACAAATTTCCAAGTTGCATGATAATCGTTTCGAGGCGATTTCTGAGAATTCCAGTTGAAGTGAGATCTCATTTCAAGTTTCTACGGATTATGGAAATTCCTAGTGACATTTTATGATAAAAACTGTTATAAATACTATTGTCTTTTGGAAATTAACCATTCGCAACAGTACTTTGTCACTGATACAGGCTCAATTGTTTTGTAAAAATGCCAAAAACGAAGGAAGTTTCCGTTTAAAATCGGGCTCTGATAATTGCGAGACATCAAAATGGTCACTCGAGTTGACAAATCGCGAGTGACATGCGGATGCCAAGGAGAACGGTGGACTACATCGTAAAACAAATTTCTGCGGGACATGGAATTCCCAACCAAAAACGTTCAGGAAGGCCGAAAAACGACTCCCGCTGAAGACAAAGCTATAACAATGTCCAACAGACGTAATCGCAGCCTAACGGCACCAGAAATCACGGCTCAAGTAAACCTGGAGCTGCCCATCCCATCAGCGTGACAACAGTGAAGAACAGGTTAGCAGAAGGTGGACTACACGGGAGAGTTGCAGTGAGGAAACCACTTCTTAGTCAAGTAAATAAACGTAAACGATTAGAAGGGGCCCGAGAACATGAAAATTGGACATCTGAACAATGGAATTCCGTCCTTTGGAGCGACGAATCTAAATTGAAAATTTTGGGTTCAAATCGACGAGTTTACGTGCGGCGGTCAGCTGGAGAGAGGATGTTGGAAGCCTGTCAATTGCCTATAGTAAAACATTGTGCAGGTTCAGTAATGGTTTGGGATTATTTTGGCAACGGTAAAGTTAGAAAAATCTTTAAGATAGAAGGAATCATGCGAAAAGAACAGCATCAAGAAATTTTGCTAACTCAAATGCTTCCTTCTGGAAGAGATATTTTTCAGGGGAAATTTATTTTTCAGACAACGACCCTAAACATTCGGCTAAACAAATTAGAGAACTTTTGGACCAATGGAAATCCGATGACGTCCTGGAAGCGATGACTTAGCCTCCACAATCACCCGACTTGAACTTCATCGAATTGCCGTGGGACCATTTGGACAGGTGTACTCGAAAACTCAATCCAACATCAGAAATTCACTTGTGGGAACTTTTACAAGCAGAATAGGTTAAAATAACGGAAAAAACTCTGAAGAAACTACTGGACAGAATGTCGAAACTCTGTAAAGCGGTAATTCAAAACAAAGGCGGTCGCATAGATAAGAAAAATCCTGGAAAATCAGATATATATTTCTGATTTTCTTGACTGTAAATAACGTGAAAATAAATAATAATTCATTGAAATTAAAAAAAAAAAAAATAATATCTGGGTTTTTGTTGTATTGGGACTGAAATAACTAGGTGGGCAAATACTTCCTGATGGTAGTGTATATAATGAAAAGAATAAAGGGGCAAATATAGTGCATTGCGGTGATCTGCATTAAGATAAAAAAAAGGCAGAAGAATCGTGAATCGTTACTAATCTTAACTCTTTGTTTTCTGCCTCTGAAATAACTTTTAAACCCTTTTACTGCATTATCTTCCAAGCCAAAGTTTGCAAGGTTTGTAAAAAGCTGTTTGTTTAGTAGTGTGTAATTATTAGTACCAATTCTTTTGTCGATCTGTGGTCTGAAACAGACCCCGATGGAGGGCTCGAATGGTTTTAAATTGAAGGCTTTTATAAGTCAGAGATACAATTCGATGTATCTTAAGCCGGGTTTCCACCAAACGGACATAGCACGAAACACAAACAATAACTGTTTTTCTCAAGAAAAAGAGCCATGTTCTGTAAAAAATAAACAGTTCCGAAAACATATTTGTCGGGGAACAGTGTTTTTAGTAAACAAAACACTTTCCCATCTCGAGTCGGTACATCAAAGGAAAACAAATTTGTTCGTGTTTTTTAGTCGGTTTGGTTGAAACACCTGAATGTTGTAGTTTTGTTCTCTGCGACATTTGTACTCTACTATTTCAACTAGTCATCAACTTTTTATTAAATGTATGCAATATATATATATATATATATATATATATATATATATATATATATATATATATATATATATATATATATATATATGTATAGCATACAAGTAGCAACAAAACAAATATGTGCTAAACAAAAGAACATCGGCAAGTTTAGCCAAACTACTAAAAATCTGATTAAAAGGAGAAGAGAAACAGATAGGGAAGCTGAGAGTTATAAGACAATAAATAGAGAAATAGACAAGAACATTCGAAAAGATCTAAGAGAATACAACACAAAGTTGGTAAAGAATACTATTGAAAACAACAAAAATATGAAAATTTTAAAATCCCATTTATCAAATGGAAGAATGAAATTAAGTAAATTGAAGAACAACAGTGGTACCGTAGTTAGTAGTAGAACGGAAATTGTTTCCATAGTTGAGGACTTCTATAAACATCTCTACAGTTTCAAGTCCCAAGGTCATCAGTACAACAGACGGAAAATTCAAAATATTGGATCCGAGGAAATTCCTGAGATAGATACCAATGAATTAAGAACAGCGCTCAACCAAATAAAATCTCAGAAATGTCCAGGAGAAGATCAAATCACCACTGAAATGTTAAAAATGGGAGGAGAATATCTAGTAGAGAGTGTACGAATCCTACTCAACAAATGCATTACCGAAGAAAGAAGTCCAACAAAATGGAACAACGCCGAGGTTATTTTGCTATACAAAAAAGGAGATAGAAATGACATAGAAAACTACCGTCCTATTAGTCTACTATCATACTTATACAAGTTGCTAACAAAAATAGTAACAAATAGATTAACTAAAAAAATGGATTCGTATCAACCAGTAGAACAAGCAGGTTTCCGAAAAGGTTTTAGTACGATTGACCACTTGCAGACCGTACGCACTCATAGAGAAGACCACAGAATATAACATACCATTGCACCTGGCAATAGTAAAGTTGTAGATTACAAAAAGGCCTTCGACTCGGTTGAAACTTGGGCAATATTGAGAGCTCTAGACAACGCAAGAGTAGACACCAGCTATTCAAATCTTATCAAACACATATACGAAAACGCGACCATCCAAATAACACTGGACGAAGATACAAAGACAGATAAGATATGGTAAACAGAGGCATACGTCAGGGCGATACTATCTCCCCTAAACTCTTCACACTAGCCTTAGAGGACATTTTTAAGAGTTTAAATTGGCAATCCAGGGGCATAAATATAGATGGTGTGCGTCTGAACCATTTACGATTCGCAGACGATATAGTGATTATAAGCGATAAAACGGAGGAAATTCAGAGCATGCTGGAAGAATTGCATCAAGCATCCTTAAACATTGGACTCGAGATGAATCTACATAAAACAAAAATAATGAGTGTGGAAAATATTCAGGTAAACATCGGAAACCAAACACTGGACAACGTATTAGAATATATTTACTTGGGACACAAAATACAACTTGGTAAAGAAAATCAAAGCTCTGAAATAACTAGAAGAATCGGACAAGGTGGGGCTGCGTTCGGCAAGTTGGGGTATGTAACATACTTAAATCTAGAGAAATCCCAATAAATCTTAAACGTAAAACATACGAGTCATGTATTCTGCCGGTCTTTACGTATGCTCTCGAGACAATGGCACTCACCTGAAAAACCGCTGACAAGCTTCAAGTGACACAACGAGCAATGGAGAGATCTATGCTCGGAATTAGCCTGAGAGACAGGATACAGAATGAGGAAATTAGAAGAAGAACGTGCGTGACAGATGTCCTCAGAAGAGTAGCTCAACTCAAATGGCAATGAGCTGGCCATATAGCTCGTCAAAGCTCAGAAAGATGGACCAGCAAAATAATAAACTGGCGTCCAAGATAAACCAAAAGGAGTGTTGGAAGACCTCCAAAAAGGTGGCGCGATGACATCCAGAAAATTGGGGGGGGGGGGAATTGGATCCAAACAGCCCTAAACAGAACATATATATATATATATATATATATATATATATATATATATATATATATATATATATATATATATGTATTTAGTTACAATGATGATTAAAAAAGTTGACTGGCAATTTTAGATCCTAACAAATTAATTAACGATTCAAAATCGCTACTTAACATTCTGGTAAAATTGTGGAAGGAAGATCTCAATTCCCCATTTAACCCAATATCGCCAGTGTTTAAATCAGCCAATAATTCTGCTGTGTCGTAATTAACTCTCCTTTTTAATCGAGAACTGACCCAATATCTTGTTTTTTTCTGTTTTGGCCATTAATTAAAAACAAACCATAGCTAATTATAAAAAAAATCGTCGTCGGAGGACATTCTTGCGGGTCTAAACAAAATGGGAAAAAGAGAACAAACACTAGCAACAAAACTTTTGGAACAATCTACAGAAACTGTTTGAAAAAACAAAACATGTTTTGTTTTGTTTATTAAAAACAGAACTGTTTTTTTAAATTGTCTGTTTGGTGGAAACCCGGCTTTACTGTGATATAAACATAAGAAAAAAAAACAACTTTATTTTATGAGCCATTCTAGCGTTTATTTATGTGATTAATTTATAGTCAAATGATATGAAAGTCTAGCTAATTAAATGTTAAACTTAATCTAATTTTGAAAAATACCACAGCAAGGTAAATTCCAACTTTAATATCGAGACCTGTAATAATATCAAACATGTTTTAATATTAAGCAAGTTTGCTTAACAAAATAAAACTACTTACAGCCTCAATAACTTATATTCTAATAATATACTACGTTAAACAGCCTCTAAAAACATAAATACTACCGAAGCACTTATTGAGTAATTGCACAATCATGGAAAAATGTAATCATGATTTTTTAAATAAATCATTTATCGTTTTTTTTTTATGTAACTGCTTTGTCTCTGTAGTAATTTAAAAAAAAGTGGATAGAGATATGCTCAAATAAGTTGGTGAAGGTGGGTACTTTAAGCTCATTACCAAGAATACATTCTCTTCTGGAAACATTTTACAATCCAAAACCCATATTCTACATCAATAAATATTTTGCTGTCAGCCGAAAATTCTTACAGAAAATTGTATTAGCGTCCTGTATCTTCTGACCTATTTAAACTGTCGACAGCCAACTTCGTGAACCATTCGACTTATTGATAAGTCTAAGTGTTGATAAATTATTGAAATATTTAAATAGGTAAATGTTAAACGACAGCATTGTGAAAAAATGCAAATAGAAATATGTTTAATTTAACTCTAAGGCACAATACTTAACGTTAAATTTATATAGTTTCACGATTTGGTAAATAATATGAACGGGCTGCATTTATCTCTTTCTGTGTCATTTTGGAGAGGTTTACCTAATCTTGAAAACCGCCGTTTACATTAAGTAGACATTCAGGTGTAGTCCAGTTAAGAATTTGGTCTACCTTTTTACGTGGCCAAGTTTTGAATTTGCATTGCCAATATCAATTTTAAGCGGCCCTCATAATTTTTCAAAGCAGTTGCCGAGAATTTAAATCTAAAAATACATTTTGCCTAACGTGAAAGGATGTTTTCTGCGTCTTTTATTATATATATATATATATATATATATATATATATATATATATATATATATATATATATATATATATATATATATTGATATTATGACGATCTACTAAATTTATGAGTTGCACAAAGGATTGTATTATCTCTTTATATGCAATTTTTCTTAGTTCTGTAATTGAAAGCATCTACCATAATTATTTTAGAGAAAATTAAAAGATAAAACAGAAAATTGTTACTTTCTCCAGTAAAAAATTCTGCAAACCACTGTTCATTTCATTCGTGCCCTGAGGATATAAAAATTATAGTTTTCAGAACGTTTCCTAGGCAAAGGAAAAATATAAATTTGTCTTTTATATTAATTTGGGTTAAAGTTTTCAACTAGCAATACTCGCACCTCGGATAAACCTCATTGGTTACGATAATGCCACTGCGCAAAGCTAATCTAAGAGAGAGAGTTTACATAAACGATTTAACAAAAGATGAACGGGAGATTCAAAAGAAATTGAAGCATATAGCAGAGACCGAGAGAAAGAATGGAAAAAGAGTGAAAATAGGATATCAAAAAATCATAATCGAAGGAAGAGAATATAAATGGGACATTGAGAAAGAAAAACTAAAAGAACAAATAAAGAATACTACGACCATGAAGTCAAAAAACTGAGAAAAAGGAGAAAGATAGGTAGATTGACGAAGATCCTGGCAAAGATAAAGGATGCGGAAGAGAGGACTAATGAAAGGAATACAAATAAGAAGATACTCAAAGAAATAGATAGGAAGAAAGAAATGGGAAATAATTATCGAGTTATTAGATTGAGAACACGGACTAATAGGGGTATAAACGGAAAAGAGGATGAACTGACAGAAGAACAATAAAGGTAGACCCTTTATGTACCTAATTGAAATTTAAGAATTAATAAGGCAATATGGGTTATGGATCTCTATTCTCAAATAATTGGAGGTTACACTAGTTTGGTTTCCCACTTTAACCTTTTAAGAGCTAAGCAGACAATTTTGAGCTTACCGCCTTTTACTTTGTTATTCCTCTGAACCCTTTTCAACTTCCAGGCTGAAACGGTCGATTTCATACAAAAAAAAAATAATTACATTTTTCGAGATTCTATCGCAGGTTTATATATTTGATACGCATCATTAAGAATATTATAACACACTATTCAGTTGATTATTATAGTACAACTTCTTATTTAACTGCGTCACAATATTATTTATTATTTATTATTATCTTATTAATTACACAGGCCAACGATGAAACAACTTTTTTAATAATTTTACCTGATTCCTATGTTTTTTGGTGTGCCCAGTCCAAAAATAATAATAAAAAAGTCGTATCACCCACCAATTTTTTCACATTTTAATATTCAAAATGTGCAAAGTTTATTTTTTATCATTCGAATGTTATTAGGTTGGCAATAAAATCAGAATTTTATAAGGTTGGCAGTAAAATCAAACGTTATTAGGTTGGCAGTTCCGATAAATGACACAGCGGTTTGTTTTCTTCCAGTTAATATAAACCTCGCATTGCAGTCTTTAACCCATGTTCTTTAATTCACACTCAAAGTATAGGTAATCGTGGTTGTAAAAACTCTCCCAACACTTTCTGTTATATATGTGGTGAGTTTGTTGTTAAAAAACATCAAAGAAACATTACTGACTTTGTAAAAAAAAGTATACTTCGCATATTTTGGTGTAGAAATCGGTAATCAAGAAAAATATTGGGCTCCTCACAAAATATGTTATGTTTGTGTCGAGGATCTTAGGATGGATGGATGGATGGATATTTACTAATGGCGCGTTGACATCGTAGGTCAATTGGTGCTTTAACTAAAAGATTGTATTAAGATGTTTTGTTTTTTTTTTAATAATATTTTATATATATATATATATATATATATATATATATATATATATATATATATATATATATATATATATATATATATATATATATATATGAAGGGTCCAGGGGAAAAACAACTTAAGTCCATTTTATTTCAAAATCGAGTTAGTGCTGCTAGCTATTGAAGAAATACCATAGCTTTCAGCTAGTTTATTCAACATTGATGGATATCAAACCTAGTCCATATAAATGAAGGGTCCAGGGGAAAAACAACTTAAGTCCATTTTATTTCAAAATCGAGTTAGTGCTGCTATCTATTGAAGGCGGGCGCCTTATGACATTCTTTAAAGTATTGCGTCAGACACTTTCTGTCACTTCAGTCAGTCAGTGTTTTGATTGATTTATTTTAGTAAAGTTCTTTATGCAAAGGTTTTAGTGTGTTTACAATCAGTTTTCTTTTGAAATAAACATTTTTATTATTAAAAATTATGATAAGTGATTGTGATAGTTCATTTGACAAAGAGCTAAAATCAAATCATGGACCTACAAAAAAAAACGAAAAAAAACAGGTAGGATAACAGACGTTATGAAAAAACTTAGAGTAGCATCTCACGAAACTGGCCCTAACTGTGAATGTAAAAGATTTCGCTGTTTTGATATTATATCTAATGCCGAACGTATGAGAATTATTCGTGAATTTAATGAATTAGAAAGCTATAATGATCAAAACTCATATTTATGCGGTCTAATGACAACTCTTCCTGTAATCCGAAGGCGTCCCAGACAAAAAGATATTGCCATGGCTAAGGCAGCATCTTTTAATTATCGTGTCAGATTAGTACAAGGGGAAAACAATAATACCCAAGATATACAAGTTTGCCAAAAAGCATTTATTTCGTTACATGGGGGTTACAGAAGAAAGAATTAAAACTATTAAAAAAAGTTTGATTTGTACTGGCCAGTCGCCCAAAGATAAACGTGGTAAACACAATAACCGGCCCCACAAACTTTTAGAAGGTACCAAAAATCAAGTCAATGATTTCATTAAAAATTTGAGGGGAAGAAAATCTCATTACTCATTGAAAGACACTAAAAAGCTATATCTACCGGATGACTTGAATATTAAAAAAGTCTGGTGTATGTACGATCAAAAATTTCCCCAAAACAAAGTTTCGTACGAAACATTTAGACAGATTTTCGAAAACAATTTTAATATTTCCTTTGGATATCCAAGGAAAGACACTTGTAGTACTTGTGATGTCCTGAAAAGTGAAATTAAAGTATTGAAAGAAAAAATTAAGTCTGGTGATGAAGATTTAAGATTGACCGAGTCATTAACTGCACAAAAAGAACAAGAATATAAGCTTCATTTAACCAAAGCTGATCGTTTCTATTCCTTGAAACGACATTATCGCAAAAAATCAGTAAAGAATTCAGCTATCCAAGCTATTGCAATGGATTTTCAGAAAAATTTACCTTGCCCTAATATAACAACTAATGACGTATATTACAGGCGCCAGCTGAACTTTATCAGCTTCAACATTCACATATTGTCAAATTCAAGATCTATATTCTATACGTACGACGAGTCTGTGGCTAAAAAAGGTGCAGACGATGTATGTTCAATGCTATACCATTTTGTTTACAAAATTTTGCCTTTGGATGTCAAAGAACTAGTAATCTTTTGTGACTCCTGTGCCGGCCAAAATAAGAACTACACAGTGTTTAGAATGATACACTTTTTAGTAACAAAAAAGGAAAGGTTTGATTCCATTAAGGTGGTATTTCCGATTAGAGGGCATTCTTACTTAGAGTGCGATAAAAATATGGGGCTAGTTAACCAAAAATCATACGTTGAGCACCCAGACGACTGGAGAGAGGTTTTATGTACATCTCGAGATAAACCAACAGCTTTTGAAGTTATAGACTGTGGAAAAGATTTTGTTTTTCAAAATTGGACTGATTATTTGTCACCTTTATATAAACCAAAGTGTCCATTTCAGACAAGACCAATTCGCATGATGCAAGTTTTAAAAGACAAAAACCAAGATGCGATATTTTACAAGTCCACCTATTTCGGCCCTTATGAAAATAAGCCCATTGTAAAGAAAAGAAAAGCCGTTCGAAATCCGAAGGGAAAGAAAGAGAATAGTACTAATTCTGAATCCGAAAAAAATATTGAACTGAAGAGCTTATACACTGAAAAAGTACCCATTAAGAAGGCCAAATATAGGGACTTACTCCACCTATCCAAATTTGTAGAAAGGCCGCGATCAAAAAAATTTTATATGGAGTTGCCACATGATGATCATAAAGATAATGATGACGCTGACGATTATATCGATGATCCTCCTATTGACATTGATCAATGAGCGATTTTTTTTTAACTTTTAAAATAATAAATTTTTTTTTTTCAACTTTTTAAATAAATAAGCAACTTTATTTGCTTGCTTTTTTTTAAAACAAATAAAACTTATAAAACAAAGTTATAAATAATAAATAACATTATTTTTGTTGATACAAAAAATAATTAGCTTTTAGATTATTTATGTAATACAGTAAAGTTTCTGTTTTTTAATAAAGAAAAATTGTGATAAACATTAATTTATTAGTTTTTTTATAGGTACCCAACTTACAGGGAAAAAACAACGTAAGTCCAGCTGTTTTTTACAAAAAAATGCCTCTGTGGACCCTGTTTATATATTTTCATGAAATTTTTTGAATAATTACATAGAAAACACTTTTATGAACCATATCTATTAATTTTTTAAACTTAATTCGGCAGTTTACTGGCATTTTAGAGACTTGGAACGCTAAATTTCAATTTTCTCGAAATTAGATTTTGTGGACTTGTATCCTAACTTTATTTCAGCTAATCGGTTGGTAGGACATGGACCGGGAGCCACCTCAGTCTATCGATGACATTTTACAGTCCAGTCCCGAATTTAACGAGAGTCGACCGGATGATCATGAGTTTCAATGTTCTCTAGAAAATTTAAAACTACAGTTATTTACACAAGCTGAGTTAAATGATTTAGTGAGAGACTTGGGTTTAACTAAGGAAAAAGCGGAATTGCTTGGTTCTAGGCTGAAAGAAAAACATGGGAATCGTGATTTTAAAAATTTTAATAAAACAAATTTTGACACTGACTTATATAACTTAAATTGGGGATTAATCCTTGATCAGGAGAATTTAGATGATAAAGTTCGTACATTTACAAGTTTTGTTTTGGGTCTTTTCGATACACATGCTCCGAGGCGCACAGTTCGAGTGACTAAGCCTAGAGCACCATGGTTTACTGATATTTTGCAGATTATGAAAAGGCACAGAAATATGCTGTTCTCGAAGTCTAAAAAAAACTAGGAGGCTTCAGGACTGGGAAGCATACAAAGGAGCGAGAAATATGTTTACACAAGCAGTTCGTAGCGAGAAGAGGGCTTATTTGGATTTTGTCAGTGGGAATCAAAATAGTAAGTCTGTGTGGCAAGCGCTTCATAATATGAATGTCTATAACAATAAAAAGAACCATTTTACACCTCCTTCGCATCTGCAGGACCCCGACGAAATCAACTCATTTTTCGTGGATTCTGTGCTGCAGATTTGTCCTGACGTTAATCCGGATACGATTTGTTACTATTCTGATAACAGGGTTGCCGATAGTGTGTTTGAGGTCTCATTGGTTAGCGACGGCGATGTCATTTTCTGCCATCTCTGCTACAAGGTCGAATGCTTCTGGAGCTGATCAACTTACCTTGCAGATGTTAAGACTTTGTTGCCCTCTCATCGTACCGTTTCTCACTCATATTTTCAATATATCTATATTAGAGAGTAAGTTTCCGTCCGATTGGAAGTTGGCCTTTGCCCAAGGTGTCAAGCCCTAAGGATTACTCTGAACTGCGTCCGATCAGTCTTTTGAGTATTCTGTCTAAGATTTTGGAGAAAATAATTTTTAAACAAATCGTTAATTATTTTAATAATAATAACTTATTCTTTGAAGGTCAGTCGGGGTTTCGCAAAGGTTTTAGCGCTGCAACAGCCTTGCTAAGCATTTTGGACGATATCCTCGGGGCGGCGGATAAAGGAGACACAACTGCCTTGGTTCTTTCTCGATTACAGCAAGGCATTTGACACGCTGGATTCCCGCTTGTTGTGTGCCAAACTTCATTATTATGGTTTTAAAGAGCGAACAATAAATTTATTAAAGGACTACTTGGCGGATAGATCACAGCGTGTGCTGATTAATCGCCGCGTGTCACAAAGTTTGGCTTTGGAGAGAGGCGTCCCTCAGGGGTCAATTCTGGGACCATTGTTGTTTGTCATTTATACAATGGATATGCATTGTTATGTTAATAATTGTAGGCTAATACAATATGCAGATGACAGTCAGATTTTAAGGAGCTTCAATAGTCTTAACACATTACAGGCGGAACAGGACATTAATTACTGTTTAAATTCGATGTTTACCTACTCTAATAACAATGGTTTGAAGATAAATCCGAGAAAGTCGGCAGTACTGTATTTTGGAACAAACAGTGAATGGGCTTCGGCAAATTTCAATTTAAATATGGCCCAGGAGAGAATTCCGTTTGTTACTGAATATAAAAATTTGGGAATATTATTTGATAGTAAGCTCAGGTTTAGAAAGCAGGTTTCTTTGGTCGCTCAAAGGGCGTATTGTTCACTACGTAATTTATATAAGAATCGGCATATCCTCAATTTGAGCTTAAAAAAATATTTGTGCGAGACTCTTGTCCTTTCTCACTCTAATTATTGTAATTTTGTTTACGGTCCGTGCCTGGACCTTATGTCGAAGTACAAGCTGCAAAAAATTCAAAATTCCTGTGTACGTTTTATTTTTGGATGTAGGGGGAGGGATCATGTGCGTGGCAGGCTGAAGGAGCTGAAATGGTTGCGTATTAAGGATAGAGAAAAGCTACATCTGGGTTGCTTTTTGCATAGACTGTTGAGGACCGGAGTGCCACAATATCTGCGTGAAAGGCTGCATCATCGAAGTTCGGTCCATCAGCGTAATACTAGGTACAACTACCGCTTTCAAATACCTAGGCATCGTACAAGTGTGTTTAAAACAGTCTTTCGGCTATACATCTGCTAAACTTCTGAACGAAATTCCTGAAAGTTTGCTTGCTCTGTCTGAACTATCTTTCAGAAGGCAGCTAAAGGAGATTTTATTTCAGACTTATTGACTGTTATTATTATGTCTCTTTTATAGGGTAAGGTGGGGATCATGGTTTGTATATGGGTATCAATATGATGTAGAATTACAATGTTTTCCTTTTTTAGTTTAGAGTAAGTAGAGTTTAAGTACTAATGGATACTTCCTAAATTGTATTTGAGTTTATATTTTTATTTTTATTTTTTGTTTTTCTTTTGTATACTTTTAAGAACTCGGTTAACAACAGCACTGCTGCATTTCGCCGAGTATAAAATAAAGTCGTTTATTATTATATATTTTTTTAAAATTTTATATTTAATTTTCCCCTATTTTGAAATTTAATCGATGTCATATTGTGAGAGAACTGTGGGTGATACAAAAAAGTGATACTTCAGCACTCAAAAATACATAACACTTAGATGTATTGGTTTGAAAAGTTTTTACAAATATTTTTTTTTGTTGGCCTGTGTTATTTACGTTAAATGTCGAACACATCATAATACAAGCTGGACAATATATAAGTGCCTAGCTTGAATCTCCCGCCATTTAAAGGATGCACATTTTCAACAGTAGAACGTACATGGCAAATTAATAACAGCGTGAAGTGTTTTTCTTGTAGCATTTTTATCAAAATAATCCGTCCATTAAAACACTTTATGAAAACTAAAACAAATTTTTACTCGTAATGATGCACAGTTCGCAACTGGTGAAGAAATGATAGTTCGATAAAGTGTACAGAACAGGTGACGTTACATTTGACGTTTTAGGTGGTCTAGGGGCACTAGTTCTTTTGTTAGCCGAGTTTGGTACGACTTTAAATAAAAGTCTATCTTTTTGGAACCAGATGGAGCTAATGATATTCTTTTTTTCACCGTTACGACATACTCCAGTAAACTTTGGTCTATCGTTAAGAACAGTTCTTTTCACTGGCTCACCGGTTGACGACGTGTGTTAATACTGAGGAGATTATTGCGGCCAGTCTTTTAATTACTGTAAAGTAGTTGTAATCGTTGAATTATTTTAATGAAATCTATTAACAATCGTAAAGCGCCTTGAAAATTTCTAGAAATATGAAGCTTTAGAATGGTGGGCTATTCAAATCAAACACACAAAAGTAATGCTGTACACTGTCATTTGGATGATGCAATCACGACGAAACGGACATCAGTTATTGTTAAAGCAGCGAGTTGGCTTGCTACTTCCCCAGTGTACGCTATTTTAATTGACGACTGTATGTAGCCGCAACCCTTTCGAGTACTGTAATGGTTGAGGATCAAATAAAAAAATTCCCAGTGTTTAGCTTGAAGTTTTTGATGAACGGACCGTAAATCGTAATAGTTTTACGATGGACCTCTCGTTTTCGTGAAAGGCGAGTCAGCACAACATTTAGAAAGCCAAAAACAAAATTGTGAAACTTGTAGAGGGCTTTCTTCGGGAAGTTCGCCTAGTGTACGTGCGAAAAAAATGCAAGCTACCGGAATTCCATCAACACCAGTGCACAGTAGTTTGACGATGTGCGATTTGCAGAAAAGAAACTGGTGAACAGAAACCTGATAGAGTTTCGTGTCGGATCAGTGGAATAGCAGCGAAATTTCATGCGACATTTGCTTAGAAAAATCCTACTTGACTTGCCCTGAGAAGGGCATTCTGTATGACGAAGCAATCCCTACCGACTTACTGAATAATTACAGATGGAAAGTGTTTCTTTACGCACCATATTGTCCAGACATGACTCAACTAGACTTATTTTCCAAGTCAAAAGAGCTTATGCTGGGACACCGTTTTCTTTCTTTTCATGAGCTTTCTACAGAGGTTACCCAAGTCATCAAAAGACCAAATAATAGTGACGCTCCATCAATGGTATAGCAACCCTACCAAAAAATGTATAAATAAATAAATAAAAAACAAATAAATTATATGAGTCACCAGTGTTCATGATTTCTGAAATTACCCTTACATTTCGACGATTAGTTTACCAGTTTCAGTGGTTTTAGTGACGCTACTTTTTGATATTTTTAAAACGATGGAAAAATCGAATTTCGTGTGTTGATTAAACACTATTTTTTGATGAGAAAAAATACCATTGAAGCAAAGTCATGGCTTGATAAGTGTTACGGGGACTCTGCCCCTGGAAAATCACTCATCATTTACTGGTATACTGAATTTAAACGCGGTCGTACAGATACAATTGATGCTGAACGCTCTGGACGCCTAAATGAGGTGGTTACACCAGAAAACAACAACGACCAAAGACACAACAGTCAGCTGGGAAGGTTTTAGCCTCTGTATTTTGGGATGCTTATGAAATAATTTTCATCGACTATGCCGAGAAGGGAAAATCATTAATAGCGAATATTATATAAAGTTATGGGTGCGTTTGAACGCAGAAATGCACCGTGTCAGAAGTCAATGGTTATGATGGCAGGATTGTATGAACTGCTTCCTCATCCACCGTATTCTCCAGATTTGGTCCCCAGCGACTATTATCTATTCGCAGACTTCAAAAAAATGCTCGCGGGAAAGAGATTTGGCTCTAATGAAGAAGTTATCACCGAAACTGATGCCTATTTTGAAGGCAAAGACAAATCCTTCTGCAAAAAAAGTGTAGAAATGTTAGAAAAGCGTTTTAAACCGATTGTATCGCTCCTGAAGGAGAGGAGTCGAATTTTGCAAAAAAAAATGTGTTTTAAAGCTAGACCAAAAACTTTTTGGCCTACGTGTTACTTTAATTCCTAAATATTAATTGAAATTAATTTTTTTTTTTAAATGTCGTTAATATGTAGCAAACATATCTCAATGATGGTCTCAAAATAAGCAACCTCACACAGAACGTTTTGGTATATTTGAAGCTACCCTTAGAATTTTTTGAGAAACACATTAATATGGAACAGATAGGTATAGGAACTAAAGATATAGTTTTGTATCACAAAATTTACAACAAATAATTAAGGTTAATTACACAACCATGTCTGTTCTTTGACATTAACAAAATATTTTATTTTTGAGATAAATATAATACTCAAGATATAATAAATATAAGGCATAGAGCCTCCTCGAGACAACTTCACTGTATGTATGTAACTTTACTTTTTTTTATGGATCACCACCCCGCCTAAATAGGGATTACCCTTTTTGGATCGATATTGGTGAGGATATCGTAAACATTGTTCAACTGCGGAGATGTTCATTTGTATTCCACGGCACCTTTTTACACCACGCGGCAGTGCTGCCACGGGCGTTATTACATTTCTGCAACAACTACTACCTATGTACTTAAATAAGCACACTGCCTTGCCGGGATTGTAACCGGGACCCCAAAAATAAATTACAAATACTCTGTTAGATTTCCCGATGATTTATGTATCTGCCTCGCAGAAATTGCAGCCATAAATCACTCTACTCACCAAAAGTCTGATCATAGAAGCTAACACAAAGGGAGATAACATTGTACACTGTTGGATTCCAGGGCATTTGGATATTCCCAGCAATGTAACTGCAGATAAACTGTTTAAAGACTTAAATTTAAATTCTAATGTAGCTTTAAATAAAATTACAGACAAAATAAATTCAGAACATAAATTTGCACGGAAAGATAGCATTACAGAGAAAGAAAAAGATTATAATAAAATAGTTAACATTTTTCCTAAACAAAAACAATTTGTCAAATTTCCCTATATAGACAGAAGACACATCATGATATGAAGAAAGCGCACAGGACATTGCCTCACAAAAAAAGAATATATTTAAAATCAAAAGAACCCAGGATCCTAACTGTGGGATTGATATGACAGAGGACCTAAATCATCTCTTTTTTAAGTGTCCTCTAACTGGAATTCCTAATCTAAAGTTATACAATCAAATTTCAAAACTACGTATATAAACACCAGTTAACATAGAGAATATCCTCTCTAAATTGAGTATTCAAATTATCAGACTTTTTATTTTTTTTTTTCACCATAAGACAAAACTCTAAAAAAGATTCAGCATACAAAAAGAAATCATAATTTTATCCTTTCCGACGCAATATCCTTTATTTTAGTATGTTACTCTATTGCGCAGGAATGCTGAGAGATCTATGTTTGCATCTTTGTCAATTTACATGTTTGTCTTATGTGTACCGCTAATCCCCAACAGAAATTAACACTATGCGGACGGGCCCATTCATTCCCTAACATCCTCTCTATTTCAGCAATAGTTAGCCTCCTTTCACTTGACATTATGTAAGAATAAACACAGGTAGTCAGCTTTACTCGAATACTACAATTGAACTGATTTATAAATGTATCTAGTGAATTGTTTTCCACAAGAACATAGTCTGCTCCCATCACCCATCCCTACACACGATCAAAATTCCACTGGTATCGTAAAAGAAAGTGGAATTATGTATCGTCTGCCAACTGGCGCCTCCCTCTGAGGGGGTTTTTATATAGACGGGCCTAAAAGGCCTATCCGTCCAGAACGATAGTTAAGTTTATTATAAGTAGGACCGTGCAGTCTGAGCTACATAAACTTCTATGGTTTTGAAGCAGACATGGTATTATTAATGTCAATAAATTTGAAGTTCGTATCATTTACACAAAAGTAGTTACAAGAGTTTAACTTCACAAAACGAGCCTCGGAGCCCCGGCCGTCCACAGAGTGTTAAACATATAGAAGAAAAAACAAAAATCCTATGGCAACCCAAATCAAGAATGAAGATGGTACCAATGAATTATTCTGGAGATCTAGTAGAGCACAGACTCGATAACACTAGATTTCCCTCGAGACCCGAAGATTGGAGATCCAAACTACAGGATGTGTAACGAACCACCGATGGGTTGCCGGTGCCCTTCCCAGGCACGGAACAGATCTTGAGCTGGAAAATTGCCTCAACAGCAGTACCATTAACGATAAAGCAAAGAAAAACCAGAACTCCTGATACCATTTACCGACACGATACCACGGAGCTAGGGCGGCCACTTACAGCAAAGTTATTCTATTATAGGTGCTGAATCTTTACATATTTTTTTATATGCATGTACATGGTGGTCCAAATTTTACACTTTTAAAGGTAAACCGCTTTATCTAAAGGAGATAGACGAAAACTGATGTCGGTGTCTGAGGCGGAATTTTTATAATAAACTCGATGGTGAAAACCGCATATTGATATCTAGTACCGTTTCAGATATACAGGGTGTTTTTAAAAAATCTGCATTCTCAAAGCACTTCTTAACGTGGATTTCAACAGTGTAAGTTACATTTTTTTACAACTAATATTTTAATAGTTATTAACGCAAAAATATATATACCCTGTATATTTTTCCTTATCCGACTAGAGCTTTAAATTACCATTCTAAAAATATAGCACACTTTATATTTTGCTTAAATCTACTTCAAAATATAAAAGTTTTCAGTTTTTACGCGAGTTTTATAAATAAAATAAATAACGGACGACCATATGATTCAATTCAATTGTTTACTCGTAGTTGTCAAATTTTACTTCAGGATCA
This sequence comes from Pachyrhynchus sulphureomaculatus, assembly GCA_019049505.1. Taxonomy (NCBI): domain Eukaryota; kingdom Metazoa; phylum Arthropoda; class Insecta; order Coleoptera; family Curculionidae; genus Pachyrhynchus; species Pachyrhynchus sulphureomaculatus. The sequence goes on along the minus strand of CM032456.1, from coordinate 214,221,773 downwards.
GTTACTGGATTATCAAATAAATCGCAATGAAGTTTGAAAATTACGAAAAATGGGATATGATAGTTTGTTTCATACAAACCGGAGAAAATTCGGAAGAGGCAAGTAATTTGTACCACGAACGGTATCCAGAGGGGCGACAATCCTTCAAGGATATATTCGCTCGATTGCTACATAACCCAGTTAATAGTGGCCACTTTAAAAAGAAAACGACCCAAAAATCATACATCAAACAGGATTAAGGAAGAAATAGTAGTTTTAGGAACTATCGGAAATAATTCCAACACTTAACCCAACTGTTCAAAGAATCCACTGGCCTACCAAGAACTAACGTAAATCGTACTTTGAAAAAGCACAAATTCAGGTCATATAGGACAAGAAAAGTTCATCTCTTTAGAGACGGAGATTTTCAACGGCGTATGGATTTTTGCCAATGATTTCTGGAGAATTGTAACCATGTTCCGAATTTTTCATTAAATTGTATTTGGAAAGACGAAGCTTACGTAAGCAATGCAGGTATTTTTAACCGTTAAAATTCTTATACGTGGGCACAAGAAAATCCTCATTTAGTTGTGGAGCAAAGAAATCAAGGCAGATTTGGATTTAATGTGTGGGCAGGAATTTTTAGAGGCGGGGTTATAGGTCCATTTATTTACGAAGGAACACTCACCTCTTAGAGATAATTAGGAAATTTAAGTCAGCAAATAGAACCCCTTGTTGATGAACTGCCGTTAATGGACCTTAGAAATATATTTTTTCAACACGACGGGGCGCCCCCTCATAACTCTGCAGTTATCAGTAATTTTGTATTGGCCAATTTAGACAATAACTCGATAGCCAACCAAGGTCCGAACCGTTGGCCGGCAAGGTCACCGGATTTAAACACTCATGGACTTCTGTCTCTGGCGAAGATTGAAAGACCTAATTTTTAAATTGCAGACAAACACCAGGCAAGAGTTAGATGTCGCAGTGATACAAAGTTTTGCAGCTCTCACTCCTCTTGAACTAATCAACTCGGTAAGAAGTGTCTAGAAAAAGGTGCCGCCTATGTGTAAATGAAACTGGTCGACATTTCTTATAGAAAATTGTTTTGTTTTAGTTTGCTGTACTCGGAATAAATTGTTTTATTGTTGTTTTGTTTTATTTTCTACATAGTTTAAAGTACTATAGCATTTAGTAAATTTAATTGTAGTTATGACTCTTAAAGTTACTTCTGGGAATTTTTTTTTTTACGATTTGACTGCTATCGGTAAACAATTGATATTGCCGCTCCGTCCAAAGGCTACTTCAGAAAATGTGCATTTAAAACCTTTATATTTTGAGGTAGATTTAAGGAAAATATAAAGTGTGCTATATTTTTAGAATGGTAATTTAAAGCTCTATTCGGATAAGGAAAAATGTACAGGGTATCCCGTTTAAACATTTATTTTTGCGATAATAGCTATTAAAATATTAGTTGTAAAAAAATGTAACTTACGCTGTTGAAATCCACGTGAAAAAGTGCTTTGAGAACGTTTTTACAGAAATCAAAAATTTTTTCAAAATGCAGATTTTTGAAAAACACCCTGCATATCTGAAACGGTACTAGATATCGATATGCGGTTTTCACCATTGAGTTTATCATAAAAAATTGAGCCTCAGACACCGACATCAGTTTTTTGATCTATCTTCTTTAGATAAAGGGGTTTACCTTCAAAAGTGTCCAATTTGGACCACCCTGTACATGCATGCACAAAAATGTTTCTTTAAATAAAAGTTTAAAAACTTGTTAATGTTCTAACAAAACTTATGGTAAAAATATAACCTTATACATATATAGGTTTTTTTTTTGTTGATTTTGATTTTAAAATTTATTTTACCTAAAATAACGTAAATTTTAAGTACCTTTATAATAATAAGAGCTTAGACTAGACTAAATTTAAACAAGATTTTTAAATATTGAACCCGAATATGATACCATTTTTACCTGAATTACTTTTGTTCGACGTTTTTAATTTAGCTTCTATTTATATAATTAGCTTTAAATAATCATTTAAAACCCTTCAATATACCACAACACCCTGTAAAAAAGCATTATAAGGTCGACTAGCCTCTACGTGTAGTGATTTTAAAATTCTAACTTCGATTATTAAAATCATCTGAAATATCTTCACGTTCAACGATCTCGAAATCACTATCACTTTCACTGTTTGTTTTCCTACTTGGTCTTTTGGTCATAGCAGATTGAAACATGTTACTTACTAGGTTACCACTAACAGATGTAATTACGCTACTTATCATATTCCTTATTCCTGCATTGTCCGTAGAGCTTTCTTTAATATCTTTGGAAAAACTTAGGTTCTTAGAATACTGGTCTTCCTCGGAGGAGCTTGTGTTAAAATGATCCGAATCAAATCGAATTTCTCGGTGATCTGAGTCAGAATCACTCGATAATTCACCTGGTGTGAAAGTGACACCTTGTGGGCCGGCACGAGGCAGTAAATCTTCCTCCTCTATATCACAGGGAGTTTCAGCAACTTCTAGGTAAGATGGCATCGTACTGATACCGCTAACTAAGCTGTTAGTAACTGAATCTAAAAGTAAAAATATATTTTAATTAAAGTTTACTGTTCACAGTTATATTAAACATATTACGAATGCAAACAACTGCATGACATTTCTTATCTTAATAAGTCTAGCACACGTTCTACAGGGAAGTCCCTAAAGCGCTCCAAGAGCGGCATGTGTGCGGAAAAAGCGATTCACGTTGTTCTTGAATCGATGTAAATTGTACTCGGTGGGAAACACAGCCCTGGGCAAATTATTCCAAAGGGATGATGTTCTCCATATAAAAGACTGAAAAGCGTTGTACGCGGGGTAACAAGCTGAACCTCATAAGGATGTAAAGTATTAGCGCGACGTGTATTTCTAACATGCACCGCTCTGGGAGGAATTAAGCGGGCTACATCCTTCGAACACTTTCCATAAAAACACTTGTTGAACAGACTCAAGTCGCCAACCGTTCTTCGATGCTTCAGCGAATCAAGACCACCGGTCAGTTCCGGGTCTCCAATCAGAAGAACAGCTCTTCTCTGAACAGAATAGAATATAAATATGCTTTACTGTCCTAAAATACAACGTATTTGTTGACAAAGCAAGCTTAACTTAAATTACACAGGGGCAACATTTGATCTAAAAAAAACACTCGGAGCGGTATGGTCCTTATGGGGTTTTTGGGGTCGCTGATTACGATGAGCGGGTTGGTTAACCTTCATCACATCAGATTCAAGGTCATTTGAAGGTCAAATAGAGAAAAAACCGTAGGAAAAATCTAAAAAATTTCATGCGTATGTTTTTGAGGTCCCTGAGTCCGAATCCGTAGTTTGTTTGACCTTACGCCTTTTCCCAGAGGTCATTTGAAGGTCAAATAGAGAAAAAACCGTAGGAAAAATCTGAAAAAATTTATGCGTATGTTTTTGAGGTCCCCGAGTCCGAACCCGTAGTTTGTTTGGCTCAAGCCGCCTTTCAGAGGTCATTATAGGTCATTTCATCATATGTTTATTTGAAAAATATGTATGGTCATTTTGCGTTGGTAAATTTAATTTTGTTTTTATCGTACTCTTGCGAAGCATACAGAGGTTAATTTACGGTACATTTTTATTGATTATATCTTATACATATCATTTTACATTTACGTTAGTATATCAGGATCAAAAATGTCTTTTATGCTGCTCGGTCATTACAAGGGAATTAATATGTGAAATATAAGCTAAATAATGGCAGGTAGACTGATACAAGCAAATGTTTTAATACTGTTTAAAGGTACTTATTAGTAAAACTTAAAATATTGTTCATATCAAAAATAGACTATACAAATATTTTGATTAGTTTTGTGACTGTAAAATAGACTTTTAAAATCTAAAAAAAAAATTTGACCTAATTTTTGTACTCTCGATGTTCGTTCCATATATCTAGTAAATTTAAAGTCCAGCCCGACTGTGTTTCTTGAGGTATAAATGAAACATTGTGCGCTATGTTATGTTTAAATTTCGTTTTATAACTCAATTCCCAATACATTTCAAATTAATAATTCTAATGTCGAACAACCTTGTTATCAAGTAACCCTTAATCTGTATACTTCAATACTTAATCCTTGTCGACAAAGAAACTCTAATACCCAATACCTTTGAACCCAATAACTTACTTGTACAGTAATCCTTACATCTACTTATACTCTCATATTGTCTTATATAATACCTCAATGCGTAAGTTAACTACTAAAAATGATTCGGCTCATACTTGGTAAAGACTCTCGAGTGTCCAAGTAGATTTTCGAAATCGCGCAGTCAGTATTTAATATGAATTAAGCATAAGAGTTTGCTTCTTTTAGAATTTATCAAAGCATGTTTGAAGTACTACTCTAAACGAGAACGCTTTCGTTTCTCGTGAAATGATCTTCGACTTGCTTTTCTTTTATGAGATTTATTTGATTCTCGCTTCAGGCTCCAGCAATAATCTGCCAACATGTTTATCCCCCAAACACTTTGATACCTTTTTTCAAATTCACTCAAGTCTTGGTGCATCCTTTCTCCATGTTCTTCGCTAAAATCTCCGAGATTTTCAGGGAACCAATCAAGGTGTGAATGCAGAAAATGCAGTTTCAGACTCATTAAACACCCCATTTCTTTATAATTTTGTACTAAATTTCCAACAATATTTTTGTAATTAGGGTCTTTATGATTGCCAAGAAATTTAGTCGTCACCTCTCTAAAACTTTGCCATGCTGCTTTTTCTTTGGCATTCATTTTCCTCTCAAATGCATCATTTTTTAGGAGGTCTCTTATTTGTGGTCCAGTAAATATGCCCTCTTTTATTTTAGCTTCAAAAAGATTAGGTAGCACTTTAAAAATATGCATGAAAGCAGGACTTTCGTTTCGGCTCATGGCCTTGACAAGTTGCTCTGCAATACCTAGTTTGATTTGCAAAGGTGGAAGTAGGACCTTATTGGTTGATATCAAACTTGGACTTATGATGTTTTTTTCACCTGGAATTAATTCTTGTCTCAACGGCCAGTCTTTCCTCACATAATGCTCATCTCGAGCCCGACTATTCCACTCACAAATAAAGCACGGATAAGAAGTGTTTCCAGATTGCTGTCCCAGTAATATTGTAAATATCTTAAGTCCCCACAAAGTTCCCACTGGTTTTGATCGTAATTCAATTTTTGCAATAGCAACTCAAAATTATGGTATTCTTCATCTAATACAACAGAATGAGCGACTGGTAAAGGGGCATAAATATTTCCATTATGTAACAAGATAGCTTTTAAGCTTCTTTTTGAAGAATCTATAAACAGTCGCCAATCACTTGCTGTGTATTCTATAAGCTATTCTTGCACTAACCCTTCAATATTATTGCAATAGACTAGATTATTCATTTTAGTAAAATATTTTCTGAAAGGACGTTCTCTCGAACGATAGACAGAAATTTTTGTTCCTGTAGATAGACAATTTTTTTCTTTTAGCCTAGATGCTAAAAGCTCTGATCTATCTTTCGAGAGTCCCAAGTCTCTGCACAGATCACTTAATTCGTTTTGATTAAATGTTTCGGCTTCCGATATATAATTTTCCTCAACATCTGATTCTTCTGTGCTGAAATTTTCTCTTTCTTCGTGTTCGAATGTTTCATCTGGCATATCTTCATCAGTTACCACTTCTTGTCCCAATTCATTAATTTCCATGATATGATCAGAATTTGTTTCAATAAGAACTGGTAAAGTCACAGATGTTACACGTGCATATGAAATAGAATCTTTATTCTTTCGGTTGTACCCTTTCAAGTTTGTTAAGCAGAAGTAACAGTCGGTGGTATGGTCTGTTGGGGGTCTCCATATCACTGGCCGAGAAAATACCTGGTTGTTAATTCTATATAGAACATTGCGGCATTTATGACATATAGATTTTGGTGTGTAAGAGTTATCCAATGAGCTTGTATCAATATGATAAATTTGGTGATATTTTACTTTTAACGAATCTGAAAACATGAATTTCTTTTGTAGAATATACTCCCTACAAATAACACAAAAATTGTCGAGTTTATTGGAACATGACGAATTTCTTGTAGCATTTGACTCTACAGAGGCCAAGTTTCCCACCAATGTAGAGCTACGGTCGCATGATGATGACGCCTGCGGGCCCGCTTTCCCACCCTGACCAGCCGCCGATTCTGGGTTTCCGGGACCCTGTCTCGTAATTTTTTTAGGAATAGTTGCCATGACGGCATAAACGCCGTAACCCAGAGACTTCGCCGGATAGTGAGACAACTCCGTTGCCCACCGTCACCACGTGGAGGTGCCCTGGGTGCAACTACACCTTAATACTGGAGTTTAAAGCGAGACTGAGCTAAATTTATAAAAAAGAAGAGAATAAATAATTTCGCGAGGAATGAAAAAGCATTTTATTGTCAAAGTAAAACTCCAAATATATATACAAAGATACTTAAAATGACCACCGTATATCTTTTGAGTATAAGATCATGCAGGATTTGAACTGAATGATCTGAAAAAATAATAGATGAATTTTTTCAGATTTTTTCCATGATTTTTTTCTCTATTTGACCTTCAAATGGCCTCTGGGAAAAGGCGTAAGGTCAAACAAACTACGGATTCGGACTCGGGGACCTCAAAAACATACGCATACATTTTTTCAGATTTTTCCTACGGTTTTTTCTCTATTTGACCTTCAAATGACCTCTGGGAAAAGGCGTAAGGTCAAACAAACTACGGATTAGGACTCAGGGACCTCAAAAACATACGCATAAATTTTTTCAAATTTTTCCTACGGTTTTTTCTCTATTTGACCTTCAAATGACCTCTGGGAAAAGGCGTAAGGTCAAACAAACTACGGATTCGGACTCAGGGACCTCGAACACATACGCATGAAATTTTTCAGATTTTTCCTACGGTTTTTTCTCTATTTGACCTTCAAATGACCTTGAATCTGATGTGATGAAGGTTAACCAACCCGCTCATCGTAATCAGCGACCCCAAAAACCCCATAAGGACCATACCGCTCCGAGTGTTTGTTTTTAGATTAAATGTTGACCTGTGTTATTATTATATTAATAAACACAAATTCAAAGAAAGAAAAAATAAGGAAACAGGACAAGATTAGTAGTCAATGCAGTAAATACAAAATAAAAATTACACATATGTCAACCCAAATGCCAACCACTCAACTGCTGTTATATGCTTATTCCAGTCTATCATTGTAGAATTCCTCAAGTACATAGTACGCCTTTTTTATAAGTAGGGCCCTAGTCTTTCGTCTAAAGACTCTCTCGCAATTTGATCCTCTCAATTTGAGAGGCAGATGATTATATATTTTTTTGCCATTATAAACAATTGCAGATTTGATCAGCTCCGTTTTCGGGGCCGGCAATGGCAGAACGAACGCTCGCCTAGTGCCGTGCCGGCTGACTGGCATTGCTTCAAGACGATGTTTTTTAAAGATCATGATAGCAGTTTCCAGGATAAATAGGGCACAAAGAGTAAAAATCCCTAACCTCGGAAACAATGGTCGACATGACTCTCGCAACCCAGCTCCCGAAATATATCTGATAGCTCTCTTTTGCAATACAAAAACAGAACTAAAGTGAACTCGGGAGCAGCAAGCCCAGAAACAGATCACATACCTAAAATGAGCCTCAACTAGTGAAAAATAAGAGGTTCTAGCTACATCCAGCCCCAGGCTACTTGCAATAACCCTAAGGGCATAGCAGCCTGAAGAAATTTTGCTGCAGATGTTGCCAATGTGATCCTCAAACCGCAGCGATGAGTCAATTATTAGACCGAGAAATGAATTCTTATCAGCTAAAGAAATTATCTCATTCTCAATATTAACATTCTCTATATTGCATCTAAAGCTCAGAATCCTTGTCTTGGCTATATTGAAGGACAGTTTGTTATCATCACACCAAGCCTTCATCTTAGATAAATCTGCCTGAACATCGGCCCGAAGTCTCCCCACATCCTTACTGTGCCACAAAATTGTGGTGTCATCAGCAAAGATGGTAAATCTGCCAGCCACTGTCAAACGGGGCAGGTCATTAACATAGATCAAAAACAATAGTGGTCCAAGTACAGAGCCTTGAGGGATACCCACACTGATCCCAACCCCCTCCGAGCACTGACCCTTAAAAGTCAGTCCCTGGACTCGGCCCGACAAATACGACCGAAACCAATCTCAAGCTGGCCCCCTGAACCCATAAATGTCCAGCTTTGACAGCAAGATCCCATGATCAACACAATCGAAAGCTCTTGTCAAATCACAAAACACCGCCGCAGCATGTTCACCAGAATTCAATTCGAGATAAAGTCGTTCAAGCAGATTAAAAATTGCATCGTTCGTGCTCCTCGAGGCTCAGAATCCGAATTGCTGCGCACTAAGAAGGTCATGTTTGTTCAAAAAATCAACCATTCTCTTCCCGACCAACCTCTCCACCACTTTCGCCAATGTCGGAAGTAAAGAAATGGGTCTAAAATTTGAAGGGATATTACAATCTCCACCTTTATGCAATGGCACAATCAGAGCCCTCTTCAAACATGCCGGAAAAGAACAAAACAGAATCCAACAAATGCAGTGTGTGTTTGGGAGCGGGGCGCCAAACATGGGAGCAGTATTCCATAGTTGGTTGAATTTGAGCTTTGTAAAGAATTAACAGTTGTTGTGGAGTATAAAGCTTTCTGGTTCGAAATAATATTCCCAACTTTTGAGAAGCTCTCCTTGCTATGTCTGCAACATGATCATGCAAGGGCATATTTACTCCCAAATTAACGCCCAACAAATTGAGTGGCGATGCTAGGGGAATGGAGTGCCCCGGCATGACTATGTCGGGTTCAGCAACGTTAACTATTTTAGGAAAAACTGCCGCCTGGGTTTTTGAAGCGTTAAATTCCACTTGGTTACTGTCACCCCAAGATAGAATTTCTTCCAGGTCTTTGTTAAGTTGAATGACCTTCCGTCTGCGAATATCTGCATAAGTAACCGATGCTCAAGCGTTCAAAGTGAATGATGAGATAAGCGTACTGTCATCTGAAAAGCTGTAGATTGGATTCCTGGTCTTTTACAGCAGATCGTAAATGAGAAAGAGAGTAGGAGACAGTATGGAGCCCTGGGGCACACCGGCTTTGAGAGTAAAGTTGTTAGGAAGAAACCCGTCGATTGTCACTCGTAAATAATGCTCTTTGAGAAAACTTGAAAGTCATAAACAGAAGAGCGTAGTTTAGCCAACAATTCATAGTGTCAAACACGGTCGAATGCCTCGGATACATCAAGAGCGACCGCTCGAGATTCTCCACAGTGTTCAATTGTGTTGATCCAAACATGTGTTACATCAGTTAGAAGATCTCGTATTGATCTATGTTTAGGAAAGTCATATTGATTACAATTATGTGTAGAATTTAATGGTCACACTCGGATTTCGTTTTTCAACAAACGAAATGGATTAGTTCTTGTGCATCATTCCAGAAAATTATCAGTATCTGATAATTTTTTTGTGGAGAAAACACATACCTAAGCCGAAAACAAATTTTGCATTACAGCTTGCATTTCTTACATTACACATTTCATATTTGTAATACGAAATTGAACAAATCTTTATATTATTACGACAATTAATATCTTGATGATAAGCTTTTTAATGAAAGAAAATATCAATTTAGGGTACCAAACCATGAAAAATTAAGAAGATACTTGAAGGTAGAGCCACCGTGAGAATTAAAAGAGTTGTAAATGATGTAGGTTTCAGAATAATCAGGAAAATACTTCAAGGATAAAACATAAACAAGAAATGCCGGTAGGAATCGGACCCACGCCCACGATGTCAGGGTACAAGACTGCGCACACGATGTTTAAAATTGTGTAAACCTGGCCTGCACAATACTACTTTCTGGTTTTGATATGTAAATAACTATTTCCCACTTACATCAGTGTTGTTATAGTTAAAAACGAAGGAGTAATGGATTGAGGAAGTCTCTTCCAAAAAGCTATGATACTATTTGTTAAGGGGCTATACCAGTGTGATAATTTGAAAAAATCGTGTTTTTTTACACATTTCGATGCATCTATATGTATAAAATAAGAGGTCGAAGTATCAAAGTCGACCTGTGTTTATTTTTGAAAATACAGCTGTCGACAGGCACAGCTGCTTGGGGGGCAATAAACTCGTTTTTGGAAGCGTAAGGCGAACTAGAGCAGGTATTAAAATTCCAATGCCGTGACGTCATCACGTAAGTGAAAGTTAAACATCTAATAGTTCAGTGAACTCAAAATAGTCACAAAGGATTATTATTTATGTGTTAAACGTTAGTCATTATTTAAACGCGTTTTTCTCAAAACTGCATTTATTTAAATTTGCTGCAACTGTAACTCGAACACAATTTATTGTATCGACTTAAATTTTTTTTTGCTGTTAAGGATATGTTTTGCCGCACCATGGATTTTTTAATCGGACCAAAAATGTCAATTTGGTATGCAAAAAAACGAACTCTTTTTTGATGAAAATTTTATACTTTTTCTTCTAAACGCCGCAATTCTTACAATTTTCAATATTTTTTAAAATCCATGGTTTGATGGTATGGAAAATTATATCTATTTTAATATCATTTTTATTCCAGGCAATGTAGCGCTACTGTTTTTTCACCTGTCGCGTTACTGGGGCATAAGTCCCGTAAATTTCAATATTTTGGTAGGAAAAAATTTGTGTGTATTCGTAAACAAATAATAAATATGTACCCAAAATTTTAAAACATTTGATGCAGTAGTTTTCTTTAAAAAAATTCTAGAAAAATATCCTTATTTTTAAGAAGTTACCCCTGGTATAGCTCCTTAAAATACTCTTTTGCGCTTTCAGCACGATGCGTCTTGCTGATAACGGTTCTGATGTTTGGATTTTACCCAAATACTTGACTTACTTAACAGTTACAATTAAATGCTTATACAGAAAAGATCAATAATCTAAAAAAATTTCTTTTTTATATACCACAATCACAGTTACTTAATAATATAAGAGACAACTTGCTACTGTAAAAATGTTAAATTCTGAGACACAAAAATAGTTTTTATTTTACATCATAGCTGTAAATAAATAGTTTTAGAGGTGATTCTATTAACATAATAACTTTAACCGATCTCTTAATCTTCAATAACAATCTAGGGTCACTAGAGGAAACTAATTTATAGAAAAAACTAGGTTTATGTTAACAAGGAAAAACTATAAGGAAGCCTAAACGACTTAAAAAAAAACTATATAACTATAAAAGTAGCGAGACATTACTTTAAAAAGAAGGTAACAATTAATTAAAGCGAGGTGTTTTTAAAGTTGAGGCATTTTTTGCCAGGTTGTAGATTAATTTTAGTAAATATCTATAGAAAACTTAAACAAGGGAGATACAGCCTTTTAAAATGTTTAAAAATGTTAATTTCAACACTGCCAACGTTTGTGTTTTACAGTTAAAAAATTTACATTTTATTTTTATTTTAAAAAGCATTTTCTATAAATTTTAGTGCTGGATGACATTTGTTTTCAATTAATGATTATAAAGATGGTTTTTGGAATTGAATGCTTAAAGTTAGATTTGGCGCTTTTATAGAAAAATAATACAACCAAAACTTTAATGTAATAATGCTTGTTGCCGACGCACAGTGATTCGGCAAGAACATGCTAGCGGGACAATATTCATGACGTAATTTCCAGGAACCACTGATAACGACTTGTAAACAACCCCCCCTCCCCCCCCCCCCCCCATTTAACGAATTCCAAGAATTAATTTGTTTATCACCTCATAAAGGTATCTTATCAGGGGGTCAAATAATCCTTATAAGAGAGGTCATTTTCATTTGCAAATCAGTTGCATTTTATGCACACTTGTGATAACATATTTTAAAATTGGTAGCAAAGTGAAACGAGTTTTTTGTGATGGAATATTCTTTTGAAGGTATGTACTCTATTATGACTTATATTTTTTATAAAAAATATGTATACTTTTAGTGTAATATCAATTTGTAAATGTATAGATAAACCCAGCAAATTTTACATTAATTGTAAACTTTAAAAGTAGCAACTTTTTTATCCACATATATCCACCTAGATTTTTCTATATGTAATACCTACAACATTCAGGCATAGATTCATATATATTATAGACCTCGAAAAGGCCCGAAAGTAAAATTATTTTATTTTTTTCAGAACGAGTCGTGACTATGACGAAAATGGAGTTTTTTTGAAGAATGGCTAAAACATGACAAATCTGAATGAAACAGTGGCATTTTTTATTATATAAGTGAAAAATTCAATATGTCTGATGTTTCTGACGATTCTCTAAAACGACTCAAAATGAAAATATCAAGCCTTTCAGCAAAATTCAATCAAAAGTGGACTTCTTTAAAGTGTAACAAAGAAATCCGGAATCGAAATAAAGATGTGTGTTAACCAGCCGTGCACTTCAACATCATTAGCGGCTCTTTCCGTAGGGCGACCCAGAAAATCATTTGAAGACTCATCAACGAAAACGAAGAGACGGAGAGTAGAAGATCTTTTGGAATCGCGAAGTGCAAGTGAGCTTATTACAGCAGCTGAGTTAGCTACTCGAAAAGAAGGGCATCGAAGTGTTGCTAAACACATCCATAACGTCGCGGTCAATGAAACTAGAGAAAAGAATAAGTGTTCTGAACAAAGTCGGCAGTTAACACCAGACGAAGCTTTAGCTTATTATGTGGACTCGAAATCGACTTCTCACTCATATAAACAAACAAGAAAATGGTCAATGAAAGCGGGACATCAAGTGTATCCATCGTTTTATAGTTTAGGTAAGTCCAAAGCTTCTTGTTGTCCTTCTGACGAATATATTTCTGTGACTGAATCTCGAGCTGAAATTAAACTTCACGCGATTTTGGATAAAACGGCTGAACGACTAGTTAAAGCTCAGACGGAAGTCATTAGAAGTGTGTTACCTCGTTCATATTATACGTTGGTAAGCAAATGGGGCTGTGATGGGAGTTCGGGGCATAGCACGTATAAGCAGAAATTTGAGAACACTAACGCTACAGACGAATTTTTGTTCGTATACTCATTTGTCCCTTTGAGACTGCTTGATGGCGAAACTGTGATCTGGCAAAATCCAAGAACTTTATGTTGCCATCCTATTAAGTTTATTTTTGCCAAGGAGACAAAAGAGTTTACGAAAGAAGAAACTTCTAAAATTTTAGATGAAGTAAGTCAGCTTCTTCCAACATTATGTAACGTTGCTGGATCTCAAATCTCTGTTAAACACGATTTGTTGTTGACAATGACTGCTGACAAAGTGTGCAATGCCTTAACAGACATAAGTTCAACACAAAAGTGTTATATTTGCGGTGCCACCCCCTCTACTATGAACGAGGAGTCAAAGAAATATCCCAGCAACGAAGAACGCCTTGCATTTGGTTTATCTACTTTACATGCATGGATCCGCACGTTTGAATGTTTGCTTCACATCAGCTATCGTTTAGAAATAAAAAAGTGGCAAGTCAGGGGAGATAATGACAAAGCTATTGTGAAGCAACGCTCACAAGAGATACAAAAAGTGTTTAAAGATCGTATGCGTCTCATTGTAGATAAACCAAAACCTGGGTATGGTAACAGAAACGATGGAAACACAGCACGTAGATTTTTTTCCAAAACTGAATTGAGCAGCGAAATTACAGGATTAGACGTAAACCTTGTTTGTAGATTTCATGTAATTTTAAGAACTTTTTCATCGGGATATGACATAAATTATATCGAATTCGAAAAGTTTTGTGTTGATACTAGAAAATTATACCTTGATCTGTATTCGTGGTATTCCATGCCCGTTACTGTGCATAAAATTCTTGTACACAGCGCGGAAGTTATAAAGTCTTTTCTTCTTCCCATTGGACAACTCTCCGAAGAAGCCCAGGAGGCAAGAAATAAAGACTGTCGTAGATTCCGTGAACGGCACACCAGGAAGCGGTCACGTATTGCCACAAATACAGATCTTTTGAGAATGCTTTTAATTACGTCTGATCCTGTTATCAACTCGTATAGAGAATTACCGCGAAGAAAATTTACTTCTTTGCCATCCGAGGTTCTGCAGTTGATTATCCCACCTTCATTGCCATCCGAAACACCATCAGTAAGTCATCATCACGAATTAAATGAGGAGGATTATTTACTCTCTGAATATTCTACCGAATGGGAGAGCGGTGATGACGACTCATCTGATGGTGATTAGTAGGTTTAAGTATTTTTTTATTGTAATTATTATTCTTATTGTATTGTGTATTGTAGTTGCTTATAATTCATGCCTTAGTATATAAGTTATTTAATATTATATTTCTTTTACTTATACACCTTGTTATTGTAAATAATTGATATATAGATACTGTTATTGTGCTAATTTATTTTAAAAGAAATAATATTTTGTAAATTAATAAATGTGGGTACTATCATTATGATTTTTATTTTTTTCCTAGAAATTTCTTTGTAAACAAACATGATTGTGCTTTTCACACATAATGAGTAGGTAGACGTATGTAGCTAATTAAAGAACAATTAGCGACAATAGTGAACAAATGAGACACATTAGTAAACCACTTCCGTCTTGCAGCTACATATTTCGATTAATACACATACAGTACACATTTTTTCAACTTTTTTTTTTCTTAAAATAGCTTAAGATACCTGGAATATACATAAACAATTGAAATAAGTGAAGAAATAATATTGTCCCGCTAGCTTGTACTAGTCGAGACACTGTGCGACGCAGCAACATTACCAGGACGGGAGTATGTAATTTTTGTATTACGAATATCCAGTAATTGTTAACAATTAATAGACATTTGTAATCAAGAGAAACACCATTTTACAACACTAGGCGCAGGGAAGATGTTTATGATAATCAGAATTTGGTGGGACTAGTACCACTAACTAAAACAGACAATTAATTCTGCCAAATTGTAGTTGCTATAAACATCGTCCCTACGCCCTTTTGTTTAAAATATGTATATAATGATTATATTCAGTGAATACTAGACCTAACTAAAAATAATGTTCCAACCTAAAATCATCAGTTTAATTTTACTACTTATAGAAATAGGCTGTAAATAAAATACTACATAATTCTGTTTGTTTTACATACCCAAAATATATGATTAAATTTTGCTGATAAGTTTATTACTATTTACCTGCAGTACGATCTGTTAACAAACTTTCTAAATCCGGATCGTTCTTCCCAAAATCTTTTCCTTGAATAAAAGGAATTAATTCATCCTCTGCTAAGATACCTAAAAAAATTTACTCGTAAAGATGACGTTTGGTGAATTTCTTAATTATAAAATTAATAACTGCAATCTTTTTTTATGTTTTTAAACGGTAGACGGGTTCAGCAACCATTTATATATTTTCTGTGTATTTGTCGTTGGTTTGTATTTGTGTTCTCCGGCATGATATAAAAAACAGTTCCACAGATTTTAAAGAAATTGCACAAAGCAGGTCTTAGGTTAGGTCATAAAGACTTATAAGCCTCATATGTCCTAAAAAAACCATATCACTAAAATAAGCGAATTTAAACATTCTTTCACCAACAGGAGACTTCTACCTCTATGTAGACTACTTCACGTATTTAAACAATTATTTTAACAGCAGAAAGCTCATATACAGTGGCGTGCAAAAGTTTTCGGCCAGTGACATTTCGTACTCTAATTTATTAAAAAAAAAAGACTAATGATTTTTAATCATTATGAGATGTGAGTATGAGATATAGGAAACAAAATAATACGAGGCTGGTTTGAAAAGTCCGTGCAAAGTCCGAGAGATGGCACCACCGGCGCGTATCGAGGTCATGTTTAGTTAGTAGCATCTCTTGAATGAAGGCACACCAAGTTTCAGCCATATTGGTCTATTTCTTTGTGTTTGGCATTCGTGTGAATCAAGGAAGTCGAGTGATTTTCAAGAAATGGACGAAAAAGAATTTAGTGTGGTGATTAAATATTACTTTATGAAAGGCAAAACGCCTCAGGAGACTAAAGAGAAGCTTGATAAACATTATGGTGACTCTGCACCTTCGATTAGAACAGTTTATAAGTGCTTTCAAAATTTTCGGACTGGCCATATGGGCACAAGTGACGCTGAACGTTCTGGACGGCCTGTGGAGGTTACGACTCCAGAAATCATTGATCAAATCCATGATATGGTGATGGATGACAGAAGAGTTAAGGTGCGTGAGATTGCTAGTGCTGTGGGCATCTCGACTGAACGGGTACATAATATTTAGCATAAACATTTGGACATGAGAAAGCTATCCGCAAGATGGGTGCCGCGATTGCTCACGCTTGACCAAAAACGGAATCGTGTGAAGTGTTGCAAGGATGGTTTGCAGCTGTTCCAGAAGAATCCGGAGGACTTTAAGCGTCGTTTCGTCACTGTGGATGAAACATGGATACATTACTATACTCCTGAGACCAAACAACAATCTAAACAATGGGTTACCAAGGAGGAATCTGCACCAAAAAAGGCGAAGACCGTTCCTTCGGCCGGAAAGGTTATGGCGACTTTGGGATTCGCAAGGGATAATCCTTATCGACTATCTGGAAAAGGGTAAAACTATTACAGGTGAATATTATTCATCGTTATTGGACCGTTTGAAAACCGAGCTGCAAGAAAAACGCCCGCGATTGGCCCACAAGAAAGTCCTTTTCCATCACGACAACGCACCAGCACACACCTCAGCAGTTGTGGTCGCAAAATTAATGGAAATAGGATTCCAACTCGTTTCACATCCCCCCTATTCTCCAGTCTTGGCTCCCTCGGACTACTATTTGTTCCCCAATTTGAAGAAATGGCTGGCGGGACAAAGATTTTATTCAAACGAGGAGGTGATTGCAGACACTAATGGATATTTTGCAGACTTGGACAAATCCTATTATTCGGAAGGGATCAACAAACTAGAACATCGTTGGACGAAGTGTATAAGCCTAAAAGGAGACTATGTCGAAAAATAAAAAAGGTTTACCCCAAACACATAAGTAGTTTTTATTTTTGCACGGACTTTTCAAACCAGCCTCGTATAGTAAAAGAATATTATTTATGTTTGTGAATATATTCTTATATTTATATGTGCAAAAGTTTCCGACCACTTTGTACTACGAGAAAAATTAATAGTCCATATGCTCTATAATAGACTTAGATTTTTATGTTAATATTTTGTAGCCATACCCTTTGCAGCAATAACAGCCGCACAACGATGTGGCATTGACTCAATTAATCGATTAATACAAGCAGGTGAAATTTTATCCCATTCTTCCTTCAATGATTTAAATAATGCGGCTTTATTTGAATATGTATGCTTTCGAACTTGACGATCTAGCGTTTCCCATAAGTGTTTTTATTGGGTTCAAGTTCGGTGATTGAGATGGCCAGCTTAAAACTCTCACATTTGAAAGAGAAAACCACTGTTTTAACAACTTGGATGTATGTTTGGGGTTATTCTCCTGATGAAATATCCAATTCTGTTTGTTTTCTAAAATGTCCTTCTAAATATCAGCGTTCATATTTCCGTTGATCACGATTAATAGACCGACTCCTTGTGCAGAGAAAATTCCCCAAACTATCACACTTCCTCCACCGTGTTTTACAGTAGGAATTTGGTACCAAACATCATTTCTCGCACCAATAGGACATCGTACATGTTGTCTACCATCGCCTCCAAAAAGATTAAATTTAGATTCGTCTGAGGAAGCTACTTTTTTCCAATCTTTGATTGTCCAATTTAAGTGATCTTTGGCAAATTGTAATCGGACCTTCTTATTCTTTTTACTGATTAATGGTTTTTTAATACCTATACGGCCAAAAAGTCCCACATCATGTGGTCTTCGTGTCAGTACTACGACTAACATTAGCTAGGTTTTCATCCTTTAGCTCGCGTGCAATTTCGGCAGCAGTTTTCTTGACATCCGCAGTTGATTTGCGTTTAATGATACGATCTACTTTTTTAGACGTTTTTCTTGGTCTTCCACTACACGAACGATCTTTTAAACCATATCCACAACGGTATTTTACAATAATATCGTTCACGGTTGATTTACCTATCGATAATAATAAAACAATCTCACGAGACTTTCCTTCTTTTGAAAATTTTATTACTCTCTTGCAAATTTGGATTTGCATATGCCGAGCCATGTTTATGCTCCCATGACCTTTTATGAACTAAATGTGAACATTAAACGCGCTATTATTCGTAAATACGTGTTTGAATATCCTACTGCGTCAATGTATATTATGTGGCCGGACACTTTTGCACATATAAATATGAGAATAATAATAATAAATATATTCACAAACATAAATAATATTCTTTTACTATATTATTTTGTTTCCTGTATCTCATACAGTACAATCTCACAAATTCGAACCGTCCAGAAATTAGAACCGGCCATTTCAATGTATTGGACGCTCTGAAATTAGAACCTGTGGTTCTAATTTCGGGAAGTGTTGTTTTTTTTGGTTTTTATTTCCACTAGAAAATATTTTTTTTCTATGATTTTGAACTAAATAGGCGAAAAAACCAAATTAAACGCTCTAAAATTAGAACAGGGGGTTCTAATTTCGGGAAGTTTTTTTACTTTTTTTTTGTATTTTCACTACAAATTATTTTTTTTCGCTCATTAAAGTAAAAATAAAACGGGGAATCACCGAGTTATTCGTGGTGTGTACAATTCGGTCATATGCGTGTGAAATTTGATATGCTTGTACAAATTTGGGTCAGTTGATGACTGAAGGTCAAAGTGAAGTGTTCATACGTGTGAAAGTTGTATCCAGTTTAAATAAATCAAAACAAACAAACAAGTATTACTGATTTTATGTTAAAAACCAATTAAATACCTAATAATTAAAAAACTTTTTAAAAGTTTTTCTATGAATTTAATATGTTCAATTAATTAAATGTTAATAAATAAAAACTGTTTTGTGTTAAAATAAAGCTTACATAACTAGTTTTATTATAATTTTACCATTTTCTGTAAAAAAAAATGTCCAGAAATTCGAACTTTTCAGAAATTCGAACTGCCCGGTGCACAAAGTGGTTCTAATTTGTGAGATTCTACTGTACTCACATCTCATAGAGAGAATAGAGAGAGGGGTAGGGAGGGAGAGAGAGGGAGGGGATAGGGGAGAGGGGGAGGGGAGAGAGGGAGGGGGAGAGAGCGAGAGGGGAGAGGGAGAGAGAGAGAGCAAATAATTTCGAAAAAATTGAATTGAACGAAAATTATCGCGAGTGCATTATTATAAAAATTTTAAGGGCATCAGTTTTCAGTAAAAATCGAAAAAAATTTTGTTAGAAACTCATTTGGGATGTGTTTTGTGGCGTTATTGTTCATTTTATACGTCCGTAACAAAAATTTTTTATTTTAAAACCAATGCAACATACAGAACACTAATTGCGTAAGTCCAACTTGCACTTGACCGCTTATTTAAATTTAAAGTGGGCCAAATCATATATTTTAGAAAGAATGTAATTTATTAATGTATGATGAAGCTTTTAATAATACTAATACTAAACAAATAAAGCTCCTTATCCACTAAATCGAACACAATATAATTAACAGATTTATAATATATGAATGTAAAGAAGCCAAGGACAAAGATAAAAAAAATAACCCATTGAAAACGAAATCCTGCATCAAACTATTCTGGTGATTTTTTTTCTTAATTTTGAGCTCATTAATTTGACACTAAAAACTAACAAAAAATATATACTTACATTTCGGTGTACTCAAAGTAGTGATAAATGTCCTGATCTTCATAGCAACTGGTTCTGGTAACATTTTAAAACAGACAGGTAAAAAGAACGTTATAAGAAATAAAAGGTAACTTAAGATATGTCCGGAAAGACTTGATGATACCATTCGAAGTATTAGAAAAAATAGAGCCATTGAGGAGGAAAACTGAAATAAAGAAATTACATTATAGAAGGACAACAAAATCGTTTAATAACACAGGGCAACAAAAAAATATTTTTGTTTTGGTGCCTCTACTTTTTTAGATACATCAACTTATCTACCAATGTGGTTTTTATTCAGTATATTCATTTATGAGAGTTCTAAAATTATTATATATTCATTAATGTAGGTACAATGGTTTTATTGTCAGTCTGTAATTGAGTAAATTCCAGGTAAATCTATAAATAGTGGAACCATTGCCTATCAGGTACCTGAACTGACCCTTTTAATCACCTAACTCGGGTAAGTCTCGTCAGTTTGTGCGTTCTTACTAATGAGAGTAGATCGAATTCGGCGTGTTATTTTATGTTAAGAAAAGAGTGTTTTTGTGTTATTGAACAGAATTAAAATGAGTTCAGGTTCCAGTTCAAGAAGTTGTGTAAATCAACCTGATGTGTTTTGCTATATATGCGGAGAATGCATGTTTCAACAAAACAGACAAACTATTACTGACTTTGTAAAGCGAGCGTATCTTGGATACTTTGGAGTTAAGCTTGGTGATCAGGACAAAACGTGGGCCCCGCATCTCGTATATAAAACTTGTACAGAGCATTTACGGCAGTGGACTACCGGGAAAAGAAAATGTCTAAAATTCGGCGTACCAATGGTTTGGAGAGAACCAAAAAACCACTTCAATGATTGTTATTTCTGTTTAGTAAATACTAATGGAATCAATCGAAATAACCGCAGTAAGTGGACTTATCCCAATTTAGACTCGGCAATACGCCCTATCCCGCACTCAGATGAAATACCGATTCCAACATTTCATCAGCTACCATATATCTCTGATGACGAATATTTTCCCTCTTATCGCTCTTCTGATGCTAATAAAAGTTCTGATGCTAATGAAACTAACAGTGACTATGAGGGGACGTCATCAGTTCCTCAACGCTTCAATCAAAATGAATTAAATGATCTCACCAGGGATCTCAATTTATCGAAAAAAGCTTCTGAAGTACTGGCTTCTAGGTTGAACGACAAAAATTTACTGGAACAAGGAACCAAAATTACCTTTTACCGTACAAGAGAAAAAGATCTGCTACCATTCTTTTCTCAAGAAGACAATCTTGTATTTTGTCACGAAATTAGGGGACTCGTGAAAGAAATGGGACTTTCTGAATATATTCCAGATGATTGGCGCCTATTTATTGACAGTTCAAAGCGAAGTTTAAAATGTGTCCTTCTACATAATGGGAATAAATATGGTTCAATACCACTAGCTCACTCAACGAAACTGAAAGAAGAATATAAATACCATAGCTTTGATCTTGCAGAAGATAAAGTATTACGAACATCAATGGATGATTTGTGTAGACTTAAAAATGGTAAACTTTCTTCTTGGGCAGCAAAGTGGTTACACGAAATATCCGTGTTTCTTGTGCCTCTGGGATAGTAGGGACAAAACACACCACTGGGTTAGAAAAGATTGGCCTCAGAGAGAAAACATGGACGTTGGGGAAAAGAATGTCATTAACGACGCTTTGGTTGAAAGAGAAAAAATCATACTTCCTCCGTTACATATAAAGTTGGGCTTAATCAAGCAATTTGTAAAGGCTCTTGATAAGAATGGGTCTTGTTTTGCATATATAGGGGTAAAAATGCATCAGTTGAGAACAGAAAAACTCAAAGCAGGGGTATTTGACGGCCCACAAATAAGACAATTAATTAAGGATCCTGCCTTCATAAATTCAATGAATCAACTAAGTTGGGAATGTGGAATCTTTGGCACAATGATACTACTCAGTATATATCACCACTACACCAAACACTTTATTTTTGCGCTCGACGCGCGTTTCGCTAACCATGTTAGCTTCATCAGGAGCGATGATTGACTAGTGATTTAGTCAATCATCGCTCCTGATGAAGCTAACATGGTTAGCGAAACGCGCGTCGAGTGCAAAAATAAAGTGTTTGGTGTAGTGGTGATATATACTGAGTAGTATCAATGAATCAAGTTGAACGAGAAGCTTGGACATCATTTGTTGCAGTTGTAGAAAATTTTCTAGGCAAACATAAAGCTCAAAACTATGTTGAAATGGTTAACAAGATGCTTAATAGTTTCAAATCCTTAGGGTGCAATATGAGTATTAAAATACACTATTTACACAGCCACTTAGACCGTTTTCCAGAAAATTTAGGAGACATGAGTGAGGAACAAGGTGAAAGATTTCACCAAGATATTAAAGTTATGGAGGACCGCTACCAAGGAAGATGGGACATGCACATGATGGCAGATTACTGCTGGAGTTTAAAAAGGGACTGTTTAAAAAAAACATTCAAGAATGTCGCGGAAAAGAAGCTTTCCAAGTGTTGAGTGACTATTTCATTTCTTCAATGTTTTTTTTTGTTTGTAAGTACGACATAATATTGTATTTTGTATAACTAAAATAAAAATTTCGTATCTACTTTTGTTTACTACACTTACGGATTTGAATTACAATAATGTAACTTATATTTCTCTAAAATTGTATATCTTAAAAATTTGAGCTCCTAGGTACAAATGAATACGTTATTTGAATTCAGGACATCAAATTGATATAGAATCAGCTCAAAAAACCTCGACACCAAAACAGCTGTTCCCCTGTGTAATTATTGAACTAATTCTGGCTTTACTTAGTGAAACTCCGTAACTAATAAGCATATGGTAAGTTAAACACTTGTTTACTAAATTCCTCTTTAATGAACCAATCAAAAACTTAACAAATTTTCGACATGTTTTGCTATAACTGTAGCTTTTTCAAAAATGTATAACTCTTAGTCGTTTGATAATTCACAAGTTTTGAATTGAATAGTCATCTAGATGATTTCTAATGATGAGATATTAATTAAAAAACAATAATAAGATATTACATATTACATTAGCCGTGCCCGCGCACAGTGGGGAAAAACGAAAAATCGTGTTTCAAAATTGTCTAGAGCCTTCAATTTTGGTTCGATTTGGACGATTTTTTTTTAAATTGAAGCTTATTAAATTCCGAACCAAGTTGTCGGAGCCGATTTTGCAATTAAACTTTTGTTTCAAAATGGCAGACGTTGGTTTCTGATTATATAGCGACTGAGACACAGAAAACGCTTACAGTTTCAAACCAAGTTGTGCTAAAATGCGTGTATGTATGTTTTTTTATGTCGCAGATAATATATCTAATATCACAGTTACAAGATTAATAATAATGAACTCAAAATGGCTGCCATGAACAATAAAAGTATTATAAATATGAATAAACGTACCATTATTATTTTATATCCATAACATTTGCCTAAATAATTTCTTTAAGGTTGTTAATTATAAATATGTTTCAACAATTGACTTAAAATGACAAATCAAGTATGACGGATGCCAAAATTGAATCGAGCAAGAAAGTTTCTCTGTGGCATTTAGACTGTGGCAGTCAGATCATTCAAGTTATTCAAGTTTAGTTGCGGGATTTAAATTTTCATGCAGTTATTGCTAGAATATTGCTGCTGTAAATTTTAAGTATCGTAGACAATTTTCTAGCAGATACAAAAAACAGCGATACACGCAGAAAAGGACAGCTCACACAGCTAGAAAATGGCTACAACAGCTAAAACGTTTTGTTAAAATAGGGACAGCTAAATATTTTATGTAAGAGTAAGTTAAGGTTAGACATATTTATTTTCTTATTTTTCTAGTCTATTCCTATAATTCAGTAGTTCTGTATATGTACTAAAGGGTTTTCTCATTAATAAAGATTACACAGGGCAACAAAAAAATATTTTTGTTTTGGTGCCTGGGATTTTAGAGCTGATTTTAACTATATTTGGGACGCTAAATCTATACATGCAATCCGTTTTTCTCTATCAGCTCTACTTTTTTAGATACATCAACTTATCTACCAATGTGGTTTTTATTCAGTATATTCATTTATGAGAGTTCTAAAATTATTATATATTCATTAATGTAGGTACAATGGTTTTATTGTCAGTCTGTAATTGAGTAAATTCCAGGTAAATCTATAAATAGTGGAACCATTGCCTATCAGGTACCTGAACTGACCCTTTTAATCACCTAACTCGGGTAAGTCTCGTCAGTTTGTGCGTTCTTACTAATGAGAGTAGATCGAATTCGGCGTGTTATTTTATGTTAAGAAAAGAGTGTTTTTGTGTTATTGAACAGAATTAAAATGAGTTCAGGTTCCAGTTCAAGAAGAAGTTGTGTAAATCAACCTGATGTGTTTTGCTATATATGCGGAGAATACATGTTTCAACAAAACAGACAAACTATTACTGACTTTGGAAAGCGAGCGTATCTTGGATACTTTGGAGTTAAGCTTGGTGATCAGGACAAAACGTGGGCCCCGCATCTCGTATGTAAAACTTGTACAGAGCATTTACGGCAGTGGACTACCGGGAAAAGAAAATGTCTAAAATTCGGCGTACCAATGGTTTGGAGAGAACCAAAAAACCACTTCAATGATTGTTATTTCTGTTTAGTAAATACTAATGGAATCAATCGAAATAACCGCAGTAAGTGGACTTATCCCAATTTAGACTCGGCAATACGCCCTATCCCGCACTCAGATGAAATACCGATTCCAACATTTCATCAGCTACCATATATCTCTGATGACGAATATTTTCCCTCTGATCGCTCTTCTGATGCTAATAAAAGTTCTGATGCTAATGAAACTAACAGTGACTATGAGGGGACGTCATCAGTTCCTCAACGCTTCAATCAAAATGAATTAAATGATCTCACCAGGGATCTCAATTTATCGAAAAAAGCTTCTGAAGTACTGGCTTCTAGGTTGAACGACAAAAATTTACTGGAACAAGGAACCAAAATTACCTTTTACCGTACAAGAGAAAAAGATCTGCTACCATTCTTTTTCTCAAGAAGACAATCTTGTATTTTGTCACGAAATTAGGGGACTCATGAAAGAAATGGGACTTTCTGAATAAACGAGAAGCTTGGACATCATTTGTTGCAGTTGTAGAAAATTTTCTAGGCAAACATAAAGCTCAAAACTATGTTGAAATGGTTAACAAGATGCTTAATAGTTTCAAATCCTTAGGGTGCAATATGAGTATTAAAAAACACTATTTACACAGCCACTTAGACCGTTTTCCAGAAAATTTAGAAGACATGAGTGAGGAACAAGGTGAAAGATTTCACCAAGATATTAAAGTTATGGAGGACCGCTACCAAGGAAGATGGGACATGCACATGATGGCAGATTACTGCTGGAGTTTAAAAAGGGACTGTTTAAAAAAAACATTCAAGAATGTCGCGGAAAAGAAGCTTTCCAAGTGTTGAGTGACTATTTCATTTCTTCAATGTTTTTTTTTTTTTGTAAGTACGACATAATATTGTATTTTGTATAACTAAAATAAAAATTTCGTATCTACTTTTGTTTACTACACTTACGGATTTGAGTTACAATAATGTAACTTATATTTCTCTAAAATTGTATATCTTAAAAATTTGAGCTCCTAGGTACAAATGAATACGTTATTTGAATTCAGGACATCAAATTGATATAGAATCAGCTCAAAAAACCTCGACACCAAAACAGCTGTTCCCCTGTGTTATTATTACTCTTACAAAATACACGCAGAGAAATGCTAAAATAGGGACAGTTAAATATTTTGCTGCATTAGCCACTGTTTAGCAACAGCAGCACTTTTTTGCTACAACAGCAAACAATGTGGCTAGTGCAGCAAAATATTTAGCTGTCCCTATTTTAACAAAACGTTTTAGCTGTTGTAGCCATTTTCTAGCTGTGTGAGCTGTCCTTTTCTGCGTGTATCCCTGTTTTTTGTATCTGCTAGAAAATTGTCTACGATAAAATTTACAGCAGCAATATTCTAGCAATAACTGCATGAAAATTTAAATTTCCCAACTAAACTTGAATAACTTGAATGATCTGACTGCCACAGTCTAAATGCCACAGAGAAACTTTCTTGCTCGATTCAATTTTGGCATCCGCCATATTTGATTTGTCATTTTAAGTCAATTGTCGAAACATATTTATAATTAAAAACCTTAAAGAAATTATTTATGCAAATGTTAAGGATATAAAATAATAATGGTACGTTTATTCATATTTATAATACTTTTATTGTTCATGGCAGCCATTTTGGGTTCATTATTATTAATCTTGTAACTGTGATATTAGATGTATTATCTGCGACATAAAAAAACATATATACACGCATTTTAGCACAACTTGGTTTGAAACTGTAAGCGTTTTCTGTGTCTCAGTCGCTATATAATCAGAAACCAATGTCCGCCATTTTGAAACAAAAGTTTAATTGAAAAATCGGCTCCGATAACTTTGTTCGGAATTTAATAAGCTTCAATTTAAAAAAAAAATCGTCCAAATCGAAGCAAAATTGAAGGCTCTAGACAATTTTGAAACACGATTTTTCGTTTTTTTTTCGCCACTGTGCCGCGGCTCTGCTCGCGTGGACTTGATTCACTATTATCGTCCCTGCTTATTCCTTATGTTACCTAACGTAATAAAATATATCCTATAACCTGGCCAGAGAGCATATATATGAATTAAAAAAAAAAACGTGAGTCAGATAAATGGTTCTCGAGTTATAAGCGCACTTACCCGACAGACAGACAGAGAGACGTTGCATTTTATATGTATTATTATAGATACAGATATAAAGGGTGTCCCAAAATTCACGCAAGAAGTAATTTTGATAGAAAACACAGGTTTTTAATTAAAAATTGTAATTTTTTTTATTGATTCATAAATTATACAGTATAGAGTTATGTATGGGGTAAATGGTCTCCACGGCTTTGCTGGAACATACGCACTCTTTTGTCGAAATTTTCCATGACCGTTTTGCATAAATGTGGCTGAATTTCGTTGATACGGCACTTAATTTCCTCCTTCAAGTCGTGGGTGGTCGTGGGCTTGCTGGCCTAAACCAGGGGTGCTCAAACTTGAACTGCTGGCGATCTACCTCAATATTGTTAGACTACGACCGATTGACTCTGAGAGGCTGCAAGTAAGTGTGATGCAGGATTGTCGTCTAGGTAGGGTGTATCGTGGCATAGATATTAGTTTTCCGCACAATATGCATTTTTTTAGTCAAAGTAAGTGTAGGTCTGCTCTAAAATGTCAATGAAAAAACTCATAATTATTCAAAATTGCGAGTTTATTGGTTCTTACAAAACAAACGAGTTCTAGTGTCTAAACTTAACTAAGGAGTGACTTTGGATGTTGAAGCGTGGCACTGCATGTCCTCAGCATACTTTTCATAAGATGGTACGTAATTACCGAGTGCTAATCGCAAGCATGATGACATATGTTCGTCAGTTAGTCGATTGCGATATTTTGACTTAATTATCTTCATTTCAGAAAATGCAGACTCGCACAAGTAAGTTGACCCAAACATTGCCGTCAGGTGAAGGGCGATTTGCCTTAGATTCGGATATTTATCTTCAGATATAAAACACCAGAATTTTGTATCAGATGCTGTGGCATTGAGATGTATATCTGATATAATCTGCACTAACTCATTTTCAACAGAACATGAGTCCATGTTAAACTGACTTGCTATTTCAGTAGCTAATTCCTCAATGTTTTTACACGAAAAAGCATAACTCATAAATGATGCGATATTTGCCAATTTACTGAAATCATAAAAACGTATTTCGAATTGGCCCAAAATATTTGATAATTCTGCCTCATAAATATCATAATTCAACTGAGGAATCCTTGCTTTCAAAGACGGAAAATTTTTCAGATCCTTTCTTTTCAGTTGATCTATCATAAGTTGCAATTTACTTTTGAATGCGTTTATTGCGCTAATCATCTCAATAATAGTTTTTCCTTTACCTTGAAGCTCCAAATTAATGGTGTTTAAATGCATTGTGATGTCTGTCAAAAATGCCAAATCAGTCAGCCATTTTCCGTTTTTCAGCATCTGAGTGTCATCACCTCTTTCGTCCAGAAAAGCTGTTATTTTGGGCAATAATTCTTGAAACCTTTCTAGGAATTTTCCGCGACTCAACCACCTGACGTCCGTGTGAAGAACTAAATCAGTGTGTTCAGCTGACTCACTATCTTCCAACCGCAATTTAAAGAGCCGTCGTTGCAAGCTACGTGCACGAATAGAATTCACAATTTTTATTGCAATGCCCATAATCTCCTCCATGTTTAGAACTTTTGAACACAAAACTTGTTGATGTATAATGCAATGGAAGGAGAAAAATGAAGGGAAATCATCATTAGCTCGACACAATGCCACAAAACCGTTTTTGTTTCCAGTCATTGCTGGTGCTCCATCGGTTGTAATGCACACTAGTTTATATATTGGTAGCTTGTAATTTGTTACAAAATTGAAGAAAACGTCACATATATCTTCGCCACGGGTCTTTCCTTTCAGAGGAATCATTATCAAAAACTCTTCCTTAGCCGACATGTCATTGAATACCATTCGAATAAAAATACACAGCTGGGCAGTGTCTGTCATATCGGTGGATTCGTCGAACTGTAAAGAAAAGTATGTTTTAGTTTATCTGCCATGTCCTGACTCATGACTTCAACACGCCTTGTGACGGTCGGACGAGATAACTGAAGTTCTCTAATAGCAGACATAATCTCTGTTTTATTTTTAAAATCTCCAAATAAAGTCTCACCCGCTTCAATAAATGCTTCCTTCACAACCAATCCATCATCAAATGGTTTCTTGTGTTTCGCCAATATATGAGATATTTTAAATGACGCGATCGTTGCAGCTTTTGATTGTTTGGCTGGTCTTGTGAACATGGTTTGTTCTTTTTTTAAACAAATTACGCACTTTTCGTTTTCTTAATTCACTCTGTGATGGAAAATCCTTTTCATAGTTTTTATGAACCGTTTTATGATGCCTCTCTAAGTTCCCACGCTTAGGTATTGCAACTGACGCACGGCAAATGAGACAAATGCACTTATCCGTTACCATACAAAAGAAAAATTCTTCCTCCCAATCGTTATTAAAATGATAAGTTTTACTTTTCTTCGCCGCACTCATTTTGGACTATTTATTAATAAACTTTGTATCGATGTATCGCCTTCAAGTTACAACTCAGACTGACTCCTATTCCTGCAGGCGCAATATTTATATCGGCGCGAACGAAGTCTCAAATGTTCCCGTCAAACACGCCGCCCGAAGTTTCTAGAAAAATCGGCGGGAATCAAAAACGCGGCTTTTCTTTGACAAGTACCGCGCGTTCCTTTGATAAAGTCGCCTTTTGCCGCTAGCAGGGGGTTATTACGATAAAAGAAAGTGATGAGGGGGTTATTCTGGCCTAATTGTGGATCGAATAAAATTTTAGTAGTTTATTCATTACATTTTGTTTTAATTACCTAAAACAAAATCTGTGAATAGTTCTATATCTGAATTTTTTTCTCGAAATCGACTCAAAAAGCACTCGCGATCGACCGTTTGAGCACCCCTGGCCTAAACCTTAGACTTTAAAAAACCCCAAAGAAAAAAGTCCAACGGCGTTAAATGCATGATCTGGGCGACCGATTCTGATCACCAACACGGCCAGGAAATGACTCGTGCAGTAATTGAATTGTTTCTCGGGCTGTATGGCATGTGGTACCGTCTTGTTGAAATCACATGTCGTCCACATCCATATTTTGCAATTTAGGCACAAAAAACTGGATTATCATATCGCGATAACGATCACCGTTAACTGTTATTGCCTGGCCAACCGCATTTTCGAAGAAGAATGGTCCGATGATGCCTCCAGCCCAAAATCCGCACCAAACAATGACACGTTGTGGATGCATTTGTCTCGCAACAGTCACGTGTGGATTATCTGAACCATGTGTACCATAACATTGCCATTTAATTTTATTTTCCTAGCTTTAAAAGTTACTCAGATATAACGCTTTGAAATAAAATCATCATCGGACAGTTTTTTTTTTAAATATCTCCACGACTAACCGAGACAGAGAAGTAATATCTACAGAATGTTCAGATTGAGTTTGATCAAAAGTCTCGCGACAAAAGATCGTCAATCAAAGAATTTGTAGAATGCTGAGAATGCCAGAACTGGTACAACCTTTGTTCCTTTGGCAAATTTGAGCAAACTTCGCTCTCCTCATTTGCAAACTACTTCTTGAACCAACAAGATTTAAATTAAAATCAAATTAGCTCTTAGGCTTCTTCGCCTAACTGATGAGACCCGGAAAGGTCGAAAGCATCCAAAATCCACCTACATTGTGTAGTACATGTAGGTGGATTTTGGATGCTTTCGACCTTTCCGGGTCTCATCAGTTAGGCGAAGAAGCCTAAGAGCTAATTTGATTTTAAGTAATATCTTCTGTACCAACTACTATTAGCCTCCTCTACATTATAGCATAGGTTACGATATAGATTCCTATCAGGGGCAGTGTCGCCATGGAAGTACGGCTAGACCTTTAAGTATTAACATTTGTGTAGTAATCTTATTGCTTTAATCAGTGTAGTAGCTACATTTTTTATTTTATCATTATTTACTGACTTGTGTAAGACAGTTTTTATAATTTAGCATGAATAAATATCTATCGATCTATCAAACGAAAGCTTGTAAAAACATAAGTTCATAAATATATATGATGTCATACTTGCGCAAACATTTCTTTATATTATTATTTAAAAAATTGCAAAAAATCGCTGTCCCCCCCTTATTTTGAAAAGTACTGATCAAGAAATTTTGAAAAAATTCTGGAATATTATATATATTATATACCTCCATAACAAAATTTTTTTTTAAGGTAATCACCATACGGAACACTAATTGCGTAAGTCCAACTTGCACTTGGCCTGTTTTTTACAGTTTGGGACTAAAACAAAAATTGGTGTTCTATATTCAATTCTCTTTGTGACTGAAGAAACTGATGTATGTTTTTAGTAGGATTAAAAATTTACAATTCGAATTTAGATAGTCCATCCCTTTGCTAATTTATGAACCAAGGTGCTCTTAAATATTTTAACGGTATAGGTAATGGCAACTTGGTATATAATCCAATGTATTAGATTAAATAATTTTTTCCATTTTTGGGCGCTTCTGAAGCTAAAATAAAAGATTTTTTTAAAGAAGTTTTTTCTTTATTTTTGCACCACTGAGTCAACCTAATAAAAATTGGTTAATCTCTTGCTAAAAGCTTCCAAAGATATTAAGGTTCCGTGTCACCTCATTATTAATAGAGACCGGATTATATGTAATATAAAAATCTTGAAATATGCATGCAAATATGCATGAAAAATGCTTAAAATATGCATGAAAAGGGTCAAAATATGCAATAGTAAATAATAATAAAAGTAGTAATTTTTAGTTTTTTATTTCAAAATCAGCATAAAATTAACAAGTTATCGACGATGTTTAAATTTAATTAACAATTATTTAACATTTTTTAAAATTATTTAACATTAGTATTCTTGTACACGTAAACAATAAGGTATTGGGTATTGTTCTAAATGTTGGGTAGTAAGATTGTGTCTTCAATCACTTAAAATATTTTTATAAATGGAAAAAAAAAAAAACACCGTTCTGGGCAGTATTTGAATTTGGGTGCTATGTTAGCATTTACCGTTTCTGGCAAAAGTTCACCTGTCATATTAATAAAACTATCAATTTGACACAAAGCTTCAAAGTCTGGGTTATTGTACAAAATGTTTTCAAACTTTTCTTTAACTCTACGCAACATCTGGCAATGTGGAGTTTATTTGGCGGATTTTATTAATTAACTGAATTGATTCGGTCAACGCCAATCCTCGAGTTTCAAGCTTTTTAATACCCGCAGGTATTTACATTTCCAAACGTGGATCGTACTTCTTCAGCGAGTCGATGGACTCCGTGAGCAAAGCACGTCACATGAATTAAATTTGGATAAAATACTTGGAGGACTTTGGCTGCCTTGATTATATAGGGAGCAGCATCTGAGAGAAGTATATACACTCTTTCATGTGCAGAAGATTCAGGAAATATTTTTTTAATACCTTCATTCACAAATCTGGCGATCGTAGAATAATTTGTCTTGTCAAGTCCTTTGCAGGCCACCAAATAGGAAGAAGAAGGCTCTAATCTTAATGCACCCACAATTAAATTCGCAATATAGCGACCACAACTGTCGGTAGTTTCATCAGCTGAAATCCAAATAATGTCATCCTTAAGTTCATTACGTATTTCTTTCAGAACATGTTGGTAAATTGTTGGTATGCAATTTTTACGCAGTGTTGATTCGTCTGGTATTTTTTGATTCAAGCAATATTTTCGCCGAAAATCTTTGAATGTACGATTTGTAAGTTTGTGGAGAGGAATATTACTTGCAAGCAATGCTTCACATAAATCCATGCTAAAATGGTTTTTTGTTTGCCTATAGAAGTGGAATCACTGCTACTTGCTGCTGTTATGTTGTTGTCATGGGCCTTTTTTTTGCAATCCTGCGATATGAAGACTTGGCTTGACATGCTGGTCAACTTGAAACTTTTTTGTGCACGAAACATTTTTCTCGCAAACTCGACAATATAAAACATTTCCGTCGTATGTAAATGTTCCAGGATAATCAGCTATCCACGAAGAGACACTTTTTTTTTGTGGGTGACATGGTACACGTTAAACTTTAACACAACACGTTAAAAATTGCAAAAAGACTACACTGATGCAAGCGCTTCAACAATAATATTAAAACTGATATCTTGTTTTAAAATAAAAATTCGTCTTCGAGAAAATTGTTTATTTGATCCACGCTCAAACAAATATTCTTAGAAACTAACTACTTATCACTTAATATCCCGACCAAGAAACAAAGGAATAAAATACCGGCGTAATTTTGGATATTCCCTTGGCACTATAACCTAATTGATGTTTAGACTATTGCAGGTAATGTTCCGGCGATAAGATCGGTTCCAGACGGCGACATTAACAATACCCTGAGCAATTCAATTGCCTAGTAATACCGAGAAATATTATAAATATATAGAGAAAATATGCATCGTTACTAGATTTTGGGTAAAATATGCAATAATCGGTGAGAATGGTCTAAATATGCAAATGCATATGAAAATATGCAAATGCATATAATCCGGTCTCTAATTATTAATAATAAAAAATATAATACTGTACTTACCATTAAGGGACTATCACGTCTCAGAATTTTTAATATATATCTCTTAGTTTGGCAAATGTATTTTTTCCAGTTCTAATGACGTCGGAATACTCTCCTTTATATTCCAGATATAAAGTGTCCCGACACCATATGTCGTAAACAAAAATGTGTAATGCTAATATCGACATTACTCCATAAAGTCGCAAGTTCAACATCAGAATTAACCTAAAATTGAGTATGTTCAATTTAATAACAGGTGATGTGATGGCATTTTTAGTGTTCTGTACAGAACACTTATAGGATCACTTCGGTGTCTGTCTGCCAAAACCGATTTTCTCTGAAATATCTGACAGAGAACATTGGAAATTTGCTCAGAACTTAAATTCAGAGTTTTAATTCCTTTTATACGTGTTTTGTGTGTGATATATATGGTAGATATATAAAAGGAATTAACACTCTTTCAATTTAGGTAAGTTAATATTAAACAGTGTTTCTGTGTATCGAGATTGAAAAACGGAACACTTTTATGCTTCTCTCCGAAACTATTTGACATATTTAAAATTTGTCAAAAATATAGGAATTGATAGCCCACTCAGAGCCATGTAGTTTTGAAAATTAAGGTTTGACTAAGACTTTTGGGAAAAGTTGATATGAAACAACTGGATAGTGCCTACAGAAAAGGTATAAAAAAAACATAATGACAACGTATTGAAAAATAGATACTTTTAGTCTAAAATTCTAAAGTTCTATGCATGTTTCAAATTAGCTTTGCGAGGACACAATGAAAGGAATGGTTAGCAAAATCCGGGCATTTTCAAAGGACTAATCAATTTTAGTGCATAGTTGGATCTGGCTTTAAAAGAGCATTTTGAAAAATCTATGATCTTCAAAGGTACTTCAAAAATAATTGAATGAATTATTAGATTGCATGCTACAAGTTTGCCACGAATATATAAAGAATGAAATAGCGGACGCCCAATTCATCTCTGTTATAGCAGATGAGACCACAGATATTTCTTGTAAGTTTCAAATGGTAGTAGTTTTCAGATACCTTTTAAAAGACGGTACCCCAACTGAACGATTTTGGGCTTTTTTGAATCCACAAGATCATAATGCAATTAGTATAGCAAATTGTATTAAAGAAGCTTTGCTCGAAGTTACAGATACACCAAATAAAGTAATTTGACAAAGCTATGATGGTGCAAATGTTATGAGTGGCCGCCATGGTGGAGTAGACAGAATTATTCAAGATGATTATAAATACGGCTATTATTTATCAATTAAATTTAATTTTAGCTTATGGAACTAGCCAGAATGCAGAAGTACGTATTTTCTTTTCTAATATAACAGATATATATTTTTTTAAATTCTCCTCAGCGAGTTGAAATATTAAATGAAGTTGTACGCTGCCATATTCCAAGAACTTCTACAACATGGTGGCTTTTTAAAAGTAGAGCTATAAATATTATTTTTGAGAACAGAGAAGCACTTATCGAATGTATGGAGAAGGTAGAAAATACTTCGAAAAAATCTACCATAATTAATCAAGCCTCTACAATTCGTAGAATGTTATACGATGCACAATTTGTATTCTAGCTAACATTTTTTCATAAAATTATGTCACACACCGATATCCTATATAACAGTTTGCAAAAATCGACTTCTGATCCTGCACAGGTAGCCACAGCAATTAATATATTTGAAAAATGTATAGCAACTGAAAGACAAAATGCTGAAGAAATTCCTACTTTAATTGAAGATGTAGTTCATTTTCAAAATAAAAGACGTAAGGAAGATCCTTATTTAATGAAAGTAGTTGCAGCAAAAGAAGTATGTGATTATATATTAATTCAAATTAAGGAAAGGTTTTCATTTAATAGTCATCTAAGTGGTTCCCTTCTGTTTATGTCTTCTAAGTTCTCGGAGTTTGAAAATAAATTCCCATCGCACTATTTAAATGATATAGCTCAGGCATATTCATTTTTGGATAAAATTAGATTACAAACTGAACTTGAACTTATTTGTAAACGGCCAGATTTTACAAATTTGCCAGGAGGAGTGCATTGTTTGCAATTTATAATCGAAAATTATTTACAAAATGTATTTTCCGCAATGTACACTTTCCTGCAGCTAATTATTACCATTCTGATGATAACTGCTGAAGCTGAAAGAAGTTTCTCCACTTTAAAAATAATTAAGTAGTTTTTGAGAAGTACCATGAATGAAGAAAGACTTTCAGCATTGGAAATGTTGTCAATAGAAAAGAAAATGATATTAGTAATTTTAATCAATTAGTGATTGACAAATTTGCAAATTAAAAAAATCGCCATATGGACTTTTCGTTTAAACATTGTGTTTAGAATGTTCAGCTTATAGTTAGATGTTTTAAACAAAACAATTAATTTTGCTATATTTCTAATATGGACTGCATTTTCTTTCATCAAGTGCTGTATAGTATTTATGTTCGCGTTTATACATATGTGTCAATACACTGCGCCCATTTGCCTGTTATAGTTGGACCTTCTGTATTGGTAAGAGATTTTATTTATTTATTTATTTACGGGACAGGCCCATTAACTCATAAAGACAAAATATAAAAGTTTACATATATAAATAACAGTTAAAACTACTTAAAAGTCCAGTGATGGGCAGTTATTTACAATGCCCATAGATCTATGTTTTATAAACTGTTTGAAAAAAAATGTAAACTGTTCATTACAGAAAATTTTGAACTATTATGTGGATTGTTATAATTCATAAATGCGATTGTCTGCATGTTTATATGTATGTTTTTTTCTTTTTCTTAATTTTCTTATGCATTAATTATTATCTTTACCTTCTACAAATCTTAGCATAATTTAAATTGTATTTTAGCCCTGCGCATACAGGTGTCTCTATACACTTAGGCGCACCTTGTTTACTATTAGCTTGGTTCTAGGTTTAAATATATTATGTACTGGAAATATTATTATTGTACTGTGAAATGAATAAATAAATAAATAAAAAATAAATCTTGTCATGAAGGTATTAGCTCCGTAGGTTGTCTTATGATAAGGTTTGAAGGACAACGTAGATCTAGTATGTCTAGAGGGTGCATACAAATTAATTTGAGATAAAAGTTCTGGACAATTTACAATGGAATTTAAAATTTTAAAGAACATTACAAGATCGCGCTGAACTCTCCGGTTAGACAGGGTTCAAGTTTAATATAGATGTCAGTTTTGAATAACTAAAAGAATCATTGTTAAAGAATTTAAAATTGATATGACGTAAAAATTTACTCTGAACAAGCTTCAAGCTCCTAGCATGGCAAGCAAAAGGTGGGTTCCACACACATGAGCAATATTCCAAGAGAAGTCTAACCAACAAGCAGTACAGCATTTTTATAGAGGTAATGGATGAAAATTCTGATGAGCAACGCCTAATGAACCCAAGCATCCTCAGAGACCTAGACGTTAACTCGGTTATATGAGGAATAAAACTCAGTGCCGAATCAAACTTAACCCCCAGATCCCTAACATTAACCACGGACACGAGGAAAGTCCCATTTATGCTGTAATAAAAAAACAATGGATTGCGCGATCTCGAGAAAGACATAGAGGAGCATTTAGAAGTATTTAAAACCATACCGTTTAACTGC
Organism: Pachyrhynchus sulphureomaculatus; assembly: GCA_019049505.1. NCBI lineage: Eukaryota > Metazoa > Arthropoda > Insecta > Coleoptera > Curculionidae > Pachyrhynchus > Pachyrhynchus sulphureomaculatus. The sequence goes on along the minus strand of CM032456.1, from coordinate 214,185,042 downwards.
CACACAAATAACTCCTAATCCAGCCCAACAAATAACTCCTAATCCAGCCCAACAGTGGACCCGATATGCCATGGTTATTGAGTTTCTTAAGAAGAACACCATGGTTGACCTTATCAAAGGCCTTAGAGAAATCGGTATAAAATGGAATGTACCTCAGATCTACTCTCCAATGTTCTCGACAGGTAGTCGATATAAGAAATCAAGTTCAATTCAGCAGACTTGCCTCTCTGAAAACCAAACTGTTCATCTATTATAGATGGTCCCAAGTTAGATGCCAATACTTTGGTTACTAGGTTTTCAAGTAATTTAGGAACAGTACTCAAAATACTTATTGGCCTATAGTTTGCGATATCTGCCCTGTCCCCTGACTTGAATACCGGGGTAATAAAACTGATCTTCCAATACTCAGGAAAGTAACCCTCCTCCATTGATTGGTTAAACAACATGCATAATGGTCGCGATAATACGAAGCTACATGCCTTTAGTAATCGAGGAGGTAAACCATCAGGACCTAGACCCCTTTCTGTGATCCAATCTCGAGAGCCCCTCGTAAATTTCAGAGAAGGTAAGGCTGTATAATCAAGTAACTCATCAGAGTAAACAGAGCCAAAGTAACTTGCAAAAAGATTAGCCATATCAATGCTCATGTCCACAGATTGTTCATTATAAAACATCCTAGGAGGAAGGTCATTTGTGCCAGGCTATGCACCAACAAAGTCCCAAAAGTTTTTCACGTTATCTCTAATAGAGGGTTCAATGTTGGAGATATAATCAACATGGCACCTACGTGATAGATTCTTACACTGCGATCTTAAAGCAGAGAAGTAATAATAGTCCTGAGGTTCCCCAGACAATCTAAACCTTCTGTGTGCTTCTTTTTTATGAATTATTAAGTTTTTCAACTCAGGAGAAAACCACCTAAGGAATTTTCAACTAGATACCTTCTTTAACGGAACATACAAAACTATGGCCCTATAAAGTACATCATAAAAAATATTCAACATCTGGTCAACCCCCCGGTTCGAAAGCAGATGATCTCACGATACCAAACCCAGAAAATGATTTATCAACATATAATCCGCAGAGTTAAAATCATAATAGCATTCAGCACATTGGAGTGAAATAACTTTTTTATTAGTTATAAATATTAGCTTAAATTCAAGAGGTGGATGGAAATCATCCGGTAGGATCAGAGGATCATCAGCCATCCCCAGGGATAGATCATTTACATGGCTTAGAACCACATCAAGAACAGAACCAGTTCTATTAATTACATTATTCACTTGAAATAAATTATGAAAGGCACACATATTTGACACTATTTCACATATCGCCAGTTCACGGCCAGCGGGTGAATCCAGGGGAAACGGTGTTGAACTCAACGCCTCCTCGATCCAGGCCATTTTAGGAATATTAAAGTCACCAGTCACACAAAACTTAGAGTCTGGATATGCCTCAGAGATGCTATCAAGGGTAACACTAAATATTTGCTAAGTTTCAGGAGGTGATCTAGGTGGTATATACACACAGCCAATAACAGTAACACATTTGCCAAAATTAATAGAAACATATAGATGTTCAATACTATCCGGCGATGCAATTAGCTGACAAGGAATGTGCTTCGTAATGGCAACCAGTACACCACCTCCCCTGAGTGCAGCATTTGTGGCCAGGGACTGATCTCTTCTAAAAATCACATAATCATGCATTCCAAGCTCTGCATCATGAAATGCATTCGACAACCAGGTCTCAGACAAGGCTATTACATCATAGGACTGCAATGCAACATTCCGAGCTAGAGCAACAAGCTTGGTTCTGAGTCCCCGAACATTTTGATAAGAAACAGTTAAGCCACCATAATTAGAAGTCTGAGCTGCCCCGATAGTTTTTAGTTTTTTTCCGCTCTTGTATTTTGGGCTGACCATCCACATACTTAAATATTAAATTATTCTCGCCAGCATCTATTCTCGATTTAAGCTCAGTACGTATCAGTTTCTCGGCATCCCGCTGCTGCTTGGTCAAATCATACCCCAAGTAGATTTCCTTGCCTTTCAATTTATATCGTTGCTTGAACAAGGCCTGAACAGCAGATGCTGAATCCAACGCAACCTTTATTGAAAGACGGCCATTGATATTTTTCTTTCCCACTCTCGTAATACTAACAACCTTAGGAATTGATCCAGATTTAGTGTGTTTAGTTAGTGTGTAATGTTTAACCTATTGATATATAGTATTTTCAATTAATATTAGGTAAGGTATTCCCATTTGTGACCATGGACCTTAGAAAATTTTAAAATGTCTTCGAGGTATGAATAGATACATAAAATTTAAAATTAAGTGGGTATATAAATATCATGTTTTTACGCCCTTATTGGCTCATAATGCTACATACAAGATAGCCTTGTGAGGTATGTTAACCTTCACCAAATTCCATCACGAGCTGCCACTGGTGGTGTTATTTATTTTCCTTTACTATATTGACTTTGGAGATCCAATTACTTCGCCTTCACGCCTATAGAAGACATCTTAGACGTTCTTAAAGTTTAATCTCAATAATTAGTCAAATGGAACTGGAAGAGGAATGGAGAGATATTGAAGTAGTGGAGGAGGAATTACCTGATTTACAATCTCTTAATGATAAATTAAGTAAATGTAATTTTCTTATCATTCGTGTTAATGTGAGAAGTCTAAATATGAATTTTGAATCTCTGGAAATTTAAATTGAAAGACTAGAGGTCAAACCTGATATTACTGTGTGCACTGAAACGTGGAATTTAGATTGTGTGCAATATTATAAGTTAAGTAATTATAATGTTTATTATAATAGTAGCGTAAATAATAGAGCGGATGGAGTTGTTTTGTATATAAAAGATCAATTGGTGGGGAATACAGAAATAGAAAGTTTTGGTAAGGTAAAAATTTTGAGTACAATATCCGACTTGCACAAAGTGTTGTATTTAAGGTTTCTGCTATGTACAGGTGTCATGACATTGAGAAGGGTGCATTTACTGAACAATTTAGGTCGTTTATTGAATCTAATAAGAAGGTAAATAATCATTGCATTATTGGAGACTTCAACATTGATGTTCTAAAAATGAATTATATAAAACAAGATTTTCTAAGTCAACTCTTACAATTTGAATATGTACCTTTCTTCAATGGCGTTACTAGGCCATCACAAGATAACATTGAAATGGGGTCTTGCATTGATAACATGTTTGTTAAAACTAAAATGCTAAATACTAAATATTATAAAATTATGGATGTTTTTACTGATCATTATCCGTTAGTGTTGGAAATTAATATTAATGCTTGTTGCCCTCACGTAGATGCCTGGACTTCGGAGATCAACTATAAAAAATTGACCTCCGAGGTAAATAAACTGCAATGGAATAACATTCTGCAAATAAAGGATCCTAATCTAGCCACAAATTATTTCATTGAAATGTTACAAACAGCCCAAAATAAAGCTACCCACAGAAAGAAAAAAAATGGTAATAAATATGTGCCAAGGAAAAAATGGATAACCCGAGGTATCATGATATCTTGTTCAACCAAGGAAACATTGTATAATTTATGGAAAAAAAAAACCCAACACAGGAAAGCTTTAAGACTGATTACGAAAATTACGTCAAGGTATTGAATAGAGTAATTAAACGAGCAAAACTTAACTATGAATCGGCTATGGTTCAAAATGTTTATGGTAACAATAAATTACTATGGAAATATATACAATGAAAAATTAGGCTCAATGTAAAAACAAACCCAAATGAAATATCGTTTATTATGGATAATGATGTAAAGATTGAAAACCCAAAAGAAATAGCAAATCTTTTCAATTCTTATTTCTGTAATGTGCCTATAGCTAAATTGCTGCCCAGCAATTTAGCTAAAAATATTGAAAAACCGCAGGGAGCGTCACTTAACTTACCAAAAACGAATAGAAACTCAATTTATATTAAATTAACAGACCCTCATAAAATCCGAGCAATTATAAATCAGTTAAAAGAAAAATGTGGAGAAGTCGATGGAATTATTAAGGGTATTGCTGATAAGATTATTGAACCTTTAAGTCATATTTTTAATTTAAGCATTAATACATCTGTTTGGCCAAACGCATTAAAAACTGCAGAGGTAGTACCCATTTATAAAGCTGGTGTAAAACATGATCCAGTAAACTATAGACCTATCTCTTTAATATCTAATACAGCTAAAATTTTTGAAAAAATCATACACTCTTGCTTATACAACTTTATTAAGAAAAACAAATTAATATCAGAACACCAATATGGTTTTGTCAAGGGTAAAGGAACTAAACATGCTTTAAATTTCTTGAGTAATAAAATTTATAATAATTTAGACCTAAATATTCCAATAATTGTAACATTTTTGGACTTAGCTAAAGCTTTTGACACAGTAAACCATGAAATTCTTTTAAAAAAACTATATCATTACGGTATTAGAGGTATGGCTCATGACTTAATTAGAAGTTATTTAAATAATAGGATACAAACTGTCAAAATAGCAAGTAATGTCAGTGCCCCTAAACAAATCACATGTGGAGTCCCACAAGGAACAATCCTTGGACCTCTGGTCTGTGATGTCATATGCGGACGATACAGCCATTATAAGCACTGAAGAAACTTGGGATAAAACCCAAAATAAAATGAATGATCTTTTAAAAACAGTAAGCATATGGTTAGCATTAAATCAGTTATCTGACTTTTGGTGTGTATCGTGATAGCATTCTGAATATTGTAACTAATAATATAAATCACAGTAGAATAAAAAGGGTTGAATTCTATAAATATTTGGGCATTGTGTTTGATTGCCATATGAGATGGGATAAGCATGTTGAGAATGTAGTGAAAAGAACAAAATATCTGCTATTTATATTTGCTAAATTATCAAGAATTATGTCGACGGGGACTCTATTAACGATTTATTATGCTGTTTTCCATAGCATTTGCTCTTATGGAGTGATTGCGTGGGGTGGAGCATATGATAATGTTGGGATTCGGTTGCAGAATTTGCAAAATAGGATCTTAAGGATAATCTTGAAAAAACAAACTAATTATTCTGTCCCATTAAATATCTCACACATGTTTACATTGGAATCATTGTTGCTTTATTATGCAGATATGCGAAAGGAACACACAGAATCTCATAGTAAGACTAGAAACAAAAACCTTTTATTGCCAAAGATAAATAAAAGAATAAAACTTAAGAGCAGTAAGATTACTGCTATGAAGGCGTTTAACAAACTGCCCGGAGAACTGAAAAATTTAGAATTAAAAGGTAGGACTCAAAAAAAAAGTTTAAAGGTTGGATTGGATCATCGGATATAAGTGTGGCCACAATATAATTAATGGAAAGTACTTTTTTTTCTTGTTTGCTTTTGTTTTCTGAGTTTTTCTGTATCTACTGCCACTGTTGAGCAACCAATAAATTTTCATTTTAATTTTTTTAAATTTAAGTTTGTGTATTTTAGTATAGTTTAGTATAATTTTGTATAGTTTTTAAGGATTTTTGTCCACCAGTCCTATTGTGCAGATAACTTGTGTTATCTTTATAGGTATTGCATATTTTGTATTGAATTGTAATAAGTCTGGTTCAAATAAACAAATAAATAAAAATAAAAATAAATATAAGTACTGTTTTTTACACTATAAATAAAGGCTGAACTTAATAACTTCAAAAGTTCAAATGCTCATAAGAACTATACAAATAACTTTATTTTTTTTATCAATCAACTTCCTTATAACTGCATTTATATGTTAGTAGAATTTATCGAAATAACAAAAACCTGTGTTGACCCTCTACAAAATTGTGATATAATTATGCCATATAATATGTCAATGAAATGTGAATGTGAAATAGGAGTTCAATAACCTTAAAGTTGGGTGTGATTTTTAAAAATACCTATTACTCTTGTAAATATATAAACTCAACCTTTAGCATTCCGTTTCCTAGAGTTCTTTTTATCAAATGACAGTAATTGGAAATTACTACTTACTTAAAATTACTTTTGCTCATAACAAATAGGTAAATATAATAAGCCTTTATCAAAATATAAGGGTATTAAGCAATTTGTTCTTTTCCATTTTTTTTTTAAATAGAACTTACCAAAATAGGGAATTCACCCAGAAAAACATTCTTAAAGTTTGTTCCTTTGATTTCCAGGCAATAATTGCAATTATTTTTTCTAAATACACATCTATTAAACCAATTTCTGCATTATTCGTAGTTAGAGAAGAATTTGAAAAGATGTTAGTGATATAATTCCTTACTTTATCCAGAAAATTCATTTTGAAAATCGTTGTGTGGGCCACGAATAAAATTTAAAGCGTAGAAAAATTTTAAGCTTGTTTTTAATTATGACTTGATAATCCCAAAATAAAAAAGGACTATATTTGTAAACAAAAGAATTTCACGTGATGATGACTTTCCTACTTTAGACAGAAAAGGTCTTTTTTCTGCTCTAACCACAAACTATAGCTGAAATAGTTTTTGTGGTTAACACGATAAGCCAAACTAATGACGTCATAGGTTACAAAAGTTTGAAATAGACATAGAGGATGGACTGAGCATTAACTTCATAAAATTGACCCCTCTCTAGAAAGAGACAAAGCGATTGTGCGGCCAATACCTGTCTGTTTTCTGTAGGCCTCTAATAAACGAGGCGTAGTCCCCCGAAATGGAAATTAAAGCGAGAAAAGCCCCATACCCGATTTTAGTTCAAATAGGACACTTAGAAATATTATTTTCATTTTAAAAAGAGATAGTTATTGGCCGCTCATTCGCTTGTCACTCTCACTTTGCCATCCATATCTACTTCTCAGCGGAATACGGAACACTCAGTCCACCCAATATGTCTATGGATTGAAAAATCTCTTAACCATTTTCGGATGAACGATTATTAGTATGGTACTTATTTTTAGTGTTCCGTATGGAACACTTATGGGATCACTTCAGTGTCTGTGCGTCTGTCTGTCATACTTGATTTTCCCCGAAAATATTTGACATAGAAAATTGAAATTTGGCATAAATATAGAAAATGATGGCTCAATCAGAGCCGTCTAGTTTTGACAGTTAAATTTTTACTTAAGAAATTTACCAGGTCGTCGAGAGGGAACAATGAAAGCTTGTGAAAATACGAGTTCAAAAATATAACACGTATTATTCATCAATATAGTCTCCTTCAAGAGCAATACAATCAGTCTAACGCTTTTGTAACATTTCTATACCTTTCTTGTAGAAGGATTTGTCTTTGCCTTCAAAATAGGCCTCAGTTTTGGCGATAACTTCTTCATTGGCCAAATCAATTTCCCGCGAGCATTTTTTTGAGGTCTGCAAATACATAAAAGTCGCTGGGGGCCAAATCTGAAAAATACGGTGGGTGAGGAAGCAATTCGAACTTCAATTCATGCAATTTTGCCACCGTAGCTATTGACTTGTGACATGGTGCGTTGTCTTGATGAAAGAGCACTTTTTTCTTGTTCATTTGGGGCCGTTTCTTTCTGATTTCTGCCTTCAAACGCAACAATAACTTTATATAATATTCGCTATTGATGGCTTTTCCCTTCTCAACATAGTCGATGAAAATTATTCCATGCGCATCCCAAAATACAGGGGCCAAAACACAGCCGACTATTGTGTCTTTGGTCGCTTCGGGCGGCTTTCACCGGCTGCTGTCCACTCAGCTGACTGCCGATTTGATTCCGGTGTGTAGTGGTGGATCCATGTTTCATCCATTGTCATATATCGCATGAAAAAATATTTTTTAATTCGCTTAAACAGGTCCAAACAGCGCTCAGGATCATCAACACGTTGCTGTTTTTGGTCCATTGTGAGCAAACGCGGTACCCATTTCGAACAGAGCTTTCTCATGCCCAAATGTTCATGCAAAATATGACCAAGACCTTCTTTTGATATTTTTACGGTGTCAGCTATCTCACGCAATTTTACTCTACGGTCATCCAAAACAATTTTGTGGATTTTTTAGATGTTTTCGGGTATAACCATCTCATTTGGGCGTTCAGAGCGTTGAGCGTCATTTGTATCTGTACGACTGCGTTTAAATACAGCATACCAGTAAGTGACGAGTGATTTTCCAGGGGTAAAATGCCCGTAACATTTCTCAAGCCATTGCTTTGCTTAAACGGTATTTTTTCCCATCAAAAAACAGTGTTTAATCAACACACCATTGTTTTGAAAATATCAAAAGTCGCGTCACTAAAACCATTGTAACTTGTAAACTAATGGTCGAAATGTAATGAAATTTTGACACGTATCGTTTGAAGGTTGGTACTTCCTAAAAATCATATGGATTTTTTGAAAAGGGCGACATCTATGTATCAGACCAAAAACTTTTCAGCCTAACAACGTGTTATATGTTATAATATTTGTGCACATTTTTCTTCGTATTATTTTTAAAAAAATGGCCAAAAACTCTCTGTTCACCCACCCGATATCGAAAAGTACTGGTCAAAAAATTTTGAAAAAATTTGGGAGTAGTCCATAAAGTGTAGATTAAGCAAAAACTATCAAGAGGGAATTATGTTTGATAATTTATCTGGTATAAAAAAACTATGAAAACATAGTTTTCTTAGTGTTGCTTGACAATATGATGGAACTTTTGTTAATATACTTTACAGTACATTACTGCTCTCGCGTCTGTACCGAGACAAAAGAATTTTATTTTATTTGTATTTAATTAAACAAATATTGAGGTAGTAAATATTTGTTTTACACTTTTATTACTAAATTCTAGCTAATTCTGAGCTAGATTGATTTATTGGCTATTAGGTAGCTGAGATGCTATAACTATTATATATTATTAACTAAGTAAAAACGTGAAAATACATATTGGATCTTAAGATATATATATGTCAGGGTCCAACTTGCGCTTGATCGTTTCTTTTTATTCTATTTTTATTTTTTTTTATGTATAGAGAAAGAAAACCCCTTTTTTATAAAGAAAAAAGCTTGAGCCCAACATTGTTCACTGTATACATGGATGAAATAATTGAGAAATGCGAAATAAAAGTAAAAAGAATGACAACTGGATACTGGAAGTTAAAAAGAATAGAAATATCTGAAGCGGCTTTTGCTGATTGTATTGTGCTAGTGGCGGAAAATGAGAGACAATTACAGGGAAACCTCGATATTTGGAATAAAGCGTTTAAAAAAGAAGGTATGAAAATTAATATAGATAAAACAAAAGTAATGACAATGGAAAACCAACAAACGAACATTTACATAGAAGGGAATAAAATACAAGTGGCGATGTTTATCTTCAGCCCAATCTTACTGGACTTCAACTCTTCTTTTTTGTTAGATATAAGCACAATTTTATCCGCGAATCACAAATGATTGAGTTGCTCTCCTCCTAGATTTATACCCTTACTTATCCATGGAAGTTTTTTGAAAAGATCTTCTAGCCGTAAATAATTTCGGCGAGATGGTGTCCCCTTGACGTACCCCTCTTTTCATTTATCTTGGGTTTTATTTTAATACTATCTGAAATGTTGAATTTCTATGTATATTTTGAATAATCTACGAGTACCTGCTCTTAATTCTACAGTTACTTAAGACTATTTAATGTTGCCTAGATTTCAAGGGAGTCAAACGCTTTCTCGTAATTCACAAGTGCCACCCAAATCTTAAAATTATACTCGTTTGACTTTTCTATTAAGGTTCTTAATACTTGAAGGTGGTCCAGTGTACTAAAGCCTTTTCTAAATCTGGCTTGTTCACTGGGTTGGTATGCGTCCAATTTCTTTGTTAGTCGCCCTGTTAATATTTTCATAAATAACTTATACATTACGGATAGTAGACTGATTGGACTATCGTTGGTTAATTTAGACTTATCTCCTGTTTTGAAGAGCATCCCAGCATTATCTCAGTCTCGAGGTACATTGCACATATTGAGACAATTATAAATATATCTAGCATTCATAATATGGGCTCTTCGCCGTATTATCTTATCCTTCCAACTCCAATCCATCAAACAACTCTTAGCAACCCACAACTTCACTCTTCCTCAATTTGATTATCCTCTTTTCACCACATTTCCTCCTTGCTTTCTGCCTGCCCCTTTATTGATTTCTCCAGGAGTTCTCTTAATAGAGAGGTAACTCCAAAAAAAAAAAATTAACACCCTAATCAGAGACAAAATAAAGAACTTCCATGCGGATTCCACAATAATTTACACGGATGGCTCTAAAACATCAATAGGAGTGGGTGCCGCATTCTTTACTCAAAACATTTTTAAAACCTTCAAATTGCCCACTGATTCAACCATTTTGTCAGCAGAACTTCTGGCCATCAAAGAAAGCATCAAATCTGCGATAACCTCATCCCGTAACACAAAATTTTTAATTGCATCCGACTCAATGGGAGCATTGAAATCCATTCAATCTGCTAACCTGGGGGATGCGTATATCAGACAAATTAAGGATCTTTTATACGTTGCCAAACTGAGACATAAATTCATATCCTTTCTATGGATTCCAGGACACATCGACAACAAGGGCAACGATAAGGCTGATGTCCTTGCCAAAAGGACTATCTCTTCCGTCACACCTCCCTCGATAGAAAATCATCCTAGAGATTTTATCAACCATTTAATGCAAGAATTCAGGAAGGTATTTCAATTGCAGTGGGACCTGGAGGACTGCAGCAATAAACTTTGGGAGATCAGATCATTAGTTTACCCTCCTCTACAACTCCATTCCCTGAACAGAAAGGAAAACACAACTTTAAGAAGGCTTGCTATAGGGCACACATATCAGACACATTCCTATCTTCTTAAAAATGAAAACTTCCTACATGTTTCATATGTCTATCGCCTCTCACCATAAAACACATTTTTAAAGCACAGCCTTATTCAGAAACACGGGAAAAATATGGAATTCCACACAACTTGAAATACGTTATTCACTCCTACAACACAAACAAATAAAATTCTTAAATGAAGTAAACTTCATAGTATAACTCACCATTATTCTGTCGGGCGCAAAATGACCACAGCAGTCGATGCGCTCTATCCCCCCAAATTCATTCGTTCATTCTTCGCCCTATTGCAGCATTTCGACAAGTACGCCGTCTTTACCTGCTGCTCTTTCTCTTGCCATTTTATTTAAAGAATCTTGTATTTCTCATTTTGTGATGTTAGGAATATCTTCAGATCCTTCTTTCATTACTCGTATCCGAACTTATTCGCTTCTGTCTGTTGGTGGTTCTACTTTACTCTCATAAAGATCCTTGTAGAATCTCTTTATATTCATTCTTAGTTCATTCGTTTGAGTTATTATTTGGTTGTTCTCATCTACTAATTTTGTTATTTGTAGTTGTCCTTCATTTAATGATCTTTGTAAAAGTTTTATACCCTTCTTGTTCTCCAGAGTTTCTTCAATTTTCTCATTGTTATAGTTTCTTACATTTCCTCTAATACATTTTCTTATATCGTTATTCAAAGTTTTTAACTTATTTTCACATGCCAGCGTGTCTTGTTTGAGATGCAAAGATATTATCGACCAAACGCAGACGCACACAAGCAACAAACTTCTCGCTTGTCCCAACAATTCCAGGTCCTTTTGGCCAGTCGCTAAGGCAGTCAGTCAAAATTTTACCAAATCCACCATATCACCACTCACACGACCAGATAATTCTATTGCAACGACACCTTTGCTTCACATTCTACTGCCGATTTCCAAGGAAAAACACCACCTACTATTCCCATAGTGCAGTCAAGGATCCCCGATATTGTCTTCAGACAGCGTATCATTAAACGTATTTTAATGAAGGTAGACACCAAAAAAGCTTCAGGTGCTGACAGTACACCTGCCATAGTTCTCAAAAACTGTGCGAGGGGACTAACACCAGTTTTCTGTAGACTTTTCAACCTATCCTACAGAAAGGGAATATTTCCTTCCTGCTGGAAATGTGCCACAGTTCAGCCGATGCTTAAAAAAGGCAAGAAGACCTTGCCAAATAACTACCGACCAGTCGCGCTGCTTTCAATAATATCGGAAGTCATGGAAAAGGCTATCAATCAGTATCTTTTAAAATATCTTGAAGGATTCAACATTATTAGCGATCACCAATATGGCTTTCGTAAACATAGATCAACAGGAGATCTTCTGAATTATGTAACACATGTTTAGAACAACGCAATTGAACACTTTGGAGAATCTCGAGCGGTTGCTCTTGACATATCCAAGGCATTCGACCGTGTTTGGCACGATGGACTGTTGGCTAAACTACGCTCTTATGGTATGTCTGAAAACTACTCAGTATATATCACCACTATACACCTCGACGCGCGTTTCGCTAACCATGTTAGCTTCATCAGGAGCGATGATTGATTAAAGCTAAACTACAAATCTACCCTATTTATACTTAACCTAACCTTTGAATTACTCAAGCGGAACTAATGACATAGGCAAGGCCGTCAGTTCCGGTCAAGTAACCAGTAGAGGGGACTATAAGGAATAGGCCCTCTGTCTTTATTTAAACTACTTTTACATTTTATGATTTCCATACTTTCGTATGCGTTCAACAATCTCCTATCAGGTACATTTTTTATTAATCTTAGATTATCTAATGTTACAGTATGATCAGCTTCAAGGACATGTTCGGCAATGCTAGATTTTTCTGTTCTACTGTATTTTAAGTGTGTTAAATGTTCTTTAAATCGTGTTTTAATTGACCTTCTAGTTTGCCCAACATACTTTTTGTCACAATCATTACAACTAATTTCATAAATTCCACTTTTCTCATACTTAGGAATCTTATCTTTGGGATTTCCTAAGATATTCCTCAGGTTGTCTGATGACTTATAGACTAAGGTGAGGCCTACCTTATTAAATACCTTATTGAGTCCCTTGCTATATTTCGGATTATATGGTATGGAGACATACTTGGTGTTATTTTCTTCACGTGTAAAAAAGGTGGAATTCTGAATATTAAACCTAAACTTATGTCATCGTCATAACCATTAACTCTAGTTATATTTCTAATACGATTCCTTTCTTTATTAAAGTTTACTCTACTCAGAGGGAAAGTGACCAAACGATGAACTAAAAAATATAATGAGGCTAATTTATGTTGTTTGCAATGAAATGAATCATTAGGAATATATCTATCTGTTACTGTGTTCTTCCTATAGATATGAAATTCTAATCTATTATTATTTTTAATAATTAAAATATCTAGAAAAGGCAATTGTCCTTTGTTCTCAACTTCGTAAGTGAATTTAATGAAATCATATCGGCTATTTAATTTAGAAACAAAATCATCAATATTTGCTTTCTTTGTATCAAAAATCGCGAATAAATCATCCACATACCTATACCATACCCTTGAGAAATATTCGAATTCTTGACTGGCTTCGATTTCAAACTTACTCATGAATAAATTGGCTATGAATGGTGATAAGCAATTACCCATAGCTGTTCCTTCTTTCTGAACATAAAATTGATTGTTACATTGGAAATAATTTTGTGGAATTGGCACACTTGGGAACAAAGAACTAACATCAAAAGTAAACCACTTTGAGAACTAGATTTTTTGTTTTATTAATGAATTCTAACGAATTCTTCACTGCGAAAGTATACTTTCGACTGACAAGCTGATCATACTGTAACATTAGATAATCTAAGATTAATAAAAAATGTATCTGATAGGAGATTGTTGAACGCATACGAAAGTACGGAAATCATAAAATGTAAAAGTAGTTTAAATAAAGACAGAGGGCCTATTTCTTATAGTCCCCTTTACTGGTTACTTGACTGGAACTGATGGCCTTGCCTATGTCATTAGTTCCGCTTGAGTAATTCAAGGGTTAGGCTAAGTATAAATAGGGTTGATCTGTAGTTTAGCTTTAGTCAATCATCGCTCCTGATGAAGCTAACATGGTTAGCGAAACGCGCGTCAAGTGCAAAAATAAAGTGTTTGGTGTAGTGGTGATATTTACTGAGTAGTATCATTGTGCCAAAGTTTCCACATTCCCAACTTAGTATGTCTGAAAAGTTCTGTGTGTGACTCTTAATTTTCCTCAGAGACCGTTCTTTACGAGTGGCATTCTACGGATTTCTTTCTAACACCTTCACTATCAACACCGAGGTGCCCGCTCCATACTATCTCCTACTCTCTTTATCATTTACATTAACGATCTGCTGGAAAGACCGGAAACCAAATCTACAGCTGTGCAGATGACGATACGCTTATCTTTTCATTCACTTTGAACGCTCGGACATCGGCTGCTCAGACGTGTATCCGCAGACAGCTGGAAGTCGTTCAATTTAACAAAGACCTGAAAGAAATTCTGTCTCGGAGTGACAGTGATCAAGTGGAATTTAACACTACGAAAACCCAGGTGGCAGTTTTTTCTAAAAAAGTTATCGTTGCTGAACCCGACATAGTTATGGCGGCGCACTCTATTGCTCTAACATCGTCACTCAATTTGTTGGGCGTTAATCTGGGAGCAAATATGTCCTGGCATGATCATGTCGTAGGCATAGCAAGGAGAGCTTCTCAAAAGTTAGAAATATTATTTCGAACCAGAAAGCTTTACACTCCACAACTATTAATTCTTTACAAAGCTCAAATTCGACCAACTATGGAATACTGCTCCCATGTTTGGGGCTCCGCTTCCAAACATACACTCCATTTGTTGGATTCTATTGAGAGAAGAGCTGTTCGTCTGATTGGAGAGCCGGAACTGACCGGCGGCATTGATTCGCAGAACAGTTGGCGACTTCAGCCTATTCTACAAGTATTTTCATGGAAAGTGTTCGAAGGATGTAGCTTGCTTAATTCCTCCCAGCGTGATGCATGTTAGAAATAAACGTCGCGCTAATACTTCACATCCGTAAGAGGTTCAGCTAGTTATTCCTCGTACATTCCTCTTTGATATTTCTCGTAAGAGCTACTTCTTTCGCAGATTTTACTATACGGTGAACGATTTTTCTATTCATTTCGTCGAAGGATGAACGTATAGCTACCAATGGTTAAATAAAAATATCAATAAACAGTTTACCTATTTATTTCTTAATTATTGTTAAATAAATTAAGCAACAATTTAATCCAAAGTCAATTTATAACATCTGGAAGAAAATTATTTTTTAATTACGTGTGTCGGAATAACAAGCTTAAGAAAAATAACCGTAAACTATTATAAATAAAGCAATATGCGAAAGGATTTTTTTTTAAATTTTTGTTTGTAGCGAATACGAATATTATTAAGTTTACTAAAATATTTTTCTGAAAAAAAAGGTATAGATAAAACATAATATTGCATAACTAGGAAAACAATATTCTCTGCGGAGATTAAGTCTATAATTTGTATATAAAAATGTAAATAAATTTCAAAGTGGAGTTAAAATGTTGCCAAAATTAATATTACTTGTATTACAAAAAAACCTAAGTAGTCTAGTATTTTTAAATTTTACATAAGTACTAATAAGCTGGCAATAACTTATTTAAAAAATGGCATTATTAAAGCTTAGATTAAAGTCCGAAAATAACATCATCACGGAGATTCAAATGAGTGAGTGAATTTTTAAGCTTAAAAATCTAGATTATTCTGTAACATTAAAACACATAGGTACATACATATTAATAAATATATAAATTTCATCAGTTAAGTCTTTTCGTAAGACACTAAATGTATTTTGTTTGTTTAGGCACATAAACTACCTTTTCAGATCCGTTTTCAGATCTTCGTTATATTAATTTAACATAAAATTAGGTTATGTTCTTACTAAGTTAGTAATAAAGTGCATTTATCTAAGACCACTCTCATAAATAATTATTTTATTATGCGTTAATGCCTATGCTTTTTCTAAGAGTTATTTACGTGATTGACGTTGATTTGCGAGAAACTTACGATAAGATGACCATTCGTGTAGACCGATATAATTCAATGCCTAATTAAAATGGAACAACTAGAAACTATGCGATTATCACTACATATTATAAAACAAAGTCCTCCGCCGCGTCTGTCTGTTCGCGATAAACTCAAAAACTACTGAACGGATTTTCATGCGTTTTCACCAATAAATAGAGTGATTCATGAGGAAGGTTTAGGTATATAATTTGTCAAGGTTTTGTGTAAATTGGTTGAAATATAACCATAATTGTTGGAAGTGTCGGAAACACTCAAGCCGCCTGGGAGCTTTCATCGAAAACGCTGCCTAATCCCTTTGAGATATAACAAAACAATGCATGGTGGGATATTCCTTTTTTATAGATCCGCGATGGCATATATCTATCTTTTAAGGATAGCTTACTATACCCATTCTATCTTCTAAAAAAATGATCACGTACAATGCGGTAATTGGAAAGCTATTTAGACGGATACAGTATTAATCCTTATCAACTTAAATACGTTAGTTACCTTAAGCATTTCATGCACATTATTATAATCTTTACACCATATAATTTAAATGAATATCTTAGGAGTTATCGCAAAAAATTAACGCGCGCGAAAATAAATTCAAGCGCGTTTCTCATACCGATGACGGGACTCGCTTGATGCGATTACCCCCGCGCCGCGCCTCCCTCGGTCGCCCACTGTTTCTATATAAGCCAAGCGATAACGCGCCTGTACTCCTTGACTTAGTTTAAGGTTAAGACCGTAGGTTTAGTTGAGCTACTCCTTCAGGAAAGTGTAACAAAGCACACCATACATAATAATAACACGACACCCTCCCGGGAATGGGGGGCTTAGGTTAGGTTAGCGTTAAGATAGGTTAAGTTAGGCTAGATCTATTCATAGAAAATTAACTTAAGGTTAAAACACATCAAAAGTCTAGTCATTAAGAAGTTCAGAAATTGTAAAAGGAGTAAAGGGTTTTCCCAGCTCACAAGGAGTTTTAGTGGGTATGCCAACCCTTCAGGTTGGAGAGCCCCACATATCTGAAGCATTTTGGGGCACCCTTATGGTGACGCAAACTGCTTCAGAATCCATAAGGCGGATCTCTCCCTGTAAAAAAAAAAAAAGCGCGTGTACTCCTATAATAAACAGACTTTTGGAGCGAATGGAGGTGACGACTGGAAGGTATTTGTTTTCTTTTTGGGTGTTGTTGGAAGGTTGCAATTGCGTTGGTTTTGATATTTTAGAGTAAAATTTCAAGGTCGCATTTTTGTTTTGTGTTTGTTGTCTTTAGGTAGATAGATAGATACTTACATACTTATTATTAAAATTTAGGTAGATAGATACTTACATACTTATTAATAAAATTGATAGTTCTCAACATACTTTTATTTCATTGAATTTTATCAAATGTCAACGTTATTAGTCATTTGTTTCGGTTTCTTTTCACATCGTGAATCATTTTAAAGTTAATTAATATTAAGGTCGCATTTTTTATTTGTTTCGTGTTGTCATTCGTGTTAGTGTAAGTGCATAAGTAAATATCTGAGGGAAATTTGTCAAAGGTTATTAATCCACTGATTTATGTTATCTTTGAGATTTTTTTTTAGGTTTTTTAGATTAAGCATGCCTCGGCGAAGATCTAATATAGGACGCAGTACGTCGTCTGCCAAAAGAGTTCGTTTGAGTCAAAGCAACAAAAATGATCAAGAGAGGGATCTTCGTTTATCGTTGGGCCGTGAAAGGCATGTTTCCCGAAGAGCACGAGAATCGTCGGTGGATCGCATAGTTCGTTTATGGTTGGACCGTGATAGGCATAATGCTCAAAGAGAAACAGAAACGCCTGAAGATAGACAACTCTGCTTACGTAACGACCGTATTCGGCACAGAAATTTAAGGAATATTATACAAAATAATAGCAGTAGAACGCAAAATACTAATAGATGGTCCAATAAAGAATATTCTGCAATGAATTACGATTCGACAATTGATTACAGAAACGATTCGGCGATATCTATAGGCTCTCCTTCTATTGTTTGTCAATACTGCTCAGCTCTAAAATGGAAAGATGAGTCCAAGGGTATATGTTGTTCCAATGGTAAGGTTAATCTAGACGATGCATCAAGCTGATGCGATCCTACGACAGACAAAACATGTAGGCATAATATGCTCTACTACCCGTGCGAAGCCGGGGCGGGTCGCTAGTAATTTACTAATAGAAAAAACAGAAGTAACGGGCTGCTGTAGCTTATTAAACTCACTTAGAAATTAACTTTATGCATCTTAATATTCCGGTTTTGCGTCATAATACGCCACTCATGTTAAAAAGATTTGTATGTCAAATTTGATTTTTTTAGCCACAGCAGAGCATCATAAGTCATATGAGCTACACAGTTATAGTACAACTTAATATTTATTAGGTTTTTTCCTTATTCAAGTGGTTGTAGATAAAATGTTGTACATTACATGTGTGTTATAAGGTACCTGGTCTACGACCTTGTCATAACGTACTTCCGAATAAAGTTTGAATAGGTCTTCCATCCTATGAGTCATGTAAAAACTATTTTGTGCATTCGTCTGGCAAATTATATATGTTTGATAATTTTTTGTTCAGAAAACAGTGAAGTAGTACTGTAGTAGTACAAAAAAAATACAGTTTTCGGCACAATTTCAGTAATGTTTCAGTGAATACTTTCTATCAATCATATAAATTTTGATAAATACATAATTGTTATATTATTATACTAATTTATACGAACACACAAAAAAAAATAGTACGTATCATGCCAGAAAGTGGTAGTGGAGCAGGACTCGTGAACTTTCAAGAATTCACCTACGGCATCACCCTAAAATTTGTTTACTCGTCCTGTAAAATACCATTTCCGAATTTGTCATGTAAATATA
Organism: Pachyrhynchus sulphureomaculatus; assembly: GCA_019049505.1. Taxonomy (NCBI): domain Eukaryota; kingdom Metazoa; phylum Arthropoda; class Insecta; order Coleoptera; family Curculionidae; genus Pachyrhynchus; species Pachyrhynchus sulphureomaculatus. Next base: position 214,166,255 of record CM032456.1, on the reverse strand, counting down.
ACTATTTTCTATAAGCGTGTGGTAATCTATGCAAATAGATTGCTTGTACAATTTACTTTCGGTTTGTAAGCTAGATTTAGCTGGGCTCTCTTATATTCATTCATATCTACCTAAATTTTGTCGCAGACGTGAAGCAACAATATGGCGTTTAAAAGAAAAAATCTCGTGTCTGTCAAATTTAGAGTTTGAAAAGGACACGCAAGCCAGACCCAGCTTTGTAAGGTTTAAGTTAATAGTTTTGTCTTGTACGAGGATGGATTGACAAGTTCGCGGCCTCAACAAAAAATAATTATAATATTTTTATTATAGTACCCTCAATAAGTTCATACTTTCTTTGATTGTCACAGTGTAAAATTTTGTTGCTGAATAATTTGTGATTTTTAGGTTAGAACGAGTTTAGTGAGACCAAGTACAGCGTTTTTGGAAAAAAATTGAACAACGTGCGGTCATGAAGTACCTGTTTAAAAAAAGATTAACACCAAAAGAGATCCACGATGATATGAAAACAACACTAGGGGAATCTGCTCCGTCATATACACTGTGAAAAAATTGGTTGCAGAATTTAAACGTGGACGAGAGAGCAGCGAAGATGACCCTCGCTCCGGCCGGCCCATGACGTCTACGACTGAAGAAAACATCGGCAAAGTGTGTGATCTCATATTGAAAGACCGTAGATTAACTATCAGAGAGTTTCCAGAAACTATGGGCATCTCGCATGAACGAACACAAAACATCATTGCCAACGAACTCGGATTTTCTAAGGACTCCGCTAGGTTGGTCCCAAGATTGCTTTCGGTTGAACAAAAACGAATTCGACTCACGATTTCTCGCGACTGTTTGGAGATGTTTGAGGCTGATTCGCAAGATTTTCTTAACAGGTTTCTGACAATGGCCAAAACCTGGGTTCACCACTATACTTCAGAATCAAAACAACAATCCAAGCAGTGGAAAAAATCTGGTGAATCGACCCCAAAGAAAGCGAAGGCAATTCTGTCCGCTGGAAAAGTGATGGCGTCAGTTTTTTGGGATGCTAAAGGTATTATTATGGTGGATTACCTTCCAAAAGGCAAAACAATAAACTCGATTTAATATTGCACCCTTTTGCGTCGTTTACGTCAAGAAATTAGAGAGAAACCCCCAGGATTACTAAGAAAGAAAATTTTCTTCCATTAGGACAACGCACGCGTTCACACGTCTGATGAGTCTATGGCTCAAATTCGCGTTTATGGTTTCGAATTGCTGCCTCACCCGGCTTATTCTCCTGATTTGACACCTTCCGACTTTCATCTGTTTCCAAACCTAAAAAAACACCTCAGTGGCCAGAAATTTTCATCAAACGAAGAAGTCGAAGCTGCAATTAACCAGTATTTTGAAGACCTCGAGGAATCTTTTTTTCAAACAGGTGTGGAAGCTTTGGAAAGCAGGTGGAAGAAGTGCATAGAGCTAGGTGAAGATTACGTCGAAAAGTAAAAATATTTTTGTACGTATTTTATTTTGTTTTCTTGACTAGGCAGCGAACTTTTCAATCTATTCTCGTATTATAATTTGCGTAATTAGTTTCCGCAAGCTTACAGAAAAATATCCTCCTAACTTTTACGGAAGGTATTGGTAGCATTCAACAGCTTGACTGCAATCAACTCTAGTAGGTTGCTAAAAGGTGATACTTTCCATACTCGTAGGGAAAAATACTATTACTACTTCAAAACATGAGACGAGCTAACTTATAATTAAGCTTTGTGGCAGTGTTAAGAACGATACTGCTCAAAAAATGTGTGGTTATTAATTCCTTAATAAATATTATTATTAATGTAATTTAGTAAAGTAAAATTTTATTTAGATCATTCATTGGAAAAGAAAAGATAAAGGTAAGTTTCTTGTTGAAAGACCACATACTGGAAATTTTTGCTCTATAACATTATTTTAAAAATGATACATTAACATACTGATATACTTAGTTGATTAAAATGATCAAAGATGCGAAAGTCTTCTCAATACCAAAATCTTAAAATTTGAATGTAATGAAAGGCTGATTTTGTCAATTTCCACTTTATTTAGTTTCACAGAAACTGTATGACGCGTTTCGGTATACTATAGCTTCATCTGAAACAAAATGATATTTGAATATTAATGTTGTTACATTTATACAAATACCCTAAGGTAGATAGGTAAGAAAATTAATACTATATGCTAATGAATCTTGCTGGGAAATCCATTCTGAATATTAATTGTATAAATTGAGTAAAGGGGAGTTACCATGGGCCAGACAGGGATCTTTTTGTTCGTTTAAGATGATGTCTGAATTTTTTAATTCTATTTATTTCTAAATTTTCTAATAGGTTTAATTTTACGCCTTTGTTTTGTATGTGTAGAATTTTAAATTTATCGTCAAAAAGATGATTTGATTCTGTTAAATGATTACTATAAGCTGAGTCGGTTTTGTTTTTTAAATAGCTTCTTTTATGTTCTGAAATTCGAGTTTCGAATGAGCGACCTGTCTGACCTATGTAACTTTTATGACAAGAACCACAATTCAACTGATACACTCCAGATTTTTTTGATCTATTTTGTTTTACCTTTTGCGTTTTTAATGAATACATTTGTTTAAGTGGTTTTTAATTTTCTCTGACGTGTTACCAAAATAGGTTAAAACATTATATTTTTCCCTGTGTTTTCTTTCTTGGGGTATACTAAAGAAATAGCTTTATTTTTTTTATTTTTTGTTTAGAATTGATTGATATAAACTCAATACATAAAAATATTAAATTCACTATGGAACTAGAAGTCGACAATAAAATTAACTTTCTTGACTTAACGATAACCAGACATAACAACAAACACAAATTCTCTATTTTTCACAAACCCTCACATACAGATACTACAATAAATATAAATTGAGCTCACCCCCTACAACACAAATTGGCAGCTTACCACAGTATGTTACATAGACTTGTAAGTGTCCCCATCTGTAGATGATTTTAATAAAGAATTAAATCTAATAAAACAAATTGCTGTTAACAACGGATATTCTCATGACACCATAGAATCAATTCTAAACAAAAAATTAAAAAATAAAGCTATTTCTTTAGTATACCCCAAGAAAGAAAACACAGGGAAAAAAAAATGTAATGTTTTAACCCATTTTGGTAACACGTCGGAGAAAATTAAAAACCACTTAAACAAATATAATATCAACATCTTTTAGAACAAACACCTCGTTAGGAAAATTCATTAAAAACGCAAAGGTAAAACAAAATAGATCAAAAAAATCTGGAGTGTATCAGTTGAATTGTGGTTCTTGTCATAAAAGTTACATAGGTCAGACAGGTCGCTCATTCGAAACTCAAATATCAGAACATAAAAGAAGCTATTTAAAAAACAAGACCGACTCAGCTTACAGTAATCATTTAACAGAATCAAATCATCTTTTTGACGATAAATTTAAAATTTTACACATACAAAACAAAGGCGTCAAATTAAATCTATTAGAAAATTTAGAAATAAATAGAATTAAAAATTCAGACATCATCTTAAACGAACAAAAAGATCCCTGTCTGGCCCATGGTAACTCCCCTTTACTCAATTTATACAATTAATATTCAGAATGGATTTCCCAGCAAGATTCATTAGCATATTAATTAATTAATAAATTTTATTACCTATCTTCCTTAGGGTATTTATATAAATGTAACAACATTAATATTTGTATCAGACGAAGCTATAGTATAGTGAAACGCGTCGTACAGTTTCAGTGAAACTAAATAATGTGGAAATTTGACAAAATCAAGTCTTTCATTACATTCGTTAGGAATTTCCATCCAGTAACAGCCACAACAATTCAAAATCTTAAAATTTGTTATACTGCATAGAAAAATTTAATTTCTTATATCTGACTCATTACTTTTTACTTATACATACACAAAATTTAACATTTTTTAAGGAATCAATAATAAAAAAAATTCAAACTATCTATAGTTATACATTAATAAAGAATGTCTATTAAATTATACGTCGTTCTTTTATTAGAAATTTTAGCAGATTGTACAGAGCGATCTCGAGTCGTATTTTCTTATGAGATCATGAGTTAATAACATCTGCAAACCGTTATAAGTCTTAGAAATGTATTTTGGTTAAAACTAAACAGTATCAGGGACAGCATTACCTATATGAGTATATTTAAAAATAACAATGCTTTTAGGTTTCTGGTTTTATTTGCGTTATTTTCCTCTGTCATGATCTTTTTAACCTTTTCCGGCGTATGTAGGATTCTTAAATGTTGAAGTAGCTTGTTTATAAATTGGATTTTCACCCTAAAAAAATAATGTTAAAAATTAATTGCTTATATAAATATATTTATAATAATATAAAATGCAACGTCTCGCTATCTGTCTGTCTGTCCGTAAGTGCGCTTCTCACTGGAGAACCACTTATCCGATTTATGTTTTTTTTTTTTAAACATACATATGTACTCTGGCCAGGTTACAGGATATATTTTATTACGTTAGGTAACATAAGGAATAAGCAATGACGATAATAGTGAATCAACTCGGAAAAAAGTTTGCTGCTTGCGCGTTCTCCTGCAATACACTATCTCAACCATTAAATATGGAACAATATCATGTGGCAAACAATATAATATATATAAAATGCAACGTCTTTCTGTCTGCCTCTCTTTTATGATGAGTTAATCTTTGTTTAAGCCATTGTGATGTTTGTCCAATATAACTGCCCTAGCAGTCCAAGAAAGACATTTTATATATTATATTGTTGTACATAAGTGGCGTCTTCTGTTTTACACGACAAAATAAATTCCTGTTACATAATTGGTTATATCTTCTTATTTTTATGTCCGTCAGACTACGTATGTAGGGTGGTTTTTTGTATTGGACTACATGTCTTACTTCTTTAGTGGGATCATCAAAGATGTTGGAATTGAAAAATGATTTTTCTTGCTACAAGAAGGTAGGAGTAAGGTGACTGTGCAGGCCGATGAACTGACCGTGGTTTCGCAGGGATCGAGTACATGGGGCTTCTTTGATAGCAGGTTTTGATGGACTGAATTTGTTGGGGTTTAAATCTATTTAAAAATTTTTAAGGCGGGAAATCAGCTCCCACTCGGAGATCTGAACTATTTTACCTCCGAAATTTTTTAATTCTAGGAGCTTCATCATGCTATTTTGCCCACAGTAAATCCGGAGACATTGACACAGCCACGAAACCTTTTTTATTTTTCGACATAGTCTCCTTTTAGGCTTATACACTTCGTCCAACGATGTTCTAGTTTGTTGATTCATTCCGAATAACAGGATTTGTCCAAGTCTGCAAAATATCCATTAGTGTCTGCAATCACCTCCTCGTTTGAATAAAATCTTTGTCCCGCCAGCTATTTCTTCAAATTGGGGAACAAATAGTAGTCCGAGGGAGCCAAGTCTGGAGAATAAGGGGGATGTGAAACGAGTTGGAATCCTATTTCCATTAATTTTGCGACCACAACTGCTGAGGTGTGTGCTGGTGCGTTGTCGTGATGGAAAAGGACTTTCTTGTGGGCCAATCGCGGGCGTTTTTTCTTGCAGCTCGGTTTTCAAACGGTCCAATAACGATGAATAATATTCACCTGTAATAGTTTTGCCCTTTTCCAGATAGTCGATGAGGATTATCCCTTGCGAATCCCAAAAGACAGTCGCCATAACCTTTCCGGCCGAAGGAACGGTCTTCGCCTTTTTTGGTGCAGATTCCCCCTTGGTAACCCATTGTTTAGATTGTTGTTTGGTCTCAGGAGTATAGTACGCTTAAAGTCCTCCGGATTCTTCTGGAACAGCTGCAAACTATCCTTGCAACACTTCACACGATTCCGTTTTTGGTCAAGCGTGAGCAATCGTGGCACCCATCTTGCGGATAGCTATCTCATGTCCAAATGTTTATGCAAAATATTATGTACCCGTTCAGTTGAGATGCCCACAGCACTAGCAATCTCACGCACCTTAACTCTTGTCATCCATCACCATATCATGGATTTGATCAATGATTTCTGGAGTCGTAACCTCCACAGGCTGTCCAGAACGTTCAGCGTCACTTGTGCCCATATGACCAGTCCGAAAATTTTGAAACCACCTATAAACTGTTCTAATCGAAGGTGCAGAGTCACCATAATGTTTATCAAGCTTCTCTTTAGTCTCCTGAGGCGTTTTGCCTTTCATAAAGTAATGTTTAATCACCACACGAAATTCTTTTTCGTCCATTTCTTGAAAATCACTCGACTTCCTTGATTCACACGAATGCCAAACACAAAGAAATAGACCAATATGGCTGAAACTTGGTGTGCGTTCATTCAAGAGATGCTACTAACTAAACATGACCTCGATACGCGCCGGTGGTGCCATCTCTCGGACTTTGCACGGACTTTTCAAACCAGCCTCGTATATATATATATATATATATATATATATATATATATATATACATATATACATATATACATATATACATATATACATATATACATATATACATATATACATATATACATATATACATATATACATATATACATATACATATACATATATATATATATATATATATATATATATATATATATATATATATATATATATATATATATATATATATATATATATATAGGGTGCTATGAAAATCATTTAACGAGTAAACCATTGCATTAACAGGAACTAAACTAACTAATGAAAAAAGTGACTATAAAGATTTGTGGTTTTTAGTATTGTATTAAAATGATTGAAGTCAATACAGCATGTAGTCCACTTTATTTTTCGTGAAGCCTAACAGACAACAAGACCTCCTAAGGAGACGAAAATTCAGTAGCCTTCTAAAAAGTTAATGGCGGCCGTTTTTTTTCAAACTGCGAAAGAATTGTCCTTAGGGAATATATGGAAAAGAGTCCATAATTATTGGAAAGATTTACAGAAAGATAAACCAAAACCACTAGAGAAACACGCCTAAATTCATGGAGTTGCACTTCAACTAAGGAGACCGTAAGGGCTCTCGCAGTCCAAGCCATTACCCAACGCTGAATTTTTTATGGAATGAAACAACTCGAAAAAACTGTACTAAGTATATTAGTGTACAAGGTAGTGATGTAGAATGCGATTTTTTCAAGCTCGAAGCATTTTGTTTATAGCTAGGTAGATTAACTTAAAAAGAAAACGTCGTTGTTTTAAGTCGAACACAGTCATGCCTGGTTAGGGACTCTACCTATGCGTAGTACGTTCCATTTTAGAATTTAAACACGATCACTTTGAATGTTTATTTCGGTAGTTTATAATACCATTTTATTAAAAAAATATAAACATTTTGCAAGAATGGCAATAAACGTCTCATAACGGTTGGTAAATAAAATTTAAAAGTGTGTGAATTGTAAAAAATGTTTCGTTACTTAACCTAAATAATATTATATTTAAAGCAATTTTCATAACACTCTGTATATACATCAGGTTTTATTATTCAAAATCGAAAATGAATCCGTCGGGTACATTAAGTTTTAAAGATTGCCGTACCGTAAACTTTTGATTAAGCGATTTTAGATGGCTATGTTTACTTATTAAAGTTGAATCCTAATTCATTTTGCACATTAAAATAAAAAATAATAACTTGACTTACGGTATCCCATTTGGCCATCATCCTTTCCTTCTCAAACCTTGCAAATTCTCTACGATCATGAATAGTGGTTAGTAGCTTCCAGAGCAATAAGATAGCCATACCAATTAGCACAATGGCGGCTATAACACCAAAGACAATACCAAGCACAAATACCTAAAAAAATATATTTTAAGAAAAGTACACGCTTGGTATATACAGTCAGTCCAAAAACTCTCCATACACCACTGGCTCTCTATACTATTTTTCTGTTATGTGTAACTAATTAATTGGAACTATGAGAAAACATGTTTAAATTAATATTTGAAACTTAACCAACGAGGATTAGTATTAAAAACAATTACGGAACATTTTGTTTAGAAGTTACATCATTGTTATAAAAATGTAAACAAAATTAATGTCGAAAAAGTTTCCATGTACTGAAGAACTGCACTGAAAAAAAACACATAATCAGCCGCATTTTATCAAGCTATCTATTGCTCGCTAAACTGAAAACAAATGAATAATTTTCGGCCATACTTTCAGGAAGTTTTTCACGGATGGTGGAATGTAATACATTAAAATTCCAGGTTTCAATCCGTTCGTCAAACAATGGATTTGCACGACGTTTCGCCAAAATCTCATTTGGCATTTTCAAGTGCTCTTGCTGCTGTTGCTAGTCGATGCAACTCTTGGTGCTGCTGCCGCTCGAAGCTAACTGAGTAACCGACGTGCGGTCGCCGTCTTTTATAGGTTGGCATCTACGCAGATTGTATGCAAGACGGCGACCGCACGTCCGTTTCTCAGTTAGCTTCGGGAGGCAGTATCGAATAGCAGCAGCAGCAAGAGCGCTTGAAAATGCCAAATGAGTTTTTGGCGAAATGTCGTGCAAATTCATTGTAAGACGAACGGATTGATAAACCTCTATTGTAATATATATATATATATATATATATATATATATATATATATATATATATATATATATATATATATATATATATATATGTAGGTCGTTTCACGTCAATCGGGACAGTACTCTCTCGAAAATTAAACGCAACACAAAATAACTTTGAAGGACCCAAAATGTTCGTAGGTTCAAGAGCTTTCAAATGAAACATGGTCTTATTCGAAATTCAATATGGCACCGAAATCAAAAAATTTCAGAAATTAATGTATAAATCAGGGGTGCTCAAACTTGAATTGCTGGCAATCTACCTCACTAAGATCGATCGACTCTGAGAGGCTGCAAGTAAGTGTGATGCAGGATTGTCGTCTAGGTAGGGTGTATCGTGGCATAGATATTAGTTTTCCGCACAATATGCATTTTTTTAGTCAAGGTAAATGTAGGTCTGCTCTAAAATGTCAATGAAAAAAACTCATAATTATTCAAAATTGCGAGTTTATTGGTTCTTACAAAACAAACGAGTTCAGTGTCTAAACTTAACTAAAGAGTGACTTTGGATGTTGAAGCGTGGCACTGCATGTCCTCAGCATACTTTTCATAAGATGGTACGTAATTACCGAGTGCTAATCGCAAGCATGATGACATATGTTCGTCAGTTAGTCGATTGCGATATTTTGACTTAATTATCTTCATTTCAGAAAAAGCAGACTCGCACAAGTAAGTTGACCCAAACATTGCCGTCAGTTGAAGGGCGATTTGCCTTAGATTTGGATATTTATCTTCAGATATAAAACACCAGAATTTTGTATCAGATGCTGTGGCTTTGAGATGTATATCTGATATAATCTGCACTAACTCATTTTCAACAGAACATGAGTCCATGTTAAACTGACTTGCTATTTCAGTAGCTAATCCCTCAATGTTTCTACACGAAAAAGGATAACTATATATAAGCGATATTTGCCAATTTACTGAAATCATAAAAACGTATTTCGAATTGGCCCAAAATATTTGATAATTCTACCTCATAAATATCATAATTCAACTGAGGAATCCTTGCTTTCAAAGACGGAAAATTTTTCAGATCCTTTCTTTTCAGTTGATCTATCATAAGTTGCAATTTGCTTTTGAATGCGTTTATTGCGCTAATCATCTCAATAATAGTTTTTCCTTTACCTTGAAGCTCCAAATTAATGGTGTTTAAATGCATTGTGATGTCTGTCAAAAATGCCAAATCAGTCAGCCATTTTCCGTTTTTCAGCATCTGAGTGTCATTACCTCTTTCGTCCAGAAAAGCTGTTATTTCGGGCAATAATTCTTGAAACCTTTCTAGGAATTTTCCGCGACTCAACCACCTGACGTCCGTGTGAAGAACTAAATCAGTGTGTTCAGCTGATTCACTATCTTCCAACTGCAATTTAAAGAGCCGTCGTTGCAAGCTACGTGCACGGATAGAATTCACAATTTTTATTGCAATGCCCATAATCTCCTCCATGTTTAGAACTTTTGAACACACAAATTTGTTGATGTATAATGCAATGGAAGGAGAAAAAAATGAAGGGAAATCATCATTAGCTCGACACAATGCCACAAAACCGTTTTTGGTTCCAGTCATTGCTAGTGCTCCATCGGTTGTAATGCACACTAGTTTATATATTGGTAGCTTGTAGTTTGTTACAAAATTGAAGAAAACGTCATATATATCTTCGCCACGGGTCTTTCCTTTCAGAGGAATCATTGTCAAAAACTCTTCCTTAGCCGACATGTCATTGAATACCATTCGAATAAAAATACAGAGCTGGGCAGTGTCTGTCATATCGGTGGATTCGTCGAACTGTAAAGAAAAGTATGTACATTCCATGAAATCATGTTTTAGTTTATCTGCCATGTCCTGACTCATGACTTCAAACACGCCTTGCGGACGAGGTAACTGAAGTTCTCTAACAGCAGACATAATCTCTGTTTTATTTTTAAAATCTCCAAATAAAGTCTCACCCGCTTCAATAAATGCTTCCTTCACAACCAATCCATCATCAAATGGTTTCTTGTGTTTCGCCAATATATGAGATATTTTAAATGACGCGATCGTTGCAGCTTTTGATTGTTTGGCTGGTCTTATGAACATGGTTTGTTCTTTTTTCAAACAAGTTATCAAATCACGTACTTTTCGTTTTCTTAATTCACTCTGTGACGGAAAAATCCTTTTCATAGTTTTTATGAACCGTTTTATGATGCCTCTCTAAGTTCCCACGCTTAGGTATTGCAACTGACGCACGGCAAATGAGACAAATGCACTTATCCTTTACCATACAAAAGAAAAATTCTTCCTCCCAATCGTTATTAAAATGATAAGTTTTACTTTTCTTCGCCGTACTCATTTTGGACTATTTATTAATAAACTTCGTATCGATGTATCGCCTTCAAGTTACAACTCAGACTGGCTCCTATTCCTGCAGGCACAACATTTATATCGGCGCGAACGAAGTCTCGAATGTTCCCGTCAAACACGCCGCCCGAAGTTTCTAGAAAAATCGGAGGGAATCAAAAACGCGGCTTTTCTTTGACAAGTACCGCGCATTCCTTTGATAAAGCCGCCTTTTGCCGCTAGCAGGGGGTTATTACGATAAAAAGAAAGTGATGAAGGGTTTTTCTGGCCTAATTGTGGATCGAATAAATTTTAGTAGTTTATTCATTACATTATCTAAAACAAAATCTGTGAATAGTTCTATATCGGAATTTTTTTTCTCGAGATCGACTCAAAAAGCACTCGCGATCGACTTGTCGATCGCGATCGACCGTTTGAGCACTATGTATACGGGTTGGCTATATTTAATCTTGCCTATTTTTAGTAATTCAATTTCTGAGCGTCCGTATTATTTCTTTAGAATATACTACTACGATATTGGGGCGATTTGGCAACACTGAATATTTCGTCCGTCCAATAGCAGGTTTTAAGCGATTTGCTTTAATTTTTACTCAGCTCTGCGAATAATATTTATTTCTGATTTTTTATCTATCTTCTTCTATTAATATTATCACATTGAAAAATTTCACAATCCGTCTACTTTTTAAATTTTTAAAATAAATTGCTGATAAAATATGATCAAATTTACCCAAAATTTATGAAAAATTGATTACTAACCTATTTTTGTCTGATAGTAAAGAAACCCGGGATACACTTTTTTAAAGGATGTGTATTCGATTTTGGAAAACTATTGATTTTCATAAAATTGTAATGTCAAGCGACTTTTTTAAGTGCCTTGAATTAGTAGCGAAAGGTTACATGAAATACAACATAAATATTCGTCTCTTAAAATATTTAATAAAGTATGTACTGTTTATCTCCCATCAGGTTATTAGAAGTATAGGGTTATAAAAATGGCAACGCCGCGTGATGCCAAGAAATCGAATAAGAGTAGTATAAAGGTAGGATGCCAGGAAATCGAACGAATAGATGTATTAAGTATATAAAGGACAACAAGTAAATGAATTATAAAAGGACGCTATACGGTTGTTATTTGAAAGCCATAAAACTAAATTTAAAATAATTACGGTTAGTGTCATTAACGACAAAATGTGACTAACTGCTTTACTAGTTCTGGCGGTAGTTGCCAGACAACTAGTGGCCCTAGAAGCTGACCGTGTAATTGCAGTTATAAACTAAATTTTACCTCTGGGGGGCATGTCCTTTCTTCTTGTGCTCGAATATGAAGTGTTCGGTTAGTATCGTAGTAATAAACATAAGTGAACTGACAGTGATCTTCATCAGTGTAGTGACACAAATACTCGTTATCTCCAATAGCTGAAATAAAATAAAAAATTACTAAAATTGAAAATTAAATCAACAACAATTTATTATTATTTTGCTCTTGAATGTTTAGCTTGTGGAAACAAATTATGTTCACTTTTATTATACCATAGCAGGGGTTCTCTAACTGTGTGTCGCGACGCCCTTGGGGGGTCGCGACTCTATCCTAGGGGAGTCGCGAGACGATACGCACAGGTCGCCTGCACGTGTCGTAACCAGCTACTGCGCGGCGCGGTGCGCGTCTCATCAGCGACTCAGTAAACCCGCCCCTCCATTTCCCCGCGCTTTCGTTCGTTCATCGTTCATCTTTTGTTTCGGTGCTTTATTTATTCGTCGATTACAAGCGTTGATGAACGCAGTGTTTTGATTTCAAGTGTGTTGTATTTAATTTACGTGCGCGTATTCATTACTTAAAATGGATAACTTTATTCAAATAAATACAAAACGTGTTGAAGACGCAGGAGAGAGTAGAAAAGAAACTGTAGAAAAGTACAGAAAAGGTGATGATGATTTTGAATTTACCTACGTCAGCAAAGGAAATATGGAACTTCCTCAATGTGTTGTTTATCATAAGGTGCTGGCACCTCAAAGTCTGCTTCCTAATAAATTGAAACGTCATTTAGAAACAACTCACGTAATTTACAAGGAAAGCCGCGAGATTTTTTCGCAAGAACATTGGGAGAACTGAAACATCAGTCGACATCTTTATTTTCCAGAGCATCTATTTCTTCCAAAGCATTGCTCGCCTCTTACAATGTCGCATTTTAATAACTATTTTCCAGAGAATCTGAATCAATACGACTGGATTAGAAACCCATTCCAATAGACTCTACCATCATCTGCACAGCCATTAGAACTATCTTATGATACGAGCCTAAAACCACGATTCGATCAAGACAAACTGTTTCAATTTTGGAACAATGCATCCCAAGAATATCCTACTATCAATACGATGGCTTTGAGGGTTCTTTTACCATTTGCTACGTCGTACTTGTGAGAAACTGGCTTTTCTGCAGTTGCAGTAATCAAATCGAAGTACATGTCACAATAAATTTAGAAAAAGAAATGAGAGTAGCAATTTCAAAACTTCAGCCCCGATTTGAGAAGTTATGTTCAGAATAACAAGCTCATCGTTCTCATTAATGGTATTGTTTGTCGTTTTTTTTTTATGTTTTCTAATAAATAATAATTATGATTCTATATTCTTTGGAGTTTTCTTGAAGTAATTTTATTGTCTGCTAGAGCTACACACAGGTATCTTCTTTTAGAAGGGAATTGGGAACCCCTGTACTATAGCAACATTTTGAGGTAATGTATGTCTTTGCAGATAACACAAAATTTTCACCTTATTATAGTGTTCTCTAAATAAAGTCACATCGTGAAGTACAGTTTATATAACTGTTGTAAAATGCCTGCCTAAGATATTATAAACCTGTGCATAGTCCGATCGAGATTAATAACACTGTGCCACATTTTCGAGGTCATCGAATGTAAACTAAATTCTGACTTCAGTTTCTGGAAGTGCCCACCCAAACTAGTAAAACCCTATTTGGGTTTTGAAAGTTTAGTTCGATTTTTTTTTTTGCCATCATCAATTTTTTTGCTCGAGCTTTGGTTTTGCACAGCTATATCTCGTAAATTATTGGGAATTTCTCAATGCAATCTTCAGACGAAATGTTCTTCACGCTAAAATACACAATTTTTGTGAACATGTCGAGGCCAGATTTTCACTCTTTCGGGGTGTTTTTAGTGCAGAGAGCCCGAAAAAATGCAATTTTTTTCACATTTTCGACCATAACTCACAAACCGGGCATATTTTAGCTTAATTAAACAAAAAGGTTCTCTGCATAAACACGAGTAACTTTGCTGAACATTGCAATAACCTACAATCGATCCTTATAGTTCTTTTGGCCGTTGTAAGGAATTTCACACCAAAATTTCAGCTTTTTTTTAACAGGTTCTACGTTCAAGAAAAACTGGTTTTTAGCTCACTTTTGAATGTTTACTAACCATTAGTATCTATTTTTGGAAAAGAAATTGAAAAAAAAAAGTTTGTTTGTAAACTGCTATGGTACACACACACACACACACGCTGGAATAAATACACACACATTTGAACGGGGAATCGCTTGTGTGTAGTATGGAATTGACGCGCACTGTGCTAGTATTGGTACAGCACCATATATGTAACACGTGCGCATGTTAAGTATATGGCACTGTACCAATACTAGCACAGTGCGCGCCAATTCCATACTTAGGTAGTGTTGGTATGGATTGTTGCACAGTAGTAATGGGTCTTCCATTTGGGACTTGACAACTTTGAAATTTCACTGTGAACGCACCCTTAAGCCAATCACCGAACTGTCAACGTCAAAACATTCAGTAAAGTCAATATTTTCATCATGGTGAAGTACATGAACGAACAACGTTTACAAATAATTAAAATTTACTACCAAAATTTGGAGTCGGTGACTGCAACTTTAAGAGCGTTAACGCCAATTTTTGGTCGTAATTCTCGTCCCAGTAGACAAGCAATTCATAGTCTAGTGAAAAAAATTTGAGTTAACATATTCGCTGCTGGATGTTCCCGTGCCAGTGAGACAACGGGTTGGTCGAAGTGGCCAGAATATTGCTGCCGTTCAAGCGTCCATCTCAAACGAACCAAAACAGTCGATTTCACGGCGTTCTCAAGAATTGGGCATCGCTCAGACCACACTATGGCGAATTTTGCGAAAGGATCTTGGCCTGCACCCTTATAAGTTAAAGTTAACTCGAGAACTAAAGCCACTCGATCATATGAAGCGACGTACGTTCTCGAATTGGGCTCTAGAAATGTTGGAAGAAGATGACCAATTTCATCGCAAAATCATCTTCAGTGATGAAGCGCATTTTTGGATAAACGGCTTCGTCCACAAACAGAATATGCGTTATTGGTCAGGTGAAAACCCTCATGTGCTTGAAGAAACATCACTTCATCCATAAAAAATTACTGTTTGGTGCGGTTTTCATGCCGGTGGTGTCATTGGGCCGTTCTTTTTCGTTGATGAAAATAACCGTCACGTTACAGTCAATGGAGATCGCTACAGAGGCATGTTGCAACGTTATTTCTTTGATCAATTGCATGGGCTAGACATTAATGATATGTGGTTTCAACAAGACGGCGCCACAAGCCACATAGCGGGTGTAACAATCGACTTACTGCAATCTAAATTCGGTGAACGTGTTATATCGAGAAATGGTCCGTCGAATGGCCGCCTAGATCGTGTGATTTAACACCTCTAGACTTCTTTTTATGGGGGTACGTTAAATCATTGGTCTATGCTAACAAGCCTGCGTCGTTAAAGGAGCTCAGAGCCAATATTGAAAGAGAGATAGCGGCCGTTTCCGTCGAAATGTGTGGCCGAGTCATCGAAAATTGGGTTCAACGAATCGACCGCTGCAAACGTGCCCGTGGTGGACATGTGAATGAATGAAGTCGAATTCCATACATAAATGTTTTGATTGTACTTCAAGCCGATAGTAAAATTTTCGAAATGTCTTAAATGGGTTGCGTTTTATTTCAAAAAAAAATTGTCAAGTCCTTAATGGAAGACCCGATAGTTAAACGTTGTCAATTTTTCGTGTGTGTATACGTGTGTTTAAAATTGATTATTGAATTAAAATAAAGAGAGCACAAAATATGTAATGCTCGTCGTCGCCCCATAAGCGCCTTCGTGATGGCCATATGCCTTATTCCTTACAACGGCCAAAAGAACTATAAGGATCGATTGTAGGTTATTGCAATGTCCAGTAAAGTTACTCGTGTTGATGCAAAGAACATTTTTGTCGAAGACAATTATGCTAAAATATGCACGGTTTGTGAGTTATGGTCGAAAATGTGAAAAAATGGCATTTTTTCGGGCTTTCTGCACTAAAAACACCCCGAAAGAGTGAAAATCTGGCCTCGACATGTTCACAAAAATTGTGTATTTTGAAGAACATTTCGTGTGAAGATTGCATTGAGAAATTCCCAATAATTTTCGAGATATAGCCGTGCAAAAGCAAAGCTCGAGCAAAAAAATTGATGATGGCAAAAAAAAAAAAAATCGAACTAAACTATCAAAACCCAAATAGGGTTTTCCTAGTTTGGGTGGGCACTTCCAGAAACTGAAGTCAGAATTTAGTTTACATTTTATGTGTTGCACTGTGTAATTTAAACACGATGCATGTTATTGAACACCGTTGGTATATCCACACCATGGTATCATTGCAATATTCCGTAAATAAAATTCAGATTAATGAATATCATTTTAGGTCTTTACAGGATTCCTGCGGAATATTTTATTCTATCGATGTCAGTCGGCCTCCACTGTATATCATAGGGCTTTACATGTTAAAATCTCTCTCCTCCCCCTTCTTCTTCAGCCTTCATCGATCCATTGCTAGATATAGGCCTGCCTCATATCTTCCCACTTTTGATAGGCCCGTGCGTGTCTCATCCACCCAACCGGGCCGTTCGTTTCATGTCATCAGACCAACGCACAGTGCGAAATTTAGGAAGTTTAGCGGAACTTTATTCAATTTTTGAAATACGTAAAATGCATAAGATTATTCATTATTTTGGTAGGTTAATATCCCACCTCTAAAACCTCATACTCAGTTTGGGGATTAACCCTGCGAAACAACTGCAAAATGCACCTGAAAGTTGCATTACTTATTCAATCATACTTTTTGCCTACAGAAAGCTATTCGAATTGTTTAAGTTAATAGAGTGGTACATACAAACGGCAAGTCAGTGGGCCATGATTTTTTCTTCATTTATTTTATAAGAGAATTGTCAGTTATTGGCATTTAAATAATTGCAAAATCTTTTCTTACTCGTGTGTAATTTGTTCGTGAAAAAAGTGTGTAAGTAAAATTTACATTTTTAACTTCAGTGGAGACTTTAAAAAGTGATACTACATAATACCAGCTTGAAACGCACAAAATTTGAAAGGCTTTTTTTCCTCTGTTGGAAACACAAAAGATCTTCTGCGATATTTTGCGATCTTCTTTTAAATTAAACATTTCCCAGAATGACTTTGCAAATTTCATATAACTGCATATTCCAAAAGTGGAAGGAAGAAAGAACCGACATCGGACACCATCATTGGTTTTATTTTTGGAAAAAATAGGCTCATCAATGCTAACATCTGACGCTCTTTGCAGTTTAAAAGCAACTCTTCGTGCGCTGGTTTGTAAAATACAAAAAAGGTGGAGGGAATCCAGTCGAAATTTAGCATCATTTCTGAATAAACATGCTAGCTGGCTTGAAAATAATGTAAAATTTTCAAATGCTGTAAGGGATGCATTGCCTAGTGGATCGAGGACCAATGCAGGCAGACATAAAAAGGAATTTAGGGATTGTCATCCTAAAGTGCAAAACAGAAAAGTGCATCATCTTTTGAAGTCCGGTAGTCAAGACGAGTTAGCCAAAGCAACTGCAACAAAGCTATACCAATCTGGAAAACGAAACTCTGCAGCGATTGTCAAGGAACTGGTATCTGGTTCTCCAGAAAGGGGTAGCAAAATCAAGAAGGCTCGCGTGTCTTCTTCAAACGGCCCACGAAAATTAACTTCAGACCAGGCTCTGGCGCTACTTATTGATGCAAACTTATCGTCAAATCAGTACAACATTGTTCGAGATCAAGCAAAAAATCACCGTTGCACTTTGTATCCACCTTGTTATGTTATAAAAGAGGCAAAGAGGTTGTGCTATCCAAAGGACATAATAATAACTCAAGTTTCAGCTGAAGTATCAGTTCAGTCATTTATAAATCATACCGTAGCAAGACTTTGTACAGGACTAGAAGGGATTCTTAGAACTTTATCAAACGTTAAAGCACTAAATATTATCGTAAAGTGGGGTTGTGATGGGGCGGAACAAGTTAATTATCGACAAAAGTATATGGACAAACATAGCTCTGATGATAGTATGTTTAGTGTATCAATGGTACCAATCCAAATGTGCTCCGTAAATGATAATGGTGATAATCAGTCAGTAATTTGGAAAAAACCCTGTTTCTTCTTCCACACCACACGTAAGTTCGTTTTTGCCAAAGAAACACAGTCAGTGTAATTACCTCAGAAGTAAACAAAGTGAAAGAACAAATATCTCAACTTACTCCAACCACTATACTTGTAGATGGCAAGCAATTTCAGGTTACAGCAAATATGATCTTTTGTATGATTGACGGTAAAGTATGCAATGCTGTATCATCCTGTGCATCATCACAAACATGCTACTTATGTGGGGCTAAACCTAGTGAAATGAACAACATCTGCGATATACCTCAAAAAAATATAAATGAATCCTTTTTATCCCTTGGACTATCACCCCTCCATGCATGGATAAGGTTTTTGGAATGTATTTTACATATATCGTACAAACTGGATATTAAGGCATGGCAAGCTCGTGGACCAGAAAATAAAAAAAAAGTTGCAGAGAAGAACAAATGCATTCAACAAAAATTCAAAGAGGAGCTTGGCTTGCTTATAGATATGCCAAAACAGCAGACCGGAAACACAAACGATGGTAATACCGCGAGGAAATTCTTTAGAAATGCCGAAAAGTCTTCCGAAATAACTG
Organism: Pachyrhynchus sulphureomaculatus; assembly: GCA_019049505.1. Lineage (NCBI taxonomy): Eukaryota > Metazoa > Arthropoda > Insecta > Coleoptera > Curculionidae > Pachyrhynchus > Pachyrhynchus sulphureomaculatus. Next base: position 214,147,325 of record CM032456.1, on the reverse strand, counting down.
GCGTTAATTTAGATTTGATCAAGCGTTTTCATGTGCTGTTAGAGTGCCTAAATTGTGGTCTTAAAGTTGATTCAGAAAAGTTCGGCGAATATGCAAAAGAAACTTTGGAATTGTATTTGAAAGAACATTTCTGGTACTCAATGCCCGTAAGTGTGCATAAAGTCCTTGTCATGGAAAGGTTATTTTAGCCTCTTGCATTCTTCCGATCGGACAATTTTCTGACGAAGCTCAGGAGGCAAGAAACAAAGACTGCAGAAAATATCGCGAACTTTTTACTAGAAAAACATCCCGAATTGACACAAATAAGGATTTATTTAATCGACTGCTTATTTCATCGGATCCGTACATCGCTAGTCTTCGTAAAGCACCCAAAACCAAGCATAGTGATGTTACGCCAGAAGTTTTAGAGTTGTTAGAAAGATTTGCAGATTCATGTAATGATTGCGAGTCTTCAGACGATTGCAATGAGTCTCGTTCTGAATAGATGTTCAAAATGTTGTTACAAAATGTATGTTTTTTTTTAATTGTTCTATAATAAAAAACACAAATAAACTGAAAAACTTTAAATAAAACACATTAATTTTTATTAAAAATTTAAAAAAACCAACAAATAGAACTGTTTTACTGGTTTAAATAATTAAGTTCCGGTAAACTCAAGAAATTTCGCACTGTGCAACGTTTGGGAGGGCGTCCTTTTGGTCACTTATTTATGTATGGCCTCCATTTCATTATAGATTGTCATTTGTATATCTAGCAACATGGCCAGCATAGCTCCATTTGAGTTCAGCCAACGTCTCTGCTACATCTCTGACCTTAGTGATGGACCTAATATAAGTGTTGCTTTTACGATCTTTCAGAGATATACCCAGCACATAGCACATTGTGTTGTTTTCAGTTGATTCATAGAGTGCTTGGTGAGTGTCCACGTTTGTGCTCCGTAAGTTAGGACTGGCAAGATGCACTGGTGGAAGAGTTGAGTCTGCAGGTACATAGGGATACTTTTGTTTATCAGCGTTTTACTCGTTTTACCAAATGCAACCCAAGCAAATCTTTTTCTTCTATAAATCTCTGCCGCTTAATTTTCAAAGCCCAGTTTTATTCTATTGCCATGACATATTCATCAACTTTCTCCAGAGAAGTGTTTTCAACCGTGATGCTCGAGTTTTCTCTAGACATTACCCTGGTTTTTTGCAAATTAATGTTTAATCTGATGGTCGATAATTCTGCCTTCAAGTCTGGTAATATTGCTTGCAATTTAGCGGGATTCTCTGCGATTAACATAATATCATCCGCATAACGAAGATGATTCAGTCTTTTCCCATTAATCGAGATGCTTCCATTGTTCCAGGGCAAGTTGTTGAGTACGTATTCTAAAGTTAATGTAAAGCGCTTAGGCGAGAGAGTATTATCCTGCCTTATTCCTCCTTTTATGGGAATAGGCTTCGTAGATTTCCCGGTTAACTTTTATTATATTTGATGTTTAAAGATAGCTAAGATATGCTGACGTATTAAAATAAGAGAGGAACGGAGCGACACAATATCTCCGAAAGTGTTTACTTTGGTTGTAGAGGACGTATTTAAATTTTTTAATTGAAATCTGGATCTGTAATAACACAAATTATCTGAGTAAATGCAGGTGTAGATTTGCCGACAATGTACTTATGTTTTCGTCCAACCGGGACGAATTTTAATGTATAATTAATAACCGGAATCAGACAAAGAGATAGCCTAAGCCAGGGGTGCTCAAATTTGAACTTCTGGCGATCTACCTCAATATTGTTAGACTACGATCGATCGACTCCGAGAGGCTGCAAGTAAGTGTGATGCAGGATTGTCGTCTAGGTAGGGTGTATCGTGGCATAGATATTAGTTTTCCGCACAATATGCATTTTTTTAGTCAAGGTAAGCGTAGGTCTGCTCTAAAATGTCAATGAGAAAACTCATAATTATTCAAAATTGCGAGTTTATTGGTTCTTACAAAACAAACGAGTTCTAGAGTCTAAACTTAACTAAAGAGTGACTTTGGATGTTGAAGCGTGGCACTGCATGTCCTCAGCATAGATGGTACGTATTTACCGAGTACTAATCCCAAGCATGATGACATATGTTCGTCAGTTAGTCGATTGCGATATTCTGACTTAATTATCTTCATTTCAGAAAATGCAGACTCGCACAAGTAAGTTGACCCAACCATTGCCGTCAGTTGAAGAGCGATTTGCCTTAGATTCGGATATTTATCTTCAGATATAAAACACCAGAATTTTGTATCAGATGCTGTGGCTTGGAGATGTATATCTGATATAATCTGCACTAACTCATTTTCAACAGAACATGAGTCCATGTTAAACTGACTGCTATTTCAGTAGCTAATTCCTCAATGTTTTTACACGAAAAAGGATAACTCATAAATGATGCGATGATATTTGCCAATTTACTGAAATCATGAAAACGTATTTCGAATTGGCCCAAAATATTTGATAATTCTGCCTCATAAATATCATAATTCAACTGAGGAATCCTTGCTTTCAAAGACGGAAAATTTTTTCAGATCCTTTCTTTTCAGTTGATCTATCATAAGTTGTAATTTACTTTTCAATGCGTTTATTGCGCAAATCATCTCAATAATAGTTTTTCCTTTACCTTGAAGCTCCAAATTAATGGTGTTTAAATGCATTGTGATGTCTGTCAAAAAGGCCAAATCAGTCAGCCATTTTCCGTTTTTCAGCATCTGAGTGTCATCACCTCTTTCGTCCAGAAAAGCCGTTATTTCGGGCAATAATTCTTGAAACCTTTGTAGGAATTTTCCTGACGTCCGTGTGAAGAACTAAATCAGTGTGTTCAGCTGACTCACTATCTTCCAACTGCAATTTAAAGAACCGTCGTTGCAAGCTACGTGCACGGATAGAATTCACAATTTTTATTGCAATGCCCATAATCTCCTCCATGTTTAGAACCTTTGAACACAAAACTTGTTGATGTATAATGCAATGGAAGGAGAAAAATGAAGGGAAATCATCATTAGCTCGACACAATGCCACAAAACCGTTTTTGTTTCCAGTCATTGCTGGTGCTCCATTGGTTGTAATGCACACTAGTTTATATATTGGTAGCTTGTAGAAAACGTCATATATATCTTCGTCACGGGTCTTTCCTTTCAGAGGAATCATTGGCAAAAACTCTTCCTTAGCCGACATGTCATTGAATACCATTCGAATAAAAACACACAGCTGGGCAGTGTCTGTCATATCGGTGGATTCGTCGAACTGTAAAGAAAAGTATGTACATTCCATGAAACCATGTTTTAGTTTATCTGCCATGTCCTGACTCATGACTTCAACATGCTTGTGACAGTCAGACGAGATAACTGAAGTTCTCTAATAGCAGACATAATCTCTGTTTTATTTTTAAAATCTCCAAATAAAGTCTCACCCGCTTCAATAAATGCTTCCTTCACAACCAATCCATCATCAAATGGTTTTTTGTGTATCGCCAATATATGAGATATTTTAAATGACGCGATAGTTGCAGCTTTTGATTGTTTGGCTGGTCTTGTGAACATGGTTTGTTCTTTTTTCAAACAAGTTATCAAATCACGTACTTTTCGTTTTCTTAATTCACTCTGTGACGGAAAATCCTTTTCATAATTTTTTATGAACCGTTTTATGATGCCTCTCCAAGTTCCCACGCTTAGGTATTGCAACTGACGCACGGCAAATGAGACAAATGCACTTATCCTTTACCATACAAAAGAAAAATTCTTCCTCCCAATCGTTATTAAAATGATAAGTTTTACTTTTCTTCGCCGCACTCATTTTGGACTATTTATTAATAAACTTTGTATCGATGTATCGCCTTCAAGTTACAACTCAGATTGACTCCTATTCCTGCAGGCGCAACATTTATATCGGCGCGAACGAAGTCTCGAATGTTCCCGTCAAACACGCCGGCCGAAGTTTCTAGAAAAATCGGCTTTTCTTTGACAAGTACCGCGCGTTCCTTTGATAAAGCCGCCTTTTGCCGCTAGCAGGGGGTTATTACGATAAAAGAAAGTGATGAGGGGGTTATTCTGGCCTAATTGTGGATCGAATAAATTTTAGTAGTTTATTCATTACATTTTGTTTTAGTTACCTACAACAAAATCTGTGAATAGTTCTATATCGGAATTTTTTTCTCGAGTTCGACTCAAAAAGCACTCGCGATCGACTTGTCGATCGCGATCGACCGTTTGAGCACCCCTGGCCTAAGCCCAATCTTATTTAACATCATAATGGATGAAATTATAAAGGAAGTAAAGAAAACTGGGAGAGGATATCGATTGGGAGACAAAGAAATAAAAATAATATGCTACGCCGATGATGCAGTAATCATATTAGAAGACGAAGATAACTTACAGAGACTCCTACATTAGTTCCAACAAACAGCAAAAGTGTTTAATATGCAAATATCTGTAAAGAAAACAAAATCCCTTACAATATCGAAAAAACCGAAAAAAGACGCAAACTCGCGATTTATGATCAGAGTGTAGAACAAGTGATGTCCTTCAAATATCTAGGGGCAAACATAACAAGTACCAGGAGGAAGTAAAAATTCAAACAACAAAGGCATCATTAATATCAGGATACTTAAGATATATAATTTGGAGAAACAAATACATGAATACCAGGAGCAAAGTAAGAATATACAAAACATGCGTAATACCGATCATGACGTACGCGATAGAAACCAGAGCGGAGAACACAATAACAAAACGACTCCTAAGAACAACATAAATGTGAACACTTAGATCGATAACAGGACATACCTTATTTGACCGGAAGAGATGTGAAGAAATAATGGAAATGTGCGAAATACAGGATGTGGTGAGATGGGCAAGGAATAGGAGAAGAGAATGGAGAGACCATGTGGACAGAATCCTAAATGACCGGTTGGCTAAGGTTGCAAAAGAAAAGCGAGCAAACACACCTCGACCGCTTGGAAGACCACCAATAAGATGGTATGAGAGCTGGTCTTCATCATCGCAATTGTTTCTGGGAAACCTTTGAAGTGAACACAGGACATGGTCCTAACGTAGGAAGAAGAAGAAGAATTAACGACCTCCACCAATAATTCTTAGAAAAAGGCCTTAAACGAGACAACAGACAAAAATAATATTAAATAGAAAAGAACAATATAAACGATACTATGGGTCATTAATGTTAACGAGACAAATGAAACCGACGAAACAGTCAGAAGAGTACGAATGGGTTGGGCAGCTTCCGGCAAACTATGACATATACTAAAAAAATCAAAAAATTCTCCTGCAATTAAGAATGAGAGGTCGGTTCTCAAACATGGACGTTTACACCATCAAACTTAATCATAAAATTCCAAAGAACTATGAAGATGGAATAAATAATGGGGATTTCACTTAGAGGCAGAAGAAGCAACAACTAAATAAGAAATAGAACGAAAATCATACAGTCAAAGTAAGATGGAAATGGGCGGGACACACTGAACGGCTCCAACATGGAACAGCCAAACAGGAAAATGGAAATCTTACACAAAAAAAAGATCAAGAGGCAGACCACAATTATGATGGAAGGACGACATAGACTTTATGTGACAAAGGATGACACAGAACAAAGAAAAGACAGTTGGGGGAAATCTCTATCTAAAAATAGAAAAAAGGATATAAAATGAGCCAAAGAGAAGAGGAAGAAGAAGAAGAAGAAACCACCAACATTAAACAATTCTTATTTATATATATTAGATCATGACAATCAAGAGTTATCATTCATCTTTAAGTGTCGTTTGTTACAAGGGGTTAAAGAATAGTTATTTAGTACTATTGATTCATTTTATTATTACTAAAGTAGTACAGTAAAAAGAAAGACAATATTGTAGTAGAGGCAATTAAACAAGGAGGACAACAAATTATCAAATCTCTTAAAATGTTATTAAATAAATGCTTCCTGGAAGAAATAACTTCATCGCAATGGAATAATGCGTTATGCATAAAGAAAAGAGATACTTCAGACCTTACAAACTATCGACCCATTATCCTCCAGAGCCATGTATACAAGTTATTCACGAAAATACTTGCCAAACGCCTAGCAAATAAATTCGAGTCTTTCCTTTCAAAAGAACAGGCAGGTTTCCGCTCGGGGTATGGAACAAACGACCACCTGCTTACAGTTAAAATCCTCAGCAGAGACTTTTGGAAGTGCTTGCTGAGTGTCGTATTGGTCATCGATATTCCAATGTCATTAAATAGATATATTAAAATACCACCGCTCACGTTAAAACACAAATTAACCAATCCACCAGCAAATTTTGAATCGAAAGAGAAGTGCGGCGGGGTGATGCGCTGTCTCCTAAGCTTTTCGTAACAGTTCTAGAAAGTATATAATAAAAGACTGTTTTTAGTCAATTTCCACTGGTTTATTTAAATTGCGATGACGCGTTTCGCTGTCGATGCAGCTTCTTCAGATCTACATTTTACACTATCAAGTTAGGTTTAATGTTTACAATTTTATATAATTTCTTAATTATAATATTACACCTAATTAAATTACATTGATAGTATTGGGAAATCCACACAGATTTGGAGTTAGGAGAATAAATTCAATAATGGTGAATTGCTTAAATCTACCTGGTCGTTGAGTAAAGTACCTGTAGTCCTTAATCGATTTATTTGCATTGTTTCTAAAAGGTTTAGTTTTAAACCTTTTTATTGGGTGTGTAAAATTTTGAAATTCTTGTTAAATGTGTGATTGTCTGTTAAAAGATGATTAGCATATGTTGAATTAGATTTTCTATGGATGAAACTTTTTTCGTGTTCTGTAATTCTTTGTCTAAATCTACGTCCAGTTTGTCCGATGTATGTTTTAGGACATGACCCACATATTAATTGATAAACCCCTGATTTATTGTCTTTATTGATTTGTGGTTTGTAGTTTTTAAGATATTTTCCTATAGTATTGTTAGTCTTGTAAGCTATGTTGATATTTTTTTGATTCAAAAATTTCCCTAGTTTTTCCATTGGTTTGCCGAAATAGGTTAAACATTTAAAGGTGGTATTTCTGTCCTTAAAACGTGGGTATATTTCTGAGATTACCTTGTTTCCTTTTTCCTAACGATACTATTGATTAAAGTAACCGAATAACCGTTGTTAACGGCTACTTGTTTTATGTAGTTTAATTCTTTAGTAAAATTTTCTTCTGATAAGGGGATAATAGTTAGTCTATGTATAAAACTATGATAAGCTGCAAGTTTATGATGGTTAGAGTGGTGAGCACTATTGTGAATTGTGGTATCTGTATGACAAGCTTTGTGATATATTGCAAATTCATGTTTTTTCAAGGCTTTACTGATTGTTAAGTCTAGGAAATTGATTTTCCCTTCGACTTCTTCTTCCATTGTAAAACTGATATTTCTATGTAAAGAATTAATATACTGTAAAAAGTGAGTTAGTTAATTGTCAGTCTGTACCTGTAAAGCATACAATTATATCGTCTACGTATCGATACCAGTATAGACAATTATTACTATTGTTATTATGGTTGTTAAATATCATTGTTTCAATACTGTCCATGAAATTTCGGCAAGTAATGGACTTAATGGACTCCCCATAATTAACCCTTCCTTACTCTTGTAGAATGTATTATTAAATGAAAAATAATTTTGTCTTAGGCAAGTTCTTAATAAATTAATTATGTCCATTTTTATAACTTCATCTACTTTGTTTTTTGTTAATAGGTTCTCTATTAAAATTATTGTTTCGTCTGGGGGAACACTTGGAAATAAGTTTTTTGACATCGAAAGAGACTAATTTAGAATTATCTGGTATTGTTATATTCTGAACATTATTTACGAATTCGTATGAGTTTTGATACTATATTTAGGTTCAAATTTGGTATGATATTTGATTAAATCAATTAAAAAGGATGACGTCTTATATGCTGGAGCAGACATGTAGGAAACAACTGGTCTGATTGGGTGGTCAAGTTTGTGTAGTTTTATGAGTGAATAAAATTATTAAATTTATTCTCCTCACTCCAAATCTGTGTACTATCAATGTAATTTAATTAGGTGTAATATTATAATTAAGAAATTATATAAAACTGTGAATATTAAACCTAACTTGACAGTGTAAAATGTAGATCTGAAGAAGCTGCATCGACAGCGAAAACGCGTCATCGCAATTTAAATAAACCAGTGGAAATTGACTAAAAAACAGTCTTTTATTATATATTTATAATGAATTTCCATCAAGTAGAAGCTACAACCATCCAAAACTTCTAGAAAGTATTCTACAATCAATAAACTGGGAAAGAATGGGACTTTACGTTGACGGTGAAAAGTTAAATCACTTCTGTTCGCCGACGACATTGTCTTAATAACAGACAAAATACAAGAAGTACAAACTATGCTTCAGGAAGGTTCAAAAATTAATCTATCCAACACCCAATTTATAACAAATTTTGTATTAAGCGACCCTATAAAACTGAATAACGTAGAGACAGAGCAAGTGCACAATATAAATACCTGAGCCATGAAATCAGCATAGGACGAGAGAACCAAACACATGAAATTCAGCGAAGAATAGGTCTCTCCTGTGCTGCATATGCTAAACTGGCCTATACTCTCACAATGACGAAGAAAAACATGAATAAAATATGTCTCATGAAATAAAAGACGGAGAGGTCAATGCTAGGCGTTACTTTTACAGGTCACATCCCAAATCACATTATCAGGAAGAGAACGGGGGTACAAGACGCAGTCAAATTCATTCTACATCTTAGATGGAACTGGGCTGGGCATGTTGCTAGGTTTAAGGATGGACCACGGACAAAGAGAATTATAGAGTGGAGACTAAGAACTGATGCCTATCGGAGGAGAGGTAGACCACCAAGTCGGTAGACTAATGATTTGAAACGAGTGGCTGGAAATTGGGTACAAGCGGCCTAAAACAGGAAAAAGTGGCAAGACTTAAGAGAGGCTTTCGCCCAGCAGAGGACAGTATAAGCTGATGTTGATGAGTACAGTAAAAAAAAAAAATTAGCACGATGTAGAAACTTTAAGATGCAAAAGTCTATCATCTGATAGAATTTTGAGATACCATCTCTTGTCTGGGTGAGAATCTGGGGCTAACTGGAACAACCTAAGGCCAATACCAAACATAATTTTAATAACAATTAAATTCATCCAATCATTCATTGTTAAAGTTGTTTACGTCTGAATTCTTTCAGATACATAACTAAACAAACCTTATATCAATTGCTACAGATGACTTCATACATATTTTCATTTATACATTGCGCAGCTTATAGAGTGATTAAAAAAAACAATTATTTTGTTATCTTATTTTAGCAGAATGCCTCCATTATATATAATATTCTGGAGAGATTAGTCATTGTGTACCGTTTCATCAACCTAATCCTTAACATTTATTACAGTTCCATAAAACCTAAGAGCGCTATCGGAATTGTTAGTCTGTATACTGATTAACTATGTCATTACATGCCATGTGATGTTTTAATGTTATCAATTTTGCGGAAAATTAAAACATTTCGCAAATTACTTAAATGCTATCATAGAATGGTATTTTATCTAAATTATTACCTGTCTTATCAGATAGGTAATTGAAAAACTTCACAGGAATTCTCAATTTATTTATTTTAAAAAATAGGTGTAAATTAAATTTCTTCTATAGATATGGAATGTGAAACATTTTGTATATTTGTTTAAGTCTTTACAAATAAATCTAAGGTATTTAGTACTTTATCACCGTTGTAAACAGACAGAAAAAATATTATTAAGTGAATTCTTGAAATTTTGCCTAAATAGTACGTACTAATGTAAGTGTACCTAGTAATTAAAAAATGTTATGTGCCGATTTCAGGTGGTTAACGATACATTACCTTATTTGGTTTTACAATGATCAGGTAAACCTTTTTACGTTGTTTGTAGCATTTTATAGTTTTTTGTAACGCCGCAGAACACTAGTTTGTGAGTGTTTTTTTTTAACCTCTGCTGTCAGTTTTATAGTAGAAAATATCTGTCTTACTTCTTTGTTATTAAACCGGAAATAGGAAGTGATAAACGCAAAAGTGTGTACTATTACAGCTGCAACATTTATACAATTAGTAAACAGGTAATAGGTTTTTTTTCGTGGCGGTAGATCCTATATATTCACAGTCGGGCAAATAAGAACCTACCGCCCATTGGTCAGTAAAATATATTTTAAACTTTTTTACGTCGTTCGACAAAAAAGTCGAAGATCGTCTGGCACCTTTGTGACATACTTTCGACGAGATTTCTCGCATGTTCTCGGGATTTCCAAATTGCCCGAATTTATAGTAACAGCTGCTTCATTGTGTACACCTTTTTACTACGAAGCGTTTACTTGATATATGGCAACACGTTCTCAATTAGGTCTGCATCGGGCGGCTGGGATGGACAATCTAGCGTGACGATGCCAGATTTCCCTTTCCACTGGCTAGTCGTTTTATTCCGATGTACGGGGTCGTTATCCTCTTGAAGAATCCACTCCTCACTTTTATCGGCAAACCACCGTTTGACAATCGGTATTGATGTCTTCTTGTAAATCTGGAGAATTTTTTCATCGTTTAAATTGTAGGTAAAAATAAAGTCTCCCAAAACCTTTTTCCGAAAGACATCCCCAAACATTACTCAGTAGATATCACAACACCATCAGGAGCGATGATTGACTAAAGCTAAACTACAAATCTACCCTATGTAAATGTCTTCTTCTTCTTCTTCCGACTTATAGCTAGGCACTATTGCCTGTTTTCTTAGTTCCCTGCTCTATAGATTGTCGCTCCATATCTTTCTTGGACGTCCCAATATCTTCTTCCATTCGGTGACTTGTCTCTTGCTATCGGTACTATCCTGTTGTTTGCCATTCTTCCTATGTGTTGATCCCATTCCACTTTTTTTCCTCTTATCCACTGGTTGATATTTTCTATATTACATGTGCGTCTTATATATTCACTCCTTTCTCTATCCCCCAGTGTATTGCTTGTACAGGGTGACTCAACGATAGAGTAAAGTTCATTATTTTATTTGTTTCGGGAATGACGAAAAAATCGTTAAATATAATAGTTTTAGGGAATGTTAAGGTGCTCAGTTTAAAATTATTTTTGAGTATACAGGGTACTTCAAAAAAGTGTGGCCGAACATATGTTTTTTTAAATGGAACGTTCTCTTTATTTTTATCCTACGGATATTTGCGAAATGAAGAGCATATTTGCTGAAGTGAAAAATAGGAATGCCTCAGGTTGGGATAATATTTCAATGAAGATTATTTTTGCTTTGCCTGACGCAGAATTGCATATGGTTGTTGAGGCAATCAATCAATCATTTCTTGTAGGACATTTCCCTCCATCTTTGAAACAGGCATGAGTTATTCCGCTCTTTAAAGGGGGCGAAACTAGCTTACCCTCTAACTACAGACCAATCTCATTGCTTCCTACGTTGGTTAAGGTGGTCGAGAGGCTCGTGAGGGGTCGTATTCTCAATTTTATCCTTAAGCATAACTTGTTGAGCACCTTTCAAATTGGTTTTCGGGCTGGCAGAAACACTAATGACGAGATTTTTTCGTTTCTAGAAAACCTATATGGCAAGTTAAATGATGGAGAGATTGCTGCGGCGGTGTTCTGTGACCTCGCAAAGGCTTTTAATTGTGTGAATCATAGGATATTGCTGAGTAAGCTTGAAATCTAGGGATTCAGAGGTGTGGCGTTGGCCTGGTTGGCATCTTACTTATCATCGCGTTGTCAATCTGTCTTTTTTAACAATAATGAGTCGCGTGAATTGAGTGTCACTTGTGGAGTTCCACAAGGCTCTGTTTTGGGTCCTGTTATTTCTACTTTATATTAATGACCTTTCAAAACTTAATGTTAAAGGAGTATTTACGATGTTTGCCTATGACACAACTGTGATGTGGCACAATAGAGACCTGGTACAGTTGGAATGCGACATCAGTGGGGATATAGTGAAAATCGTAGATTGGTCATTCAAATTATCTAACCCTGAATATTTCTAAAACTAACATTGTTTCATTTAAATATCAATTGAACGATTGATTCGCAAATTATTGAAGGCTTGACTTACGAGGCTGGTTTGAAAAGTCCGTGCAAAGTCCGAGAGATGGCACCACCGGCGCGTAACGAGGTCATGTTTAGTTAGTAGCATCTCTTGAATGGACGCACACCAAGTTTCAGCCATATTGGTCTATTTCTTTGTGTTTGGCATTCGTGTGAATCAAGGAAGTCGAGTGATTTTCAAGAAATGGACGAAAAAGAATTTCGTGTGGTGATTAAACATTACTCTATGAAAGGCAAAACGCCTCAGGAGACTAAAGAGAAGCTTGATAAACATTATGGTGACTCTGCACCTTCGATTAGAACAGTTTATAAGTGGTTTCAAAATTTTCGGACTGGCCATATGGGCACAAGTGACGCTGAACCTTCTGGACGGCCTGTGGAGGTTACGACTCTAGAAATCATTGATCAAATCCATGATATGGTGATGGATGACAGAAGAGTTAAGGTGCATGAGATTGCTAGTGCTGTGGGCATCTCGACTGAATGGGTACATAATATTTTGCATAAACATTTGGACATGAGAAAGCTATCCGCAAGATGGGTGCCGCGATTGCTCACGCTTGACCAAAAACGGAATCGTGTGAAGTGTTGCAAGGATGGTTTGCAGCTGTTCCAGAAGAATCCGGAGGACTTTAAGCGTCGTTTCGTCACTGTGGATGAAACATGGATACATTACTATACTCCTGAGACCAAACAACAATCTAAACAATGGGTTACCAAGGGGGAATATGCACCAAAAAAGGCGAAGACCGTTCCTACGGCCGGAAAGGTTATGGCGACTGTCTTTTGGGATTCGTAAGGAATAATCCTCATCAACTATCTGGAAAAGGGTAAAAACTATTACAGGTGAATATTATTCATCGTTATTGGATTTGAAAACCGAGCTGCAAGAAAAAGCCCGCGATTGACCCACAAGAAAGTCCTTTTCCATCACGACAACGCACCAGCACACACCTCAGCAGTTGTGGTCGAAAAATTAATGGAAATAGGATTCCAACTCGTTTCACATCCCCCTATTCTCCAGACTTGGCTCCCTCGGACTACTATTTGTTCCCCAATTTGAAGAAATGGCTGGCGGGACAAAGATTTTATTCAAACGAGGAGGTGATTGCAGACACTAATGGATATTTTGCAGACTTGGACAAATCCTATTATTCGGAAGGGATCAACAAACTAGAACATCGTTGGACGAAGTGTATAAGCCTAAAAGGAGACTATGTCGAAAAATCAAAAAGGTTTACCCCAAACACATAAGTAGTTTTTATTTTTGCACGGACTTTTCAAACCAGCCTCGTACTGAGCGAGGCGGGAAAAAATTGTCTTTTGGCAGTAAGACTTTACGGAGCGAAGTACCCTAACAGACGTATACCATCTAGAAAATCTTTTCAGTGCTTAATGGACCTGTTTGATGGTAGTGGTAGCGTTGAGTATACAAAACGGAAAGTAGTAAACCAGAATGCTACCAATGAAGAAAAAGAATTGGAGATTTTACTTCATGTTGAAGATAATCCCCAGGTCAGCAGCCGGCAACTAGCTGACTTATCTGACACATCCCAATCTACGGCTAATCGCACCACGAGAAAATGCAAGTATCGTCCCTTTCATATGGAAATACACCAAGAACTTCAAGACCGTAATTTTGAACGACGAGTAAACTTTTGTACCACCATGAATGGAGCAACAGATCTAAATTTTTTATCCAAAATAATGTTTTCTGATGAAGCTACTTTTCGCAGTAATGGAGAAGTTAAGAGCCATAATATGCATTATTATTCAACAGTTAATCCATTTTCGGTCCGGGAAGTTCAAAACCAAAACCATTGGTCGCTTAATGTATGGTGTGGAATATTAAATTTTCGAATTATTGGTCCATATTTTTTCCCCGAACCGCTTAACGGGCCTAGATATCCAAATTTTTTGCAAAGCGAATTACCCCACCTTCTTGAAGAAGTTGATAACTTTGAAAGGGAGCAAATGTGAATTCAACAAGACGGATTCATTCTGTGGCTCCCTCGATCATGTGACTTAACACTTTTAGACTAGATATGGAAAATAAGATACGGGATGCGTGCAGGACAATAACACTCTTTATGCCAAGGAAAGTGAAGGAAAATATAGTAAAGCGACTAAACATGTTGTATGTCACAATAATTATTCATTAGATAAGTTAAACTATATTAAAATTATTATCAACTATTTGTTTATATTTTCACACTAGCGTAAGTGTATTAAAATTGAAAAATTCAAAATAAATCAAAAACTATTAGAAATAGGTATATGACATACTTCATAAAAGTTAGAGGGTTTTGTAAAATCTATCAGAAAAAATAATAATATATATACAGGGTATATCATTTAAAAAATTTGAGATTTTTCAATTTAAAATAGTCGAAATGTATAAATTTATTTTGAACACCCTGTAGCATCAAATTTCTTCACATATATCTTTTTTTTTCATCTTTATAGAACGCTCGTACCAATTATGAGTATTTTACCTTCAGACACAATGGCGCTACTGGCAATTTTTTACAAAACTGAAAACTAGTATTTTTTTAAAAAAATATTGAAATATTAGAAAAACTACTAGGTTTAGGTATATAAAATTATTAATAAAAAAGTTATAAAATTTTACGCAGAACTTAAAAATAAATTAGAAAATAGGATGTTCCATTTAAAAAAAAAAACATGTTATGTCGGCCACACGTTTTTGAAGTACCCTGTATACTCAATAAAAGAAGAAGAATATTTTATCTGAAGGTGTAATTAAACATCCTATAACGTACACGGCTTTTTTTTACGCCAATATCATCAATAATAGCATGCTGCAAGGAAAAGTGCCTAACGAATGGAAAATTTCCAAAACTGTGCCAATTGAAAAAATAAAATATACTATAAAACCCTGAAGAGATGCGGCCAATAAATACGCTTCCAAGTGACGAAAAAATCCTTGAAACAGTGATAAAAAAGCAGTTACTGCAATATTTGAATGATAACAATATTATTATTCCAGAGCACTCGGGCTTTAAAAGCAAACACTCATGTGAAACTGCAATTAATTATGTTATAAGTGAATGGCGTGAAGATTTGATGAATAAAAAATACATTGTATCAACTTTCATAGATTTAAAAAGAGCATTTGAAACTATAGACAGAAAATTATTGCTTATGAAACTACACAAAATTGGAGTGCGTGATATAGAATTAAAATGGTTTGAAGATTATCTATCGAATAAAAAGCAACAAACAAAAATTGGAAACACATCATCAGACGGTTTAAAGTACGGGGATGTTAGACTATTTGCAAACGATGCACTGATTGCAATTAGTGATGTTAGTTTGGATATGGCTATTAATAAAATGCAGTTTGATATGAATATTCTTTACAAGTGGATGTGTATAAATATGTTAAAACTAAATACAGATAAAACTAAATATATGATAATATCACACAATAACTATAATAATAATCATAAATTATACATAAATAATCGTGAAATAGAAAAAGTAATCGAAATTAAATACTTGGGTATAATGATAGATTGTAAACTTTCAATATTTAGTGAATAAAATAAACCAAAAACTTTATCTCATGTATAGAACTTGCCACATCATAAGTGAATACCATAAAATATTAATATATAGAAGCATAATTGAGCCACATTTTATTTATTGTCCTTCGGTATTATTTCTTGCTAAGGATACACAAATAGAACTACTGCATAAACTTCAAAACAAGGCAATGAGATTTATATTGCGAAAGCCTAGAGATACGCACATAAAAGATATGTTAGATCGATTAAATTGGCTGAGTGTAAAGCAGAGCTTATGTTATTACGCAATGAAATTCATCTATAATATAAAGATAGAAAATTGTCCCGCATATTTGACCGAGAAAATTAGATACGTCAATCAGATACACAACTACAACACCAGAGGACGAAATGACTTCCGAGTAGTGGGAATTACAAATGAAGCTGATCGCGCAAATCTTTATTATAAAGGACTTAAACATTTTAATGACCTACCAAATAATATTAAAAATTGTGAAACCATAAATAAGTTTAAGCAACTATTATATCGACATTGTAAGAATATGCCTATCCGATAGTTAAATTAGGTTCTAACGAACCGTAAATAAATAAATAAAAAAAATAAATAAATAAATAATAATTTTAAACTGTGCACCTTAACATTCCCTAAAACTATTGTATTTAACATTTTTTCGTCATTCCCGAAACAAATGAGATAATGAACTTTACCCTATCGTTGACTCACCCTATACACTACGGATAGTAGGCTGATTGGTTTATAG
Organism: Pachyrhynchus sulphureomaculatus; assembly: GCA_019049505.1. Lineage (NCBI taxonomy): Eukaryota > Metazoa > Arthropoda > Insecta > Coleoptera > Curculionidae > Pachyrhynchus > Pachyrhynchus sulphureomaculatus. The sequence continues at coordinate 214,130,903 of CM032456.1, read as the reverse complement.
TAGGTTAATTTAGACTTATCTCCTTTTTTGAAGAGCAATACCACCACCATTATCCCAGTCTTTAAGTATATCGCACCTATCGAGACACTTATTAACAATATATCGGGCATTCGTAATATGGGCTCTCCGCCCTGTTGTAACATTTCGATAAGTACGCCGTCTTCACCTGCTGCTCTTCCTCTTACCATTTTATTTAATGAATCTTGTATTTCGTATTTTGCGTTATTGGGAATATCTTCAGATTCTTCCTTCATTACTTTTATTCGAACTGACTCGCTTTTGTCTGGTGGTGGTTCTACTTGTAGAATCTCTCTATATTAATTCTTAGTTCATTCGTTTGAGTTATTATTTGGTTGTTCTCATCTACTAATTTTGTTATTTGTAGTTGTCCTTTATTTAATGACCTTTGTTAAAGTTTTATACCCTTCTTGTTCTCCAGAGTTTCTTCAATTTTCTCATTGTTATAGTTTCTTACGTCTCTTCTAATATATGTCCTTATATCGTTATTCAAAATTTTTAACTTATTTTCACATGCCACCGTGTCTTGTTTCGTGGATTTTCGTTTTTGTATTAATTTGACCGTTTCTTTGGAGAGCTTTTCCTCTTTGATTGGCTGAACTCTTTGCTTCACAATCTACTGTCGATTTCCAAGGAAAAACACCACCTACTACTCCCATAGTGCAGTCAAGGATGCCCGATATTGTCTTCAGACAGCGTATCATAAAACGTATTTTAATGAAGCTAGACACCAAAAAAACTTCTGGCGTTGACGGAATACCTGTCATAGTTCTCAAAAACTGTGTGAGGGAACTAACACCAGTTTTCTGTAGACTTTTCAACCTATCCTACAGAAAGGGAATATTTCCTTCCTGCTGGAAATGTGCCACAGTTCAACCGATACCTAAAAAATGCAAGAAGACCTTGCCAAATAACTACCGACCAATCGCACTGTTTTCAGTAATATCGAAAGTTATGGAAAAGGCTATCAATCAGCATCTTCTAAAATATTTTGAAGGATTCAACATTATTAGCGATCATCAATATGGCTTTCGTAAAAATAGATCAACAGGAGATCTTCTGACTTATGTAACACACGTTTGGAACAACGCATTTGAACACTTTGGAGAATCTCGAGCGGTTGCTCTTGACATATCCAAGACATTCGACCGTGTTTGGCACGATGGGCTGTTGGCTAAGCTACGCTCTTATGGTATGTCTGAAAAGTTCTGTTTGTGGCTCTTATGTTTCCTCAGAGAGCGTTCTTTACGAGTGGCAGTCGACAGATTTCTAACACCTTCACTATCAACGCCGGTGTACCTCAGGGCTCCATACCGTCTCCTACTCTTTTTCTCATTTACATTAACGATCTGCTGGAAAAGACCGAGAATCCAATCTACAGCTTTGCAGATGACAGTACGCTTATCTCTTCATTCACTTTGAACGCTCGGATATCGGCTACTCAGACAAATATCCGCAGACAGCAGGAAGTCATTCAACTTAACAAAGACCTGGAAGAAATTTTATCTTGGGGTGACAGTAACCAAGTGGAATTTAACGCTACAAAAACTCAGGCGGCAGTTTTTTCTAAAAAAAAGTTAACGTTGCTGAACCCGACATAGTTATGTCGGGGCACTCCATTCCTCTAACATCGTCACTCAATTTGTTGGGCGTTAATTTGGGGAGCAAATATGTCCTGGCATGAACATGTTGCAGGTATAGCAAGGAGAGCTTCTCAAAAGTTGGGAATATTATTTCGTACCAGAAAGCTTTACACTCCACAACAACTGTTAATTTTTTACAAAGCCCAAATTCGACCAACTATGGAATACTGCTCCCATGTTTGGGGCTCCGCTCCCAAATATACACTGCATTTGTTGGATTCTATTCAGACAAGAGCTGTTCGTCTGATTGGAGACCCGGAACTGACCGGCGGCCTTGATTCGCTGGAACATCGAAGAACGGTTGGCGACTTGAGCCTATTCTACAAGTATTTTCATGGAAAGTGTTCGAAGGATGTGGCCCGCTTAATTCCTCCTAGAGCGGTGCATGTTAGAAGTACACGTCGCGCTAATACTTCACATCCGTATGAGGTTCAGCTTGTTACTCCCCGTACAACGCTTTTCAAGCAGTCTTTTATATGGAGAACATCATCCCTTTGGAATAATTTGCCCAGGACTGTGTTTCCCACTGAGTACAATTTACAGCGATTCAAGAACAACGGGAATCGCTTTTTCCGCACACGTGTCGCTCCCTGTAGCGCTTTAGGGACTTCTTCCCTGCAGCATGTGTGCTAGACCTATACAAAAAAAAAGGATGGATTTTTCATGTTTTTATAATCAATAAACACTTTCCCATCAAACTTGTGAGACCAAGACAACCGTATGAAGTGAACAATTAATAAATATATTCCTGCTCATCCCAAATATTAGATTTATTTGGGACACAGTTTTTTACTGACTACAGAAAACTTTCAAAGATTGACGTATTAATACTAACTTAAACAACAAATTTAGAATATTTATTCACGCGTCTCTAATGTCTTTAGAAATGGGGAAAAAAAAACTACTGACGTGATTCTACTGGCTAAGCCGTCGGGCGCATCTTAAAGCCATACGTGTCTTTACAGTAATAATTATTCGTCCTCTACAAAAGATGTAACTTCCAATTTAACCAGCATAAAATTAAGGTTTTCAATTCTTGGGCTGCAAAAATAAATTATATAAAAACTAACAATGTTTATTTTTTAATTGAAACTTTTTTTTTCCAGATGAACAAAGTTTTACCCTTATATGAACTTAGGAATGGTTGATATTATGTTCTCAACCAGCTTTCATATATTTATAAGAAAAAAGTGTAAAACTGTTCCCAGTTAAAATGAATAGACCACATATTAAAGATAAGTACTATATTACCTACGGAATTTTTCTACTTATTGGGTATACTTACTTTTATACCGTATTATTTTGTGATAACTGCCAATAGGGTAAGTTTTCAGCTGAGTTTTAGTTGGTTTTGATTAATATTGCAAATTAACTTACTACTCATTATATATCACCACTACACCAAACACTTTATTTTTGCACTCGACGCGCGTTTCGCTAACCATGTTAGCTTCATCAGGAGCGATGATTATCTAAAGCTAAACTACAAATCTACCCTATTTATACTTAGCCTAACCCTTGAATTACTCAAGCGGAACTAATGACATAGGCAAGGCCATCAGTTCCGGTCAAGTAACCAGTAGAGGGGACTATAAGGAATAGGCCCTCTGTCTTTATTTAAACTACTTTTACATTTTATGATTTCCATACTTTCGTATGCGTTCAACAATCTCCTATCAGATACATTTTTTATTAATCTTAGATTATCTAATGTTTACAGTATGATCAGCTTCAAGGGCATGTTCGGCAATGCTAGACTTTTCTGATCTATTGTATTTTAAGTGTGCTAAATGTTCTTTAAATCGTATTTTAATTGACCTTTTAGTTTGCCCAACATACTTTTTGTTACAATCGTTACAACTAATTTCATAAATTCCACTTTTCTCACAGTTAGGAATCTTATCTTTGGGATTTCCTAAGATATTCCTTAGATTGTCTGATGACTTATAGACTAAGGTGAGGCCTACCTTATTAAATACCTTATTGAGTCCCTTGCTATATTTCGGATTATATGGTATGGAGACATACTTGGTTTTCTTCGCGTGTAAAATAGGTGGAATTCTGAATATTAAACCTAAACTTATGTTTATTTATTAGCTTATTTACTAAGTCATCGTCATAACCATTAACTCTAGTTATATTTCTAATACGATTCCTTTCTTTATTAAAGTTTACTCTATTCAGAGGGAAAGTGACCAAACGATGAACTAAAAAATGTAATGAGGCTAATTTATGGTGTTTGCAATGAAATGAATCATTAGGAATATATCTATCTGTTACTGTGTCTTTCCTATAGATGTCAAATTCTGATCTATTATTATTTTTAATAATTAAAATATCTAGAAAAGGCAATTGTCCTTTGTTCTCAACTTCGTAAGTGAATTTAATTGAATCATACCGGCTATTTAATTTAGAAACAAAATCATCAATGTGGATGATATTTTCGCGATTTTTGATACAAAAAAAAGCAAATATTGATGATTTTGTTTCTAAATTAAATAGCCGGTATGATTCAATTAAATTCACTTACGAAGTTGAGAACAAAGGACAATTGCCTTTTCTAGATATTTTAATTATTAAAAATAATAATAGATTAGAATTTGATATTATAGATATCAAATTCTAATCTATAGGAAGGACACAGTAACAGATAGATATATTCTTAATGATTCATTTCATTGCAAACAACATAAATTAGCCTCGTTACATTTTTTAGTTCATCGTTTGGTCACTTTCCCTTTGAATAGAGTAACCTTTAATAAAGAAAGGAATCGTATTAGAAATATAACTAGAGTTAATGGTTATGACGATGACTTAGTAAATAAGCTAATAAATAGACATAAGTTTAGGTTTAATATTCAGAATTCCACCTTTTTTACACGCGAAGAAAATAACACCAAGTATGTCTCCATAATAAATATAGCAAGGGCTCAATAAGGTATTTAATACGGTAGGCCTCATCTTAGTCTATAAGTCATCAGACAATTTGAGGAATATCTTAGGAAATCCCAAAGATAAGATTCCTAATTGTGAGAAAAGTGGAATTTATGAAATTAGTTGTAATGATTGTGACAAAAAGTATGTTGGGCAAACTAAAAGGTCAATTAAAACACGATTTAAAGAACATTTAGCACACTTAAAATACAACAGAACAGAAAAGTCTAGCATTGCCGAACATGCACTTGAAGCTGATCATACTGTAACATTAGATAATCTAAGATTAATAAAAAATCTATCTGATAGGAGATTGTTGAACGCATACGAAAGTATGGAAATCATAAAATGTAAAAGTAGTTTAAATAAAGACAGAGGGCCTATTCCTTATAGTCCCCTCTACTGGTTACTTGACCGGAACTGATGGCCTTGCCTATGTCATTAGTTTCGCTTGAGTAATTCAAGGGTTAGGCTAAGTATAAATAGGGTAGATTTGTAGTTTAGCTTTAATCAATCATCGCTCCTGATGAAGCTAACATGGTTAGCGAAACGCGCGTCGAGTGCAAAAATAAAGTGTTTGATGTAGTGGTGATATATACTGAGTAGTATCATTGTGCCAAAGATTCCACATTCCCAACTTAGTTGTAAATTAACTTGTTTATAGACAGGGAGGCCTAACTAAATTTTTACGGTACGTTGATGATGATGTTGGCATCACTTAAATAGCGATTAAGTATAGTCACACAACAAATTTATGTCACGACAGAAAAAGAACAATTTCAAACCGATCTTCCTTAAATCATTTAAGTTGACGAGATCACAGGTGGCAACCGAAGACCGACAATGTTGTCTAGAGTCACCTGTTAGTTGGTAGGGACGTATTAGATACGGCAGACTACACAAATATTACTAAACGGTTAAATGTAAAGTTAAATTTTAAGGGAAATACTTGACATCGGGTTCTCTGTTGGACTGGATTGGGAGTTATTTGTGTGGCAGAGTTCAGGTAGTTCGAGCTAATAATTTTAAGTCTGTCAACATTACTGTGCCCTCGGGAGTACCTCAAGGCTCTCATACGGGGCCTCTGATGTTTAACCTGTTCTTGAATGATGTGGCCGACTGCTTTCAGTCTTCCCGGTTCTTGCTCTTTGTTGATGATTTGAAGTTGTATACGGAGGTTGGATCGATTGAGGATTGTGTGGGATTGCAGGGTGATTTGGATAGACTTAGTGTCTGGTGTCAGTTAAACGGTATGGTTTTGAATACCTCTAAATGCTTCTCTATGTCTTTCTCGAGATCGCGCAATCCATTGTTTTTTGATTACAGCATAAATGGGACTTCCCTCGAGTCTGTGGTTAGCGTTAGGGATCTGGGGGTTAAGTTTGATTCGACACTAAGTTTTATTCCTCAGATAACCGAGGTAACGTTTAGGTCTCTGAGGATGCTTGGATTCATCAGGCGTTGCTCATCAGAATTTTCGTCCATTACCTCTATAAAAATGCTGTACTGCTTGTTGGTTAGGCCTCTCTTGGAATATTGCTCATGTGTGTGGAACCCACCTTTTGCTTGCCATGCTAGGAGCTTGGAGCTTGTTCAGAGTAAATTTCTACGTCATATTAAATATAAATTCTTTAACAATGATTAGTTTAGTTATTGAAATCTGACAGCTAACCTGAACTAACCGGAAAGTTTAACGAGATCTTGTAATGTTCTTTAAAATTTTAAATTCCATCGTAAATTATCCAGAACTTTTATCTCAGATTAATTTGTATGCACCCTCTAGACCAGGGGTGCTCAAACGGTCGATCCACAATTAGGTCAGAATAACCCCCTCATCACTTTCTTTTATCGTAATAACCCCCTGTTAGCGGCAAAAAGGCGGCTTTATCAAAGGAACGCGCGGCACTTGTCAAAGAAAAGCCGCGTTTTTGATTCCCGCCGATTTTTCTAGAAACTTCGGGCGGCGTGTTTGACGGGAACATTCGAGACTTCGTTCGCGCCGATATAAATGTTGCGCCTGCAGGAATAGGAGTCAGTCTGAGTTGTAATTTGAAGGTGATACATCGATACAAAGTTTATTAAGAAATAGTCCAAAATGAGTGCGGCGAAGAAAAGTAAAACTTATCATTTTAATAACGATTGGGAGGAAGAATTTTTCTTTTGTATGGTAAAGGATAAGTGCATTTGTCTCATTTGCCGTGCGTCAGTTGCAATACCTAAGCGTGGGAACTTAGAGAGGCATCATAAAACGGTTCATAAAAACTATGAAAAGGATTTTCCGTCACAGAGTGAATTAAGAAAATGAAAAGTACGTGATTTGATAACTTGTTTGAAAAAAGAACAAACCATGTTCACACGACCAGCCAAACAATCAAAAGCTGCAACGATCGCGTCATTTAAAATATCTCATATATTGGCGAAACACAAGAAACCATTTGATGATGGATTGGTTGTGAAGGAAGCATTTATTGAAGCGGGTGAGACTTTATTTGGAGATTTTAAAAATAAAACAGAGATTATGTCTGCTATTAGAGAACTTCAGTTATCTCGTCCGACTGTCACAAGGCGTGTTGAAGTCATGAGTCAGGACATGGCAGATAAAACTAAAACATGATATCATGGAATGCACATACTTTTCTTTACAGTTCGACGAATCCACCGATATGACAGACACTGCACAGCTGTGTATTTTTATTCGAATTGTATTCAATGATATGTCGGCTAAGGAAGAGTTTTTGACAATGATTCCTCTGAAAGGAAAGACCCGTGGCGAAGATATATATGACGTTTTCTTCAATTTTGTAACAAACTACAAGCTACCAATATATAAACTAGTGTGCATTACAACCCATGGAGCACCAGCAATGACTGGAAACGAAAACGGTTTTGTGGCATTGTGTCGCGCTAATGATGATTTCCCTTCATTTTTCTCCTTCCATTGCATTATACATCAACAAGTTTTGGGTTCAAAAGTTCTAAACATGGAGGAGATTATGGGCATTGCAATAAAAATTGTGAATTCTATCCGTGCACGTAGCTTGCAACGACGGCTCTTTAAATTGCAGTTGGAAGATAGTGAGTCAGCTGAACACACTGATCTAGTTCTTCACACGGACGTCAGGTGGTTGAGTCGCGGAAAATTCCTAGAAAGGTTTCAAGAATTATTGCCCGAAATAACAGCTTTTCTGGGACGAAAGAGGTGATGACACTCAGATGCTGAAAAACGGAAAATGGCTGACTGATTTGGCATTTTTGACACACATCACAATACATTTAAACATCATTAATTTGGAGCTTCAAGGTAAAGGAAAAATTATTATTGAGATGATTAGCGCAATAAACGCATTCAAAAGTAAATTGCAACTTATGATAGATCAACTGAAAAGAAAGGATCTGAAAAATTTTCCGTCTTTGAAAGCAAGGATTCCTCAGTTGAATTATGATATTTATGAGGCAGAATTATCAAATATTTTGGGCCAATTCGAAATACGTTTTTATGATTTCAGTAAATTGGCAAATATGGCATCATTTATGAGTTATCCTTTTTCGTGTAAAAACATTGAGGAATTAGCTACTGAAATAGCAAGTCAGTTTAACATGGACTCATGTTCTGTTGAAAATCAGTTAGTGCAGATTATATCAGATATACATCTCAAAGCCACAGCATCTGATACAAAATTCTGGTGTTTTATATCTGAAGATAAATATCCGAATCTAAGGCAAATCGCCCTTCAACTGACGGCAATGTTTGGGTCAACTTACTTGTGCGAGTCTGCATTTTCTGAAATGAAGATAATTAAGTCAAAATATCGCAATCGACTAACTGACGAACATATGTCATCATGCTTGCGATTAGCACTCGGTAATTACGTACCATCTTATGAAAAGTATGCTGAGGACATGCAGTGCCACGCTTCAACATCCAAAGTCACTCTTTAGTTAGGTTTAGACACTAGAACTCGTTTGTTTTGTATGAACCAATAAACTCGCAATTTTGAATAATTATGAGTTTTTTCATTGACATTTTAGAGCAGACCTACACTTACCTTGACTAAAAAAATGCATGTTGTGCGGAAAACTAATATCTATGCCACGATACACCCTACCTAGATGACAATCCTACATCACACTTACTTGCAGCCTCTCAGAGTCGATCGATCGTAGTCTAACAATATTGAGGTAGATCGCCAGCAGTTCAAGTTTGAGCACCCCTGCTCTAGACATACTAGATCTACGTTGTCCTTCTTTAAACCTTATCATAGTTAAGCTAATACCTTCATGACAAGATCTATGGGCATTGTAAATAACTGCCCATCACTGGACTTGTTCTCTAGCTCCTTGTTTCTTTTTAAGAGGCAGATCGGGGTTCTTTTCTGAATTTCTTAGTTTTAGCCTTTAGTTTTAAGTGTCATTTATAGTTGTAAACTTTTGTATTTATCTTTATGCGTTGAATGGGCATGTCCCGTAAATAAATAAAAATAATTCTATTTATGTGTTTAGCAAAATTTATTTTTATCGATTAATTGTATCAGAATTTTTTTCAAATCGAAATTTATATCGAACCTAGCTTACTTTTTAGCTCACTCTCTTACTACTTTTAATATGAATTTCGATCAATGAAATCGCCTCTATCCCTTGTTTAGGCCTGTACTGTTATATTGTATTTAATACTTGTAAAATTCACTTTTTTCAGTGTTTGATTGCTTCTGCTTCACTTTCGGATACTGGATCTATCATAATTCTACTAAAGTTAACACGTAGGCTGAACAGTTTTTGCTCTAGCTACTTAAAACACATTTGTTTTGCAAAATTCGACTTTATCCATCAACCTAGTCTCCTTCAAGAGCTATACAATCAATCCAACACCTTTCTAACATTTCTATACCTTTCTTGTAGAAGGGTTTGTCTTTGCCTTCAAAATAGGCTCAGTTTCGGCGATAAATTTTTCATTGGAGTCAAATCTCTTTCCCGCGAGAATTTTTTGCAGTCTGTGAATAGATAATAGTCGCTGAGGGCCAAATCTGGAGAATACGGTGGATGAGGAAGCAATTCGAGCTTCAATTCATGCAATTTTGCCATCGTAACCATCGACTTGTGACACGGTGCATTGTTTTGATGAAAAAGCACCTTTTTCTTGTTTATTTGGGGCCGTTTCTTGCGATTTCTGCCTTCAAACGCACCAATAACTTTACATAATATTCGCTATTGATGGTTTTTCCCCTCTCCGCATAGTCGATGAAAATTATTCCAATTCCAAATTATGCTGTCCGGTGTAACCACCTTATTTGGGCGTCCAGAGCGGTCAGCATCATTTGTGTCGGTACGACCGCGTTTAAATTCAGCATATCAGTAAATGATGAGTGATTTTCCAGGGGCAGAGTCCCCATAACACTTATCAAGTCATTGCTTTGTTTGAACGGTATTTTTTCCCATCAAAAAACAATGTTTAATCAACACACGAAATTCGATTGTTTCTATTGTTTTGAAAATATCAAAAATAGCGTCACTAAAATCACTTTAACTTGTAAACTAATCGTTGAAATGTCATGAAATTTTGATACGTGTCGTTTGAAGGTTGGTACTTTCTAAAATTCATATGGATTTTTTGAAAAGGGCGACATCTACGTTTCAGATTAAAAACTTTTCAGCCTACGTGTTAATATCGGAGGCTAAACATCTGAAGATGCTTATGTTTCGTGTAGTTGTTAGATGAAGGGCCAGCAAGCAATTCTAGTGATATGGTTTAGACAAAAGAATTATGATTTCTCACAGAAGTGTTCTTTACTCACCTTCAAATGTGCCACAAACTTAAAAGAAAACATTTTGAAACATATTAACAAATTTAAAACGTTTTATGTTGACTAAAAATAAAAGAAAAATAAATGCTCTGAGCAAGTGACCCATAATTATTGCATGATAAAATAAAAATAATGTGTGTATTTTCAATATAGCCGGGATATTTTGCTCTCGTTAAAATAATAACGAAAGTTGACTCACTTTAGATTTGTAATTGCTTAGACTATTTTAAAAATCAGTCAACTATAGACATTATATGAATGTTTTTTTTTCCAGTATTGGCTGTTTAAATTTAGATTTATTGGGCCCAGGCCGCCAAACAAGGAAACAGATGATCCAAACGTAGGCCCACCTCAAGACAGAAATGTTCTGCAGGCTAGCTTTTTACCCTCGTACTACATAGTGTCACAAGTAACGTTAATAATATTCATAATTGTCACTGCAGCATACTCGAAAAAATTGCCGCCTCCAGATAAACGGATTTCAGCAGCACTTCTATGTACACTAGTTTTTTATGCAGTTAATCTAATATTTTGTAAGATTGTAACAGACAATTGTAAGTTAGAAAAATAATTATTTTTAAAGAATATACTTCTACATACATATCTTTTTAGTTCAAGTTGCATTCTTTTTGCTGGGAATGTTTGTAGCCTGTTTCTTGGGAGGTAAGTCATTACAACATAGCAAATTTTAAATATACTAGTAGTAACAAAATGTAAAAAATTGTCCTTGGGGTTGCCCAGGATGTCTGCCAGAGTGTTTTGTGGTTTGTATGCTGTGCTTATGTTGTGTTTTCTTAGGACTCTTCCAATCCTATCCGTAACTCCTTTCACGTACGGTAATAGGACTCTACTCTGCTTGAGGTCGCGTTCTTCTGTCCTTGTCTGTGGATGGAGCTACCTTTCTAATGCTCTCCGTATGGACTGGTCTTTATATCCATTTTGCTTAAGGACCCTAGTGATTTGTATAACTTCTTGCTGTCTCGTGTCTGATTCTGTGAGTCGGTATGATCTCGATACGAGGGTGTTGACTACCGACTGGATTTGGGATGAATGGTGGTGTGAGCTAGCATTTAAATATCTATTGATGTGGGTGGGCTTCCGGTAGACTGAGTATTGAAGTTGACTGTTGTGTTTTCGCGTTATGAGCACATCAAGGAAAGAGAGGCTTTTTTTTTTCGTCTTCTACTTTCAAAGTGAACTGTACTCGGTGGTGGATTCTATTTAAATAGGTCAGGAAGTTGTCTAATTCATTTCGTCCATGGGGCCAAATTATAAAAATGTCATCGACATGTCGTTTCCAGAGTCTGGGTTTGAGTGGTGAGTTTTTAAGGGCCTTTGTTTCAAAATACATCATATAGAGATTGGCTATTACTGGTGAAAGGCAAGATCCCATAGGCGCTCCATCTGTTTGTTTGTATATCTGGCTGTTGAAGACAAAATAGGTGTTTCCCAGTGTTCCGATAGTTCTACAACTTGAGCTGGGAAATCCAAGTTCATGGCTATTTTGTCTAGTGCTTCATCCAGTGGAGTGCTGGGGTAACGTGAAACAACATCAAGACTTGCCAGAATGTCATTTTCCTCTAGTTGAATGTCTCTAATTATATTCGTGAGGTGTTCGCAGTTTTTGATGTTGGTTGCATGATCTTTGATAGATGCTTTTCTAAGTTTTGTGTAGGTGAGGCCACCGCACTAACAGTCGGACGAACACTTCCGACTGTTAGTGGGGTATACTTTTGATGCGATATATCAGATCCGTAGTATTTTTGCCCGCTGATCACGAATCTGACGTCAGAATATCGCCATCACATCTCAATTTTTTTCTAACCTCAAAAAATAGGTAAAAATTAGTAAAAATTAAGAAAAATATACTCCTAAAAAATTGATTCAAGCTTTTTCATGAATCCAAAGATGTATTAATATGTATTTGGACACGCTAAGCTAATATTCATCGATTGGATTAAGCCATACAGTTCTGTTTTCTTTCTAACCTCAATAAATCAGACAGATATAGTGCTTCTCGAATGCAAAAACGAATTCAAATTAAAATTCAACCGATTCTTACCAAATTTGGTACACGGGGGTTTTTTGGGTTGCTGATCATGAATCTGAGGTCGGATTTGCAAAATTCAAAATGGCGGACAAAATTTTTGAAAACCAACCGATTCCTACAAAATTTGGTATACAGTTGGGGAATCCTCAAACCTGATACTCTTAAACCCTAAACCCTGAAACCTTAGACTCCCACACCCTGTAACCTCAAAAAATAGACCTCAATAACCCTGTAACTTTAAAAATGAGACCCAATAAACTCAAAACCAGGACTTTTAAACCATATACTCTCAAATAGTAGACCCTTAAGCCCTAGAATTGCGAAGGTTAGACCCGCGCCTAACTTTCCTTTTTTGGCTGTATCTTGTTCTTTTTTCCGCAAATGACCTATTCAAAGGCTTTCTGCCCAAACGCTTTTGAGGACTTGTTTCTCTTTTTAGCGACCAGCAATAGTCCGCTAGCATATGGTCATCCCATCGTCCTTAATACTGATTTTCTATGATTTTCAGATCTTGGTGAAAACGTTCCCCTTGCTCCTCACTGTAGTCACCAAGATTATCTGGGAAATCATCGATGTGGGAGTCCAGGAAATGTAATTTTAGATTCATTAAGCAACCTAATGTTTGAAAATTTTTTACCATTTTCTCGACTATTTCTTTGTACTTAGGACTTTTATTATTTCTCAAAAAGTTTGTTGCGACTTCTTTAAAACTAAGCCAAGCAGCTTTTTCAACTTTATTCATTTTAGTAACAAATAATGAATCTTGAAGCAATTTTCTTATTTGTGGCCCGTCAAATACGCCTGCCTTAATTTTAGCTTCAGAAAATTTCGGAAATTTTTTATGCAAATATTTGAAACATGGGCCGTTTGTATCTAATGTTCTCGTGAATTGCTTCATAAGTCCAAGCTTAATGTGAAGCGGGGGAATAAGAACTTTTCCTGGATCTACCCATGGTGGAAACAATACATTATTTTTACCAAGAGTGAACGATTCTGTTGTTGGCCAAATTTTTTTCTTATAATGACGTTCCCTGTCTCTGCTATTCCACAGACATTTATAACAGGGATAAAGTGTAAACCCTGACTGTTGGCCAAGCAATATTGTTACAATTTTCAGATCTCCACAAATTTTCCAGTTATGATCAGCATATTTTATTTTTATTAAAAGCTGCTTCATTTTTTCATATTGCTCTTCCATAACTGTGGAATGAGCAATCGGAATGGGAGCGTAAACGTTGGTATTATGCAGCAAAACTGCCTTAATGCTCCGTTTAGAAGAATCAATGAACAGTCTCCATTCTTCAGGATAGTATGAATTATTTTGAAATTCATCCATTAGACCTTTTACATCGGTACAATATGAAAGTGACAATTCCTCGTCCATTGTGAAATATTTTCGAAATTCTTCATCTCTGTTTCTATAATAAGAAATCGTAGCTTCTGACTTAAGTAAATGTCTTTTCTTTAAAAAGGAAGCAAGATGCTCTGAACCATCTTTGGATAAGCCTAAATCTCTGACTAGATCACTAAGTTCTGACTGTGATACGAGTATTGGTTCTGGTTTACGGTTGTATGGTAGAAATTCTTTATCTGTGGCACTAGTATATGATAGGTTGTCACTAGAACATTCATTAGTAACAATGTTTGAATCTTTTTCGACAGTCTCAATGTTTTCAGCATGAACTGATAAGGTGAAATTATTTGTTTCCATAACATCAGTATCAAGTGGTTCAGGAGGCGGAATTAGTTTAGTTGGTCTTGTTACTGTCGAAACATCGTTATAAGTAATAGTGCTTTTATTTTTTCGGTTATGCCTAGATACAACATTCATACAAAAGTAGCAATCATTTTCACTGTATGGTCTATTCCATATTGCTGGTCTGGAATATTTAATCGCCTTCTTATTGATGTACAACATTATTTTGCAAGAACTGCAAATGATGTGGGGAACCCAATCTGTATCCTGGTGCTGTATTTCAATGTTAAAACAATCCTTATATAAGGTTTTAATCTTATCCGTTATCGGTGACCCCATTTTACTCAATACGTGTTGACAGCAAATATAACAAAATGAATCACTGTTTTTATCGCACTTATGAAAAGTCCTTGTACCGTGAGACCGTTTTCTTGTAGCATTATACTCTACATGAGCCAAGTCACCCACACATGAAGAGCTACGGTCGCTGGATGACGACGGCTGCGGGCCCGCTTTCCCATCCTGACCAACCACCGATACTGGGTTTCCGAGTCCCTGCATCGTAATTCTCTTTCTTCTACCTGCCATGACGGCATCTAAGCCGTTATCCAGGGACTCTGCCGGCTAGTGGAGGAACACCGTTGCCCACCGTCACCACGTGGAGGTGCCCTGGATGCAGGTAGAAGAATAAAAATCGACCGATGAATTTTCTCGGCGTTCAAAATGGCGCGAAAACATCTGCCATCTTGAATTTTGCAAATCCAACCTCAGATTCGTGATCAGCGACCCAAAAAATCCCCGTGTACCAAATTTGGTAAGGATTGGTTGAATTTTAATTCGAATTCGTTTTTGCATTTGAGAAGCACTATATCTGTCTGATTTATTGAGGTTAGAAAGAAAACAGAACTGTATGGCTCAATCCAACCGATGAATATTAGCTTAGCGTGTCCGAATACTATTAATACATCTTTGGATTCATGAAAAAGCTTGAATCAATTTTTTAGGAGTATATTTTTCTTAATTTTTACTAATTTTTACCTATTTTTTGAGGTTAGAAAAAAATTGAGATGTGATGGCGATATTCTGACGTCAGATTCGTGATCAGCGGGCAAAAATACTACGGATCTGATATATCGCATCAAAAGTATACCCCACTTTTTTTTTTGTGGGGCTGTGTAATTTATCGTCACGATGTAGATCCACGAACAGTTTATGTCTATGCATAGAGGTGTCTTCTCCTTCATCACGTAGGATGCATGTTGTAGGACCATTGTGGATACCCATTTTCTGTAAATATTTCCTTAGGTGACAGTGTCCGATCATACTAGTTAGGTCTGGGCCCTTGTGAAACGAAGGACGTCACTTGTTAGTGTCTTTGAGCGGCAGCCAATTACGTCCCTCGCATGTCTCTGGCCAGATGTTGCGAGCTAACGATTTAGATATTGCCGATATGACCATCTGTTAATTCTCGTTCATATCACCTGTTTTGGTATATCAAGCGCTGGTTCTGGACCCCAGGATGGTTTTGTAGCTCCGAATCTTGTTAATTTGTCCACTTCTTCATTACATTTTACCTCCGAATGTCCTAGCATTCACAGTAGTTCAGTCCTATTGTTCCTGGAGGACAGTTCTAACAAGTTATGTTTACACTGAATCGTGATCTTGGAGTTGACCTGATAAGCATCTAAAGCTGGAATGTTTCTATGAACACATCAAAATCTGCAGCCAAAAACCTAGATTTTATAAACTAAACTATATAACTGACAGATTAATTTGACGATTCCTCACATAAATTTTGATATTCCTGAATATTTTAATAACGAGTTTATCTGAAATTGGCACAATAAGCGGATCTAGATCTGTTTCAGACCGCTCCATTTTCAGTTGTCGATTGTGATTAGTTTGTCGTGAGCTGTGCCAATTTCAGATAAGCTAGTTTTTTTTTCAAAATTTAACATTTTGTAACAGCTGATGTCCAGTAAATAATTATTTATTTTTCTACTGAAGAAATTTAGAAAAAGATAAACTGACCCACCATTCATCATTACGAAATGTTGAATTTTGAAACAAACGGATTAGAGTCGACGAATTACTATGATTAATACGAAAATACCTGAAACTAGATTACTATTTGTTAAAAGATTTTTTGTTTTTAAGTTTGCAGCGCCGTTATTATCGTAAGCTTATTTGAGATGGTGTACAAATTTCCTTCAGAATATTATTCGGCTTTACTGACTGGACAGGCTTTATGTGGAGTAATTTCAGCAATGATATTAATATTGACAATAAGTGTGTCGTCATCTCCAGTTACGGGAGGGCTGATATTTTTTGGAATTGGTAAGAGATAATATTGTTTATTGACCAAATACACAATAAATACATATTTTTATTTAATGAAATTAATCGAAACTATGTAGATAATCCAGATTTAAATTTTCTAACTGGAAATAACAGGAGGTATCCGTTAATCAGGAGTTGACGTTTCTAGTAGGTAATTGAAAATCTAAGATAACAAGTGCTTTTTAGTGTTCCGTACGGAACACTTATAAGATCACTTCGGTGTCTATCTGTCCGTCTGTCTGTCTGTCTGTCCGTCTGTCTGTCCGTCTGTCACACCCGATTTTCTCCGAAACTATTTGTCATAGAAAGTTGAAATTTGATAATAATATAGGAATTGATGGCCTCATCAGAGCCACGTAGTTTTCAAAGTTAAATTTTGACTTAAGAGTTTAGACTTGGGGGGTGAAATCGGAAGTGAAAAAAAAATGTCTTTAGTAGGTAATCGAGTGTGGTGTCAAATGAAAGCTTGTGAAAACACGAGTAAAAAATGTATATATATATATATATATATATATATATATATATATATATATATATATATATATATATATATATATATATATATAATGTAATACTTGCGCGCAATTTCTTTGTATTATTTTTAAAAAATCGCGAAAAATCGCTGTCCACCCGCCTTATCTCGGAAAGTACTTATCAAAAAATTTTGAAAAAATTCTGGAATATTCTCTACGGGGTGTAGATTGAATGAAAATTATCACGAGTGCATTACCTGTAATAATATATCTGGTATATATAAAAAAAACAGAAATTTCAAGGTCATCAATTTTCAGTAAAGATTGGAAATAAACTTTGTTGAAAACTCATTTGGGGTGTGTTTTGTGAAGTCACTGATCATTTTATACTTCCGTTACAACATTTTTTATTTTAAAAGCAATCAACGTACGGAACACTATTTGCGCAAGTTCAACTTGCACTTGACCGGTTATTTTTCAAAAGGTTGCGTTTAAATACTCAATACAGTATAAGAAAAGTGACACTTGCAATATATAAATTATGTTCAAAATCAATAGAATACCGAAATATTCGAACATATGCAGTTTCTCAGTTTCTCAAATTTAAATGCACGTTATTGTAAACATTTTTAAAATATTTTTAATGTAAACAGCAAAAGTATTTAATTTTTTTTTATATCTTACTAAATATTAACGAATCCTATACTAAATGGATAATACTGGGTCTCCAGCTATACTCTAACCCATTTTTACGTTGAGTAATTTTGAAAAGAAAAAAGGTATGTGGTTTTGTTGTTCTAGTTTATCCAGAAGTTGTTGCTTCTTTACCGTTACAATCGGTTATACGAAAGTAAGATATTCAACTATAATGCAACTCTGTTATTCTAAATTAAAATGACTTTTTATTAGATCTAAGGAATCGTAAAGTTTAATCCTTTTTCAAAAATGTATATATAATATGTTATAGCTTTATAAATATCCAAAGAACTTAATCATCATCAATTCAGGTTTATAACGTCCGGCGACGTCACCAAATTCCTAAATGCCAATGTTGTCTACCATTACAATTGTCATCACTCAAGCCTCTGCCGCTCATTGATCTTCTTATGCTCTGGATCCAGGATTTCTTTAGTCTTTCTCTGCTTCTGTTCCCAGGCTGTATCCACTTCAGCACCTTCCTCGGCAATCTTTCCTCTCTCATCCTCTGACTGTGCCCATATCATACAAGCTATATCCTCTTGGCACTTTCCATAATTAATTTGTTCTCTAATAATTTCGTTTCTAATACGTTCTAGTCTTGATGTTCTCATTGAACGTCTTAGGGCGCCCATTTCTGTGGCCGCTATTTTTCTCCTTATATGTTTTTTTGTCTGCCATGTTTCTGCTCCATACATCAACGTGCTCTTTATCATACATTCATAGATTCTTTTATTTCTCTCTTTGCCTATTTCTGTACTCCATAATATTCCGTTTAATGCTTTAGTGATCCGTCTGCCTTTGTTTATTTTTATTTATTCTTAGCTTTATTTCATTATCATCTGTTAAGTTAATACAACCCGTAAAGGTATAAGGAATATTACTTAAAAAGTTCCTTCTATCAACGCAAAATATTAAAAGTACATAAGTAACACGTGGGCTACTTAAAACACATTTTTTTGCAAAATTCGACTTTATTCATCAACATGATCGCTCCTTCAAGAGCGATACAATCAGTCTAACGCTTTTTTAACATTTCTATATCTTTCTTGTAGAAGGATTTGTCTTTGCCTCAGTTTCGGCAATAACTTCTTCATTAGAATCAAATTTCTTTCCCGCGAGCATTTTTTGAGGTCTGCGAATAGATAATAGTCGCTGGGGGCTAAATCTGGAAAATACAGTGGATGAGGAAGCAATTCGAACTTCAGTTTATGCAATTTTGCCATCGTAACCATTGACTTGTGATACGGTGCATTGTCTTGATGAAAAACCACTTTTTTCTTGTTCATTTGTGGCCGTTTTTTTGCGATTTCTGCCTTCAAACGTATCAAGCGGCTTTCACCGACTGCTGTCCACTCAGCTGACTGCCGATTTGATTCCGGTGTGTAGTGGTGGATCCATGTTTCATCCAGTGTTACATATCGCATGAAAACATCCTTTTTATTGTGCTTAAACAGATCCAAACATCGCTCACAATCAACGAGTTATTGTTTTTGGACAACTGTGAGCAAATGCGGTATCCATTTCGAACAGAGCTTTCTCATGTTCAAATGTTCATGCACAATACGACTAGCACGTTCTTTTGATATCTTTAGGGTGTCAGCTATCTCAGCAATTTCACTTTACGGTCATTCGAAACAATTTTGTGGATTTTTTTGATGTTGTCCGGTATAACTACCTTATTTGGGCGTCCAGAGCGTTCAGCATCATTTGTGTCTGTACAACTGCGTTTAAATTCAACATACCAGTAAATGATGAGTGATTTTCCAGGGGCAGAGTCCCGTAACACTTATCAAGCCCTTGCTTGTCTTGAACGGTATTTTTTTCCATAAAAAAACAATGTTTAATCAACACACGAAATTCGATTTTTTCCATTGTTCTGAAAATATCAAAAGTAGCGTCACTAAAACCACTGTAACTTGTAAACTAATCGGCGAAATGTCATGAAATTTTGACACGTATCATTTAAAGGTTGGTACTAACTACCTAAAAATTATATAGATTTTTTGAAAAGAGCGACATCTATGTGTCAGTCCAAAAACTTTTCAGCCTACGTATTATGTTATTAAAATATTGCTACGGCTGTTTATTTGTGGTTAACTTGAGTAATGACTTAATGAATGTTTAAACATATGGTATAATTTCTAAAAAGGGCCGCAAATGTCTCAACTTTGCGGTTTTTTTAGAACGATGAAAGATGTGCCATTTGAAATAACAAAGCTGTCTTATAGGTACAATACAATCCCGATTATCCGAATCGCGATTATCTGAAATCCGGCTTATCCGAAACAAACTGTTAAAAAGCAAATTGTATTCTCATTAAACGAAAAAATCCCCATTATTCGAAACAGACGATGAGTGGTTTCCTTAATGCGTCGGGGACTTCCCGACGCACAGTGGGGAAAAAACGAAAAATCGTGTTTCAAAATTGTCTAGAGCCTTCAATTTTGGTTCGATTTGGACGATTTTTTTTTAAATTGAAGCTTATTAAATTCCGAACAAAGTTGTCGGAGCCGATTTTTCAATTAAACTTTTGTTTCAAAATGGCGGACGTTGGTTTCTGATTATATAGCGACTGAGACACAGAAAACGCTTACAGTTTCAAACCAAGTTGTGCTAAAATGCGTGTATGTATGTTTTTTTATGTCGCAGATAATATATCTAATATCACAGTTACAAGATTAATAATAATGAACCCAAAATGGCTTCCATGAACAATAAAAGTATTATAAATATGAATAAACGTACCATTATTATTTTATATTCATAACATTTGCATAAATAATTTCTTTAAGGTTGTTAATTATAAATATGTTTCAACAATTGACTTAAAATAACAAATCAAATATGGCGGATGCCAAAATTGAATCGAGCAAGAAAGTTTCTCTGTGGCATTGAGACTGTGGCAGTCAGATCATTCAAGTTATTCAAGTTTAGTTGCGGGATTTAAATTTTCATGCAGATTATTATTACTCTTACAAAGTAAACGCAGAGAAATGCTAAAATAGGGACAGTTAAATATTTTGCTGCATTAGCCACTGTTTAGCAATAGCAGCCACTTTTTTGCTACAACAGCAAACAATGTGGCTAGTGCAGCAAAATATTTAGCTGTCCCTATTTTAACAAAACGTTTTAGCTGTTGTAGCCATTTTCTAGCTGTGTGAGCTGTCCTTTTCTGCGTGTATCGCTGTTTTTTGTATCTGCTAGAAAATTGTCTACTATACTTAAAATTTACAGCAGCAATATTCTAGCAATAACTGCATGAAAATTTAAATCCCGCAACTAAACTTGAATAACTTGAATGATCTGACTGCCACAGTCTCAATGCCACAGAGAAATTTTCTTGCTCGATTCAATTTTGGCATCCGCCATACTTGATTTGTCATTTTAAGTCAATTGTTGAAACATATTTATAATTAACAACCTTAACGAAATTATTTATGCAAATGTTATGGATATAAAATAATAATGGTACGTTTATTCATATTTATAATACTTTTATTGTTCATGGCAGCCATTTTGGGTTCATTATTATTAATCTTGTAACTATGATATTAGATAAATTATCTGCGACATAAAAAAACATACATACACGCATTTTAGCACAACTTGGATTGAAACTGTAAGCGTTTTCTGTGTCTCACTCGCTATATAATCAGAAACCGCCATTTTGAAGACGTCCGCCATTTTGAAACAAAAGTTTAATTGCAAAATCGGCTCCGACAACTTTGTTCGGAATTTAATAAGCTTCAATTTAAAAAGAAAATCGTCCAAATCGAACCAAAATTGAAGGCTCTAGACAATTTTGAAACACGATTTTTCGTTTTTCCCCACTGTGCGACGTCTAGAATTTCACCGCTGTCTATGTTTTGGTTAGTCGACGAGTGTTATAAGTTACTCTACTCTACGTCTATTATTATCGCAGAGGTAATAGTTTCGTTTTAATAACTATTTTACAAAATAAAGCGTCATAATAATAAGCGTAAACGTGTTGTTATTACCTTAAAAAGAGAAACTTGAAGCAATTCAACGATTACACAGAATCGAGAACGCAGAATACCAATTTCAGGAATAATTTTAAAACATAAGCATGAGTTTAAGCGAAGAGTTGCCGGTTATTGGAGCGCCTGTAAATTTTTCTGCAAGTGATGGATGGTTAGACAGGTGGAAAAAAAGACATGGTGTACGGTAACTGAAAGTTTGTGGAGAAAGATTGTCGGCTGATGTATCTGCTGCAAAAAAAATTGCAGAGAATTCTGAGCAGCTTATGAAAGAATATGGTTTACAACCAGACCAAATCTATAATTGTGATGAAACAGGCTTGAACTACAAAATGTTGCCGTCAAATACCTTAGCTTTAAAAACGGAAGCTGGAGCACCTGGTTACAAACGTAGCAAAGAACGCATTACTGTTCTTGCATGCAGTAATGCTTCTGGAAGACACAAACTCCCATTATTATGTATTGGTAAGTCAGCAAATCCACGAACCTTTAAGAATATTCGTCGCAATGCTTTTCCTGTTTTGTATAAAAATCAAAACAATGCCTGGATAAACCCGACTCTATTTAAAGACGGGTTTTTTGGAGATTTTGTTCCCAAAGTATATCCTAGAAAATGTATTCTGTTACTAGATGACGCCCCCACTCACCCAAGTGCGGAGCAACTTGAAAGTGGGGAAATAAAAGCAATGTTTTTGCCTCCTGCTGTAACTTCTCTCATTCAGCCTATGGATCAGGGCGTACTGGAAAATTTAAAACGCAATTACAGGTGTTTGTTATTGGAGCACATTTTAGAAGAAGTAGATGAAGGTGGCAATCTTACTGATTGTCTAAAAAAGATAAATTTGAAAAATGTTATATATTGGATAGCTTCAGCCTGAAATCAAGTAAAGAGTAGTACTCTGGAAAAATCTTGATCAAAATTGATTCCACAAGAGGAGAAAGGTAGAAACAGAAGATAATGAAAATTTACAACAAATTATTACAAGAATATCAGGATGTGAAAGTGTTACGGAAACCGATGTTTGTGAATGGTTAAACAGTGATATTGTGGAAGATGAAATGACTGACCAAGAATTAATTAAAAGTGTATGCAAAAATGCTAATAAAATAGACCGTGATGACGATGATGATAACGAAGTAGAAGCCAGTGACAATATTCCAGTAAAAATGTCACATTCAGGAGGACTAGAGGCCTTAGAAAAAGCGTTAACTTATGTAGAACAAACAAGAAAATGCAACCGCCGCGGACGTTTTGCTTATCAAACGTTGGAGAGACATTGCAGCCAAAAACAGAACTAACGCAAAACGAGTGCAGTTAAGAATTACCTCATTTTTAAAATAGTAAAGTTAAGAATGAAACTGTTTTATTTTCCGTACATATACATAAAATAACTAATTGTTCTATTCTTTGTTTTAATAAATAACTATATACGTAATAGCATATCGTATAAATGCTTTTAAGTCAATCTGCAATGTTGTATTCATTCTAAACTTCTATTTTATAAAAAAATTCGGATTAACCGAAATTTCGATTATCTGAAATCACTTTGGTCCATATTATTTCGGATAATCGAGATTCTACTGTACTTGAAAAATAATCACTTTAATATTAATATAATAGTGTGCAACAATGAAGAAACACTAGCAACCACATAAATTTTGAAAATAAAACATCCGTGAAAATTGGAACTTTAGAATTTTAAAATAAAATATGAACTAAAGTATAACTGGATCCTTGGTAATATATATATACACCTAAAAATTACTCTTTCTATTTTAGCTGTACGCTATGGTCTTTGTTTGTTTAGAATATCGCGAAGTCTCGTTTTGTAACTTTTACGTTACTGAACATTTCGTTTAGTTTTCGGGAAATTTTGGCAAACGGATGTTTTTGGTAAGATTTTAAATTGTAGAAAATCATGTATTTGTAACTTGCAGTGTTTTTAAATGCACAAAAAATTTAAGTATATTGTGTAACGAGTGTTACGAGTATTTTAGTGCCAGTAAATATATTTAACAACTCTAAACAAACACGTGATATTCTAAATATTAATGGTATACGGTTTTATATTTATATACCGATATTTAGACCATGTTAATTTTTTAGGTATAACTTCAAGATGCATTAAGTAATAATATCTCGAATTGAAGCATTTTCAGAAGTTAAAAACTTCTTTTCCTTATTTTCTTTTAGAGCTTCTTTCCAAATTATTTTTATAGCTATCTTAAATACCTTATGTACAGGGGGATCCAAAATAGACACTTTTAAAGGTAAACCCCTTTTTATATTATTTTTATGATAAACTCAATGGTGAAAACCGCATATCGATATCTAGTACCGTTTCAGATATACAGGGTGTTTTTCAAAAATCTGCATTTTGCAAAAATGTTTGTAATTCTTTTCCTATTGAAAATTTTTGATTTCCGTAAAAACATTCTCAAAGCACTTTTTCACGTGGATTTCAACGGTGTAAGTTACATTTTTTTACAACTAATATTTTAATAGTTATTAACGCAAAAATATATTTTTTAATTGGGATACCCTATATATTTTTCCTTATCCGAATAGAGCTTTAAATTACCATTCTAAAAATATAGCACACTTTATATTTTGCTTAAATCTGCTTCAGGCTTTGGACGGAGCGGCAAAATCAATTGTTTGTTCTAAAGGACGGAGCGGCCATATGGTTTAATTCAATTGTTTACTCGTAGTTGTCAAATTTTACTTCGGGATCAGTTATTGAATTGTCAAATAAATCGCAATGAAGTTTGAAAATTACGAAAAATGGGATATGATAGTGTGTTTCATACAAACCGGAGAAAATTCGGAAGCGGCAAGTAATTTGTACCACGAACGGTATCCAGAGAGGCGTCAATCCTTCAAGGATATATTCGCTCGACTGCAACATAACCTAGTTAATAGTGACCAGTTTGAAAAGGAACGACCCAAAAATTATGCATTAAACAGGGATAAGGGGTTAGAAGAAATAGTAGTTTTAGGAACTATCGGAAATAATCCCAACACTTCAACCCGATAGTTAAAAGAATCCACTGGACTACCAAGAACTAATGTAAGTCGCACTTTGAAGAAGCACAAATTCAGGCCATATAGGGCAAGAAAATTTCATCACCTTAGAGACGGAGATTTTTCAACGGCGTATGGATTTTTGCCAATGGTTTCTGGAGAATTGTAACCATGTTCCGAATTTTTCATTAAATTTCATTGGGACAAACCAAGCTTATGTAAGCAATGTAGGTATTTTTAACCGTTACAATTCTTATACGTGAGTACAAGAAAATCCTCATTTAGTTGTGGAGCAAAGAAATCAAGGCAGACCATAACTGGATAGTCAACCAAGGCCCGATCCGTCACGGATTTAACACCCATGGACTTCTATCTCTGGGGAAGATTGAAAGACCTAATTTTTAAATTGCCGACAAATACCAGGCAAGAGTTAGAAGTCGCAGTGACACCAAGTTTTGCAGCTCTCACTCCTCTTAAACTAATCAACTCGGTAAGAAGTGTCCAGAAAAGGTGCCGCCTATGTGTAAATGAAACTGGTCGACATTTCGAACATCTCTTATAGAAAATTGTTTTGTTTTATTTTCTACATAGTTTAAAGTACTATAGCATTTTTTAAATTTCATTGTAGTTATGACTCTTAGAGTTATTTCTGGAATTTTTTTTTACGATTTGACTTCTATCGGTAAACAATTGATATTGCCGCTACGTGTAAAGCCTGAAGTAGATTTAAGCAAAATATAAAGTGTGCTATATTTTTAGAATGGTAATTTAAAGCTCTATTCGGATAAGGATAAATATATAGGATATCCCGTTTAAAAAATATATTTTTGCGTTAATAACTATTAAAATATTAGTTGTAAAAAAATGTAACTTACGCTATTGAAATTCGCGTGAAAAAGTGCTTTGAGAATGTTTTTAGAGAAATCAAAAATTTTCAATAGGAAAAGAATTACAAACATTTTTCCAAAATGCAGATTTTTGAAAAACACCCTGTATATCTGAAACGGTACTAGATATCGACATGCGGTTTTCACTATTAAGTTTATCATAAAAATTGAGCCCAGACACTGACATCAGTTTTCGTCTATCTCCTTTAGATAAAGGGGTTTGCCTTTAAAAGTGTCTCATTTGGACCACCCTGTACAAAATTTTTCAATTAACAAATGAAATATTTTAGGTACCGAACTCGTCCTGGTAACATACATAGTATATTGGTATTGCAAAAAAAATTCACAATATTTCGTTTACCATGTCGGAAATGATCCAATGAGAGAAACCACTCGTGAAGATACGCAGTTCGTATGTAGAGTTTGGACGGAATTGAAATTAGCATCAAAACACACTAAATTGTACATGGTCTCGTTAATTATTGTCTTTGGTACAACCGCCATGGTTTATCCAGGTTTAATGTCATTGGTCGTGTCACAGAATAGTAATGGACGAAGCAACAAGATATGGGCTGGTAAAAACAAAACTTAATAAATACTGCGGAATTTAGCGGCGTTCCGACTAGTGCAAAGCATGTTTTTTTTGGATCCATCATAACCGAGAAACTAGAAATACAACGGAAGTTCACAGACCGGGGTTTATATGGGTCATTCCATGCCAAATCGACCACTTTTGACACCGACCCTTTCGATTTGGCTGAAAGTTTTTATCTTTTTCTACCCTATGAAAAACGGTTCTCAGAGTTTTTTTTTAAATTTTTTACCCACCTCAAAAAAATTTATGAATTTTTCAAAAAAATGGCTCTTCTTTTTTCAAATTGCCATAACTTTGTCAAAAATTGGCCGATCGAGACGGTCTTTTTTTCAAAATTTTCGTAATTAAATGTACTTTTAAAAAAAAAAATACAAAAATTTTTAGATAATAAAATCTATGAAATTTTTGCCTTTTTTGTGAAAAACCGTCAATTTTTTTAAGTTCGCCATTTTTTATTATTTATTTTTTCTTACAAAAAACTTCAATCAATTCTGAGGTTATCCCTGCCAATCCCAGAGTGGGCCGAATTTTTTTTTCTATTTTTTTTTTAATTGAAAAAAAAAATTCAGTTTTTCACAATTTAATTTTTTTTTTTGAAACTCTGTTTATATAATAAAATAAATGCAAGTAAATGATTTCACGGTATATTATACTTAATTTATAGTCTAAACTTACAACTAATGACTAGGATTCTACGTTTGATACGATTAACATTCACTGTTTTTAATACTAATTCAACAAATAATTTTCTTTGGCGTTTGAATAATTTTGTTCACTATAATTTTGTTTCACATTATAAAATAATTTCCTAAGCATATTATAATAAATTTTAATCATATAAATAGTATTCAAATTCAGCACATTAATTAGATCGATAAGCTAGGGCATGACAATCACAGACTTACCTACGGCCAATTCACAAAAAGAACAATTTATAGATAAATTGTTCTTTTTCAACAAACGTGATAACAAAACACTTTCAATAAACACTGAAACACATGACAGATACATAGGTTATGTTTTGCATCTCAATATAAATTGGTGGTAGGCTTATGAAATAGCGCGTGATCTAGTGAATTGACCGTAGGTAACTCTGTGACTGTCATGCCCTAGCTTATCGATCTAATTAATCTGCTGAATTTGAATACTATTTATGCCAGATTAAAATTTGTTATAATATGCTTAGATAATTATTTTATAATGTGAAACACAATTATAGTGAACAAAATTATTCAAACGCCAAAAAAAAATTCAATAAATTATTTATTAAATTAGTATTAAAAACAGTGAATGTTAATCGTATCAAATGTAGAATCCTAGTCATTAGTAGTAAGTATTTTTTTTTTTAAAGTACATTTAATTACGAAAATTTTGAAAAAAAACGTCTCGATCGGCCAATTTTTGACAAAGTTATGATAATTTGAAAAAGAAAGAGCCATTTTTTTGAATAATTCATAACTTTTTTTGAGGTGGGTAAAAAAATTTGAAAAATTTTGAGAACCGTCTTTCATAGGGTAGAAAAAGATAAAAAAAACTTTCAGCCAAATCGAAAGGGGTCGGGTTCAAAAGTGGTCTGTTTGGTATGGAATGACCCATATGCTCATTTTTTGTGGACCGACATTAGCACGGAGGCAGTAACAGAAATTTGCATATTTTAAGAAATACATTACATTCCCATGGAATAGAGTTGTGTTTCTAATTTTCAGTCAAAACTGGAGGAACTGAACTTATAAATGTGTTTATATGTTTTGGTCTGTAAACCGTTTGTTTCTAATTTCCAAATTTCTCATTATTAAATGAATTATATTTTGATGAAAATCAAGAAACTGAAAACACGTGTCCGGCGTTATTGTTTCTTTTAATAACTTCTGTACTTTTGGGTTTTTACGTTCCTTGTTAAGTACTATGTTTTTTGAAAAAATCACCCTCCCAGCTTTAAATATATATTCTGTTACATAGTCTTTTCAAGGGCGTAAAATCGAGAAATATAAGATCCGGTTTATTTTTCACTATTTCCAAGATTAACAGAAATAGTATGTAGCGACTGGGATGTGTGTATATAACACATGGGCTGAAAAGTCCCGGGCCTAACGAAGAAAACACGGTTTTTTTGGTTCAAAATTAGCTTTATTCATCAACGTAATCTCCATCAAGAGCAACGCAATCATTCCAGCGCCGCTCTAACATTTCAATACCACTTTTGTAGAACGATTTATCTTTTGCCTCAAAATAGGCCTAGCGATAACCTCTTCATTCGTGCGAAATTTCTTACCGGCGAGCATTTTTTTCAGGTCTGCGAACAGCCAGTAGTCGCTGGGAGCCAAATCTGGCGAATACGGTGGATGTGGGAGCAATTCGAAGTTCAATTCATGTAGTTTTGCCATTGTTTTGATTGACTTGTGACACGGTGCGTTGTCTTGATGAAACAAAATTTTTTTCTTTGCCATATGCGGTCGTTTCTTTGCAATTTCGGCCTTCAAACGCTCCAATAACGCTATATAATATTCACTGTTGATGGTATTTCCTTTCTCAAGATAGTCGATGAATATTACACCACGCACATCCCAAAATACCGAGGCCATAACCTTTCCAGCCGATTGTTGTGCTTTCGGGCGCTTTGGACGAGGTTCACCAGTTGCTGTCCACTCCGATGACGATCGTTTTGATTCCGGAGTGAAGTGATGGATCCATGTTTCATCCATTGTCACATATTGACGCAAAAATTCCAGTTTGTTACGTTTAAACATGGCCAAACACTGCTCAGAATCATCAATACGTTCTTGTTTTTGATCAACAGTGAGCAAACGAGGCACCCACTTTGAACAGAGCTTTCTCATAGTCAAATGCTCATGCAATATAAAGCCAACACGTTCTTTTGATATCTTTACGATGTCAGCTAACTCATGCAACTTCACTTTTCGATCATTCAAAACGATTTTATGGATTTTTTTTTATGTTTTCTGGTGTTACCGCCTCATTTGGACGTCCACTGCGTTCTGCATCATCGGTGTCTCTACGACCACGTTTGAAGTCAGCAAACCAACGTTTTATTGTTGTTTCTGATGGAGCGGAGTCCCCATAACACTTTTCAAGCCATTGCTTCGCTTGAACGGTATTTTTTCCCATCAAGAAGCAGTGTAAAATTAAAACACGAAATTGTTTTTGATCCATTGTTTTGAAAATAACAAAAGTAGCGTCACTCTTAGCACAATAACTCACAAACTAATGAATAGAATATCATGAAATTTTAACAGCTGTCTTTTGAAGGTTAGTATTAACTGAAAAAAAGGTGACTGCAATAAAACTAGCGCCATCTATGTGTTAGGCCCGGGACTTTTCAGCCCATGTGTTATATAGTGTGTCCCAAAAACGTGGTATACAAACGAAGAAAAAGTTTGTCTTACATATTACAAAAAAATTTATTCTGGATAAAAAGTTCTGCATAACATGGAAATCCATAATCAAGCATCAAAAGTTTAAAATATTTGATGATATACAGGGAAAATAAAAAGTAATGATTTATAACAAAGAGTAAAGTGTGTTTAAATTTAAATACAGAGCAAAATACTAATTGAAAATGATAATAGGAACTAAAAAATTATGCTCACGTTTAGATTTGTCGCCTTCCTAGTTAAAAATTCAAAAAAACTCCGTCAGTAAAGGAAAATGAAATTAATTAAAAACTAGTGCACTGATTTTGATTATATCACATTTTTGTTAAAAATTTGATAACCTTTTTATCTGCTTTGCAACAGTTACAACAATAATAAATTTGTGCTAATTTCATTTTATTTTAAAATTGCAACATTACTTAATTACTATGTACATGACATAACAACTAAACATATGGATTGCTTCTAACTTTAGTACACAAGTGCTTCCATATATTCACCGTCCCTTTCTAAACAGGTGATTGTTCTTCGAGAAAAATCTTTTATTACGTTTCTAATTACGCCAGAAGTTATAGCTTCACATGTTTCCCTAATGACTATGCAAGTAAACTGCACATATCTCCCTATTACTCTACCGTTAAAAATGTGGACGAAATAATCTCAAACATTTCTCGTTCTGTGACTTGATGCACCATCATGTTGGTATCATATACGTTGTCTTTCAATTATTAGTGGGCGATTAAGAAACTCAGGGATTCATTATTTAAAAATTCCATTCATATTATTTCGAAAAAAGAATGGTCCAACTATTCTATTGTTAAAAATTCCACACCATACATTGGTTTTAAACGAGTATTGTTCTCGAGTTTGGATCTTGAAGTTAGGATTAACATCGTTCCACCAGCAATAGTTTTGAGAATTTACTGTCCCATTAGACGTAAATGTCGTATACATGAAATACATTGAAATAATCAAAAAATGCGAAATAAAAAAGAAAAGAATGACAATAGGATACTGGAAGCTGAAAAGGATAGAAGTATCTGAAGCGGCTTTTGCTGACAATATTGTGTTGGTGGCGGAAAATGAGAGACAATTACAAGGAAACCTCGATATTTGGAATAAAGCGTTTAAGGAAGAAGGTATGAAAATTAATATAGATAAAACAAAAGTAATGACAATGGAAAACCAACAAACAAACATTTACATAGAAGGGAATAAAATACAACAAGTGGAGTGATAATAGATGAAACTGGAAAATAAGACAAAGAAATTAATAAAAGAATTGAAAAAAAAACGAACAAACTTTACTATGCAATAAATAATAAATTCGTTAGGAAGAAAGAGGTGACGAAACAAACAAAAATAAAAGTGTTCAAGACAATTTTTAGGACAATCTTGACATATGTATGGGAGCATTGGAAGTATACTTAAGGAGAAAGGAAAATCCTGGAAAGAAGCAGTGAAAATGGCAAAGAATAGAGACAGATGGAAGAAGTATATATGTGGAGATTGAGAGGGAAAAAAAGGAGAATGTATAACTGCCCTACACCATATGGTAGAAGGGATATATATTTTTTTTGTAATATATAAGATAAACTTTTTCTCCATTTGTATAAAACTTTTTGATACTCTCTCTCTCTCTCTCTCTCTCTCTCTCTATATATATATATATATATATATATATATATATATATATATATATATATAAGAAAGAGGAAGTACAGTAACAGGGCACTGACAACAAATAATCCTAAGTTTAACTACTGGGAAACGCCCTTATAAGGAGAAAGAGATGAGCAATCAAAGATCTAAAGGCTCTAGTATCTGCTTTTTATTTCTATTATCGAGCTTTCGCTGCCTAATGGTAGCTTCTTCTGGATTTTAAAAATGCAAACCAGGTACAGAAAAATAAACCCAAAATGTTCGTTTTTAAATGTGGTTCAATGAATCATAAGACTATGAGAAATTACTTACAAAAATTTAGCAGTTTATTCATCTCTGGTGAAGATAATAAAATTTGCATTTTTGTTGGACAGGCAGTAGGTATGGTTACAAAAACATGATAAAAAGACATTCAGAAAGTTACACAAATATTAAAAATAAAACGTTGTTAACAAACATTAATCAAAAACACTTTTTAAGACAGAACACAACTGCAAGAAACACCATTGTGTTGAAATGGTACTCCATCTTAAAAATCTTTTTTGACATCTGGTTTAGTAACTTAGTTAGTGATATTTGAATCTGAACCGGATATTGTTGGTAGTCTGTCTCGTCATCAGGTCGACAAACTACGAAATGCATTAAAGTTAGGGATGTGGTAAATTTTTTGATGGATGCTACTATTAGACAAATTTTTTATTATTAATGATATTTATTTTTTAGTTTTTAATTTTATAACAAAGGGACTTAAATTTGATGAATGTTACTATTAGACGAGTTATTTATTATTAATTATATTAATTCTTTAATTTTATAACACTAAATAAGTTACTAAACCTGATGTCAAAAAAGATTTTAAGATGGAGTACCATTTCAACATGATGGTGTTTCTTGCAGTTGTGTTCTGCCTTAAAAAGTGTTTTTGATTAATGTTTGTTGACAACGTTTTATTTTTAATATTTGTGTAACTTTCTAAGTGTCTTTTTATCATGTTTTTGTAACCATACCTACTACCTGGCCAACAAAAATGCAAATGTTATTGTCTTCACCAAAGATGAATAAACTGCTAAATTTACTAGAGCCTTTAGATCTTTGATTGCTCATCTCTTTCTCCTTATAAGGGCGTTTCCCAGTAGTTAAATTTAGGATTGTTTTATATATATATATATATATATATATATATATATATATATATATATATATATATATATATATACATATATACATATATATATATATATATATATATATATATATATATATATATATATATATATATATATATACATATACATATATATATATATATATATATATATATATATATATATATATATATGTCTATATATATATATATATATATATATATATATATATATATACATGTTAATAATACCCTCAATCTGGCTGTTGATAACTTTCCTTTCTTTTTATTTTTTAGAGCTGTTCTTTTCTCCTGTGATAACTTTCCTAATAGCAAATGTATGTGATTTGTTGGGACGTGTATTGGCAACAAAAATAAAAAAGGTAATGAATGTTGAATTTCATTTTAACAAATTTTATAGATACTTTCATCATTAAAGAGTATTATATTAAAATATTATCGATTTTAGATAAACATTTTTATATTTTCATTTTTATATTATAAATCTGTTTTTTTATTCACTTCATATATGATGTTTTAACCTAAATTGAATCCTTGTTGAAATATAAATACTCGTATTTAAGAATTCAGTTCTATTGATTTTAAACAAACAGTAGGCGGTGGCGCAGCCAGGTCCTAATAAACTCGGGGGTCCAATAACGTTTGCATTTGTGCTTAAGATTCCACATTCCCAACATAGTTGGGGTTATGTTATCACCCTACGAGCCTGGCCAATTTCCACTAACTGATTGCTTCAGCGCACCGTGTAAGATCCTGTGAAGATCCATGTTTAAGGATGTCTTTCGGAAAAAGGCCTTGAGAGATTCTAAATCTATACCCTCAATTTGAACGCTGAAAAAATCCTCCAGGTTTACAAGAAGGCATTGGTATCAACTGCCAAACGGTGGTTTGTCGATAAAAATGAAGAGTGGATTCTTCAAGAGGATAACGTTCTTTAACATTGGAGTAAAAGGTGTAGCCATTGAAAAGAGGAATCCGGTATCGTCACAGTAGATTGGCCAACCCAATCGAGAACGTGTGGTCATACATCAAACAGAAGCTTCGTAGTAAAAACGTGTACATAGTGAAGCGACTCTCACGGTAAATTCGGACAATTTGGAAATCTTTGTCGAAAATATGCCCCGAAGATACCAGGCGATCATTGACGCTGATAGGGAGTTTTTTTTATGGTTTTAGCACACGTGCTGCAGGGAAATCCCTATAGCGCTACAGAAGCGACATGTGTGCGGAAAAAAGCGGTTCACGTTGGTCTTGAATCGCTGTAAATTGTACTCGGTGGGAAACACAGTCCTGGCAATTTATTCCAAAGGAATGATATTCTCCATATAAAAGAGTGCTTGAAAAGTGTTGTACGAAGAGTACCAAGCTGAACCTCATACGGATGTGAATTATTAGTGCGACGTGTATTTCTAACATGCACCGCTCTGGGAGAAATTAAGCAGGTCACGTCTTTAAAACACTTTCCATGAAAATACTTGTAGAATAGGCTCAAGTCGCCAACCGTTCTTGGATGTTCCAACGAATCAAGGCCGCCGGTCAGTTCTAGGTCTCCAGTCAGACGAACAGCTCTTCTGTGAATAGAATCCAACAAATGCTGCTCCCATGTTTGGGAGCAGAGCCCCAAACGTGGGAGCAGTATTTCATAGTTGGTCGGATTTGAGCTTTGTAAAGAATTAACAGTTGTTGTGGAGTGTAAAGCTTTCTGGTTCGAAATAATATCCCCAACTTTTGAGAAGCTCTCTTTGCTATGCTTGCAACATGTTCATGCCAGGACATATTTGCTCCCAAATTAACGCCCAACAAATTGAGTGATGATGTTAG
The DNA here is from genome assembly GCA_019049505.1 of Pachyrhynchus sulphureomaculatus. Classification (NCBI taxonomy): domain Eukaryota; kingdom Metazoa; phylum Arthropoda; class Insecta; order Coleoptera; family Curculionidae; genus Pachyrhynchus; species Pachyrhynchus sulphureomaculatus. The sequence goes on along the minus strand of CM032456.1, from coordinate 214,096,707 downwards.
AGGAATGTAGTGCCCCGACGCAACTATGTCGGATTCAGCAACGTGAACTTTTTTAGAAAAAACTACCGCCTGGGTTTTTGTAGCGTTAAATTCCACTTGGTTACTATCACCCCAAGATAGAATTTCTTCCAGGTCTTTGTTAAGTTGAATGACTTCCTACTGTCTGCGGATATTCGTCTAAGTAGCCGAAGGCCGAGCGTTCAAAGTAAATGAAGAGATAAGCGTACTGTCACCTGCAAAGCTGTGGATTGGATTCCCGGTCTTTACGGTGACCGTGCAAATCTCTGGACTGGTGGTTAAAAACGGATCAAGAAAACTGGCGAACTTCTCGTCTCGATTAGCGATCCGTGTTGGTTCGTCAAAAAGCTGAGTTAAGCCACAACCGATTGAGAATGATTCAGCTTCATGACCTTGTTCGTCGGTAGTAGTTGAATACTTAAGCCAGTTGATGCTGTGAACATTAAAGTCGGCCAGGATGGCAATTTCAGCATTTGGATAGTTAATTTGTAAATGGCCGATGGTGTCTGCAAGAGAAGTGTTCGAAAGTTGGTATCACTTGGTGGTCGATAGAGGATACAGATGAAGCTTGTGGTGTATTGAGTCGTTATTTTTACCCACATAACATCAAAGCTTCGGGGCTCCAGAGCCTCTTCTCGTTGGCAAGAGAGGTCGCTTCTGACAAAAAGATAAGAGTCCAAAGTTACGCCTGGCCGAACTACAGAATCATTAGCATTTTAACGACAATCCTTTAGTGTCGAATGTTGTAAAACACTTTTAAATAAATGTATTTTTTTAATGAACTATACGCGACATGTTTTTACTTGACCGACTATACAATTACTGTATAATAATCTCAGCTTTTTTATAGCCCGAAAATGGATCAGTTATTTTAGTGCTGGCCATATTGAGAATAGGCTTTATTCCAATAATGATGCTTTGTAATGCACAACCCCGTATGAGTCTACCAGTAGTATTCCTCGATGCTCCCTACATTGTTTTCACGATACTATTTTTATTTTCAAACGGATACCTAATCAACTTATGTGTGACGATAGTCCCAACAAGGTATGCATTTTATAAGAGTATTTTGAATTATCAAAGAAAGTTGTATTTTAATAATAAGAACTAAAGTGTGAACAGTGGGTTTAGGACAAAATAAAACTTGTGTACTTTGGTTAAAGTCTTAATCAAGGTCACAGCTATCTTGAACTGACTTTAATTTAAAGCTCTTGTCAATTGCAATATTATTGGTGGAAAAGGTTTGTGAAAGTATAGAAAATAAAAATAATTTTTAAACTCATATTTTTACAAGTTTTCATGTGACACACTACTAGATGAATTGGTAAAAAAATTTGTTTTCACTAACGATTTCACCCCTCAAAACTACTAAATTTAACTTTCAAAACTACACAGCTCTGATGAGGACATCAATTGCTGTATTAGTACCAAATATCAACTTTCTATGTCAAATAGTTTCGGAGAAAATCCCATGGGATAGACAGACGGACGGACAGACAGACACCGAAGTGATCTTATAAGTGTTTCATATGGAACACTAAAAAAAATTGAATTCTTTCATCGAGCTATTTTTGATACAGCGAGTTTGACTTTACATGAGTTCCTCGTATATTTCATTTTCAAACACGTTAGAAAAAGAAAAAATTGTTGTTTATATTTCTTATCACTGTAAACAGTAAAATGATCAAGGTCGTCGCTTATCGTTTCGTTAGCTTCATACAATTTCACAAAATTATTCTCATAAATCCTCAAATTTTTTACTTATTGTCTTAATCTAACACTACACTCTGCTTTATTTCTAGTCCCTCTCGTTTGCAATCGACAAAATAATTAAACAGATCGAAACACTACCGTAATAATGTTCGTTGAACGAGTTGACTATTGCCGGGCGTTCGATTCACATGTACACACATCGCGATCCGAAACTCAACTTTTAAGTATTTAATAAAGTTTCAAATGAGTAAAATCGAAAATTAATAATGTTTAGATGAGCTTGGATATTTGTGTATCTTATATATATTTTTTTCTCACCTTCCCCTTCTGCAATTTCTCACGATAACTTGCCGTACCGTATACTTATACATATAGAATTTATACGTAGATGTTATTTTGGAAAAAATTTTTGAATTCTAAATTTACATGTAAACCGCTTATTACATACGAGGCTGGTTTGAAAAGTCCGTGCAAAGTCCGAGAGATGGCACCACTGGCGCGTATCGAGGTCATGTTTAGTTAGTAGCATCTCTTGAATGAACGCACACCAAGTTTCAGCCATATTGGTCTATTTCTTTGTGTTTGGCATTCGTGTGAATCAAGGAAGTCGAGTGATTTTCAAGAAATGGACGAAAAAGAATTTCGTGTGGTGATTAAACATTATTTTATGAAAGGCAAAACGCCTCAGGAGACTAAAGAGAAGCTTGATAAACATTATGGTGACTCTGCACCTTCGATTAGAAAAGTTTATAAGTGGTTTCAAAATTTTCGGACTGGCCATATGGGCACAAGTGACGCTGAACGCTCTGGACGGCCTGTGGAGGTTACGACTCCAGAAATCATTGATCAAATCCATGATATGGTGATGGATAACAGAAGAGTTAAGGTGCGTGAGATTGCTAGTGCTGTGGGCATCTCGACTGAACTGGTACATAATATTTTGCATAAACATTTGGACATGAGAAAGCTATCCGCAAGATGGGTGCCACGATTACTCACGCCTGACCAAAAACGGAATCGTGTGAAGTGTTGCAAGGATGGTTTGCAGCTGTTCCAGAAGAATCCGGAGGACTTTAAGCGTCGTTTCGTCACTGTGGATGAAACATGGATACATTACTATACTCCTGAGACCAAACAACAATCTAAACAATGGGTTACCAAGGGGGAATCTGCACCAAAAAAGGCGAAGACCGTTTCTTCGGCCGGAAAGGTTATGGCGACTGTCTTTTGGGATTCGCAAGGGATAATCCTCATCGACTATCTGGAAAAGGGTAAAACTATTACAGGTGAATATTAGTCATCGTTATTGGACCGTTTGAAAACCGAGCTGCAAGAAAAAACGCCCGCGATTGGCCCATAAGAAAGTCCTTTTCCATCACGACAACGCACCAGCACACACCTCAGCAGTTGTGGTCGCAAAATTAATGGAAATAGGATTCCAACTCGTTTCACATCCCCCCTATTCTCCAGACTTGGCTCCCTCGGACTACTATTTGTTCCCCAATTTGAAGAAATGGCTGGCGAGACAAAGATTTTATTCAAACAAGGAAGTGATTGCAGACACTAATGGATATTTTGCAGACTTGGATAAATCCTATTATTCGGAAGGGATCAACAAACTAGAACATCGTTGGACGAAGTGTATAAGCCTAAAAGGAGACTATGTCGAAAAATAAAAAAAGTTTACCCCAAACACATAAGTAGTTTTTATTTTTGCACGGACTTTTCAAACCAGCCTCGTATGAATGTAGTAAAATAATTATAATCATTTTAATAATAAAATTATAAAAATCAAAAAATTATAATAAAAGAATTGCGATTCTTGACCTCACAAAATCATAAACAAAAAAAAGTTCGGTATAAAATAGGTAAATTCCCATTTTGTCGCGAGGGCGTTTTTGGTGAGAGAAAATATATATAACATACGAGTACACAACTATACTCGTACAAGCTTATCTAAACATTATTAATTTTCGGTTTTACTCATCACGCATATATATATATATATATATATATATATATATATATATATATATATATATATATATATATATATATATATATATATATATTTACAGACCCATAAATGCACGTGTCCACGCACATACTACAATATACGACGCACGCATATAAACACGTACACATGCATTATTTTATTTTAAATAGTTATTATAATCAATTGAATTCGAAAAAACACAGTTTTTTTTTTTTCGAAAATGTTGCGCAATAGCTCGACGAAAGATTTCAAACTTTTTTTTTTCGTTTTATATACTTTCACAAACCTCTTTCACCAATAATATTGCAATTGACAATAATTTTAAATTAGCCAGTTTAAGATAGCCGTGAGGCATCTGGAACATGAAGAGCCTTGACGAAGGCTTAAAGTCGAAACGTTGGCAGTTTTATAAAACAAAATGTTTTATTTTGTAATGAAAAGTATTTTTAATGCTATAAAAACGATTTTGACATAAATAATACTTGGGGGAAAATTTTACATATTTTTTACTTGTTCCGCACAGTCTAAAATTTCATATTTTTTAGGGCTCAAAATGAGAAAGAAAAAGGCATGATAACAGTTATGTCAGTTTTGTCTGGAGTACTTTCTACAGCTGTCTGTTCCTTTTTAAGTCTATTACTCGTACATTTATTGTAACGTTTTATGACAACTACAACTAATTTTTAAGATGTTTCTTATTTATTCTTAAATATTTATTTATAATTATTATTAATTTTTTAAAAATGAATAATGCATTTTTTGAAGAAGAATTACAGGGTACATTTTAAGTTGGGGCATTATTTTTGTTTTGTTATAGTACTCACTATTTACAGTCATAAGGTTAACTGAAAGAGCTCAACTCTCTGCTTGCCAAATGAGTGCCTTTGTCGACAAGATATCGTTCTTTTTGTTTATAAAGATGTTTTTTGTTGTCAATAAATTTATTTATTATTATTATCATTCCTTCTCTCAAAATCAAAATTTTAACAAAGCAATCCTAACTTTGTATAGAAATTATATGTTGTATCGGAAGGATGACATCACTGCCATTCTATTTATGACCTAACAGTACGTATTATTTGTGAGAAGTGGAAGTGCAATGAAAAGTGACAGTAAACAAAAGCATGTTTAACAGGACCGACGTTTTAAAGTTCAGAGAGTTATCAAACTATACAATATTATCAAAATATTATGTACTAATTTCAAAGCTGTATCTGATCTTATAGAGTAATTTTTTAAGTGATTTTAAATATTTTACGACCGGGAGTCAAAAGCGATGAGTCTATGATTTTTGTTAAACTCTCCCAGCTTATTACTATATAAATTCATAAAAAAGTTTTTAAATTATATACATATATTAAAACTTTGAATTGTGGCTGTTACTTGATGGAAATTCATAACGAATGTAATGAAAGACTGATTTTGTCAAATTTCCACTTTATTTAGTTTCACAGAAACTGTATGACGCGTTTCGCTATACTATAGCTTCGTCTGATACAAAATAATATTTGAATATTAATGTTGTTACATTTATACAAATACCCTAAGGTAGATAGGTAATAAAATTAATACTATATGCTAATGAATATTGCTGGGAAATCCATTTTGAATATTAATTGTATAAATTGAGTAAAGGTGAGTTACCATGGGTCAGAGAGGTATCTTTTGTTCGTTTAAGATGATGTCTGAATTTTTAATTCTATTTATTTCTAAATTTTCTAATAGGTTTAATTTAACGCCTTTGTTTTGTATGTGTAAAATTTTAAATTTATCGTCAAAAAGATGATTTGATTCTGTTAAATGATTACTGTAAGCTGAGTCGGTTTTGTTTTTTAAAAAGCTTCTTTTATGTTCTGAAATCAGAGTTTCGAATGAGCGACCTGTCTGACCTATGTAACTTTTATGACAAGAACCACAATTCTACTGATACACTCCAGATTTTTTGATCTATTTTGTTTTCCCTTTGCGTTTTTAATGAATTTTCTTAACGAGTTTTTTGTTCTAAAAGCTATGTTGATATTATATTTGTTTAAGTGGTTTTTAATTTTCTCTGACGTGTTACCAAAATAGGTTAAAACATGATATTTTTTCCCTGTGTTTTCTTTCTTGGGGTATACTAGAGAAATAGCTTTATTTTTTAATTTTTTGTTTAGAATTGAGTCTATGGTGTCAGGAGAATATCCATTGTTAACAGCAATTTGTTTTATTAGATTTAATTCTTTATTAAAATCATCTACAGATAAGGGGGGACACTTACAAGTCTATGCAACATACTGTGATAAGCTGCCAATTTGTGTTGTAGGGGGTGAGCTGAATTTATGTTTATTGTAGTATCTGTATGTGAGGATTTGTGAAAAATAGAGAATTTGTGTTTGTTGTAATCTCTGGTTATCGTTAAATCAAGAAAATTAATTTTATTGTCAGCTTCTAGTTCCATAGTAAATTAAATTCACTATGGAACTAAAAGTTGACAATAAAATTAATTTTCTTGACTTAACGATAACCAGACATTACAACAAACACAAATTCTCTATTTTTCACAAACCTTCACATACAGATACTACAATATACATAAAATCAGCTCACCCCCTACAACACAAATTGGCAGCTTACCATAGTATGTCACAGACTTGTAAGTGTCCCCTTATCTGTAGATGATTTTAATAAAGAATTAAATCTAATAAAACAAATTGCTGTTAACAACGGATATTCTCCTGACACCATAGACTCAATTCTAAATAAAAAATTAAAAAATAAAGCTATTTCTTTAGTATACCCCAAGAAAGAAAACACAGGGAAAAAATATAATGTTTTAACCTATTTTGGTAACACGTCAGAGAAAATTAAAAACCACTTAAACAAATATAATATCAACATAGCTTTTAGAACAAACAACTCGTTAAGAAAATTCATTAAAAACAGGGAAAACAAAATAGATCAAAAAAGTCTGTATCAGTTGAATTGTGGTTCTTGTCATAAAAGTTACATAGGTCAGACAGGTCGCTCATTCGAAACTCGGATTTCAGAGCATAAAAGAAGCTATTTAAAAAACAAAACCGACTCAGCTTACAGTAATCATTTAACAGAATCAAATCATCTTTTTGACGACAAATTTAAAATTTTACATATACAAAACAAAGGCGTCAAATTAAACCTATTAGAAAATTTAGAAATAAATAGAATTAAAAATTCAGACATCATCTTAAACGAACAAAAAGATACCTGTCTGACCCATGGTAACTCACCTTTACTCAATTTATACAATTAATATTCATAATGGATTTCCCAGCAATATTCGTTAGCATATAGTATTAATTTTATTACCTATCTACCTTAGGGTATTTGTATAAATGTAACAACATTAATATTCAAATATCATTTTGTATCAGACGAAGCTATAGTATAGCGAAACGCGTCATACAGTTTCTGTGTAACTAAATAAAGTGGAAATTTGACAAAATCAGCCTTTCATTACATACATATATTAAAGCTGATTTATAGGCACTCATAAAAATTTAAAATAATTTAAAAAGGCCATATCTGACGATTGTCTGTTTTTATATAGGCTATATGTGACAAAGTAACTTGTAGTACTATAACCTGTTAAAAATATTGCAATTTAAAGAATACTCTGCATATTCAAAAGATGTAACAAAGTTAAAATTAAGATTAGAAAATAAGAAATATCAAAATTCTTTTGTGAATCTTTCCAAATATTGTTAAAGTTTTTGATCATTAAAGTGTTAATCTTCAATTTGCAGTAATAATTTTTAGATGTAGCTTCTAATGATATGTTGTACAGGGTGAGTCAACGATAGAGTAAAGTTCTTTATCTCATTTGTTTCGGGAATGACGAAAAATGTTAAATATAATAGTTTTAGGGAATGTTAAGGTGCACAGTTTAAAATTAATATTGAGTATACAAGGTATTTCAAAAACGTGTGGCCGATATAACATATGTTGTTTAAATGGAACATCCTATTTTTTAATTTATTTTTAAATTCTGCGTAAAATTTTTTATTAATAATGTTATATACCTAAACCTAGTAGTTTTTTTAATATTTCAGTTTGCCAGTAGCGCCATTGTTTCTGAAGGTGGAATACTCATAATTGGTACGAGCGTTCTATAGAGATGAAAAAAAGATATATGTAAATAACTTTGAGTTAGATGCTACAGGGTGTTCAAAATAAATTTATGCATTTCGACTATTTGAAATTGAAAAATCTGAAATTATTTCAGTGACACATCCTGTATATTATTATTTTTTCTGATAGATTTTATAAAACCCTTCAACTATTATTAAGTATGTCATATACCTATTTTTAATAGTTTTCGATTTATTTTGAATTTTTCAATTTTTACCCTAAGCTAAAATTTATAATATGGTTGGATTACTTACCTTCAACTTTGTCAACTGCAATTGGCACAGTCTCATTTTCACACTTTTTCTTGCAATCTTCTGGCTCCTTTAGTGGTCCAGTTTTGTACATTTGGCACTGAACGCAATCTTTAAGTTCTAAACATCTATCGGGACAAGTCTAAAAAATTACATATAATTTTAATTGTGAGAAAAGAAAGAGGGTAAAAAACCATTGTTAAATTATATATAAAATCAGAAGAAGATCTACAGAAATATAAAGAGAAAAATGCAGAAACGAGGAGGATGATAAACAAAGAAAAGAACGAGAGATGGGAAAAATCATGCGAACATGTAGAACAGTGTATAAGAGGAACTAGAAGCATAGAATCATAGAGAATAATTAAAGCATTAAGGACCAACAATAGAGAGAAGATGTATATAGAGTATATCCCAGAAAGCGAGTGGGAAGAATATTATAAGAAGCTGCTAACAGAAGACAGACAAGAATTCCAGGAAGAGAACCCTGAAGAAGAACAGAATAAGGAAAAAAAAAGAGATAGAACTAAGCTATGAAGAAGTAAAGAAGACTCAAAAATAACAAATCTGCAGGGCCTGGGGGTGTGGTAAATGAAATGATTAAGTACGGGTCTGATAAATTACATCGAATGCTGAGAAACATGTTCCACAGAGCGATAAATGGAGAAAAAATACCAGAGGAATGGTCAAAAGCCTATTTGGTATCTATATTTAAAAAGGGAGACCGCAGAAAATGCACAAACTATAGAGGCCTAAGCATAATATCGAGTATGGGACGTTTGTATGGAAAAATTAATAAAAATATTATAGGGGAAAATATAAAAGGAAAAATTGGAGAAGACCAAGCAGGCTTTACAGAAGGAAAATCATGTATAGACCACATATACACTATAAAACAAACAATGGAAAAAAAAAACTGGCAAAGAATAGAGAAGTTCATCTAGCCTTCATAGACATAAGACAGGCCTATGACTCAGTACCAAGACAAAGATTATGGAACGCAATGAAAGAAATAGGCATTAATAGAGAACTAATATACGCAGTAAAAGCTCTCTACGAAAACAACACAGTGAACATAAAAATAGGACATAAAATAGGGAAGAGACTCCAAATATCGAAAGGCCTATTACAAGGATGCTCTACCTCCCCCACACTATTCAAAATATACTTCGAACAAACATTAAAAAAATGGAAGCAAAAATGTAGTGGAATGGAAGTCCCGATACGAGAAGATTACTTATATACTCTAAGTTTCGCAGACGACCAAGTAATCATAGCGCAAGATGAGGAAGACCTCAGTTATATGGTAAGAAAACTGAAAGAAGAATACACTAAAGCAGGATTAGCAATAAACTTTGATAAAACGGAATATCTAACAATAAAGGAGGGAAACGTGGAGAATCTAGAAGTCGATAACGAAACAATAACCAAGGAACCGATAGATTTAAATATTTAGGAACCATCATTTCAAAAAACGCAACAACAAAAGAAGAGATTAAAGCTATATTAGGACAAACGCGGACATGCATAAGACAATTAAATTCGATCCGTGGGACAAGTACATTACAAAGAGAAACAAAACCCGCATATACAAATCAATAATACAAAGCATAATGACATACGGGTCAGAAACAATGGACGATCAACAAAAGAAATAAATCTAAAATTAACGCGGTAGAGATGGAGTATTGGAGAAGATGTTGTAGAGTGACACGTATGGAGAGAATAACAAATGAAGAAATAAGAAGCAGAATGAACATCAAGGAGAACGCAATAAACACCATTTAAGAAAAACGATTAAAATGATATGGACACATAAGACGGAGCGAAGATAATAGGTGAATAAAGAAAATAACGGAGTGGAGCCCTATAGGGAGAAGAAAAAGAGGAAGACCCAGACGATCGAGATGATGTAGACGAGGCTATGGAGGACAGGGGTCTAACAGATAGAGACTGGGAAGATAGAAACGGATGGAATCAAAGGCTGAGAGAAGGAAGACAGCGTTAGCTGTAGAAAATCCTTGATATATATATATATATATATATATATATATATATATATATATATATATATATATATATATATACGAGGTATATCCACAAAGTAAGTTCCTTATCTAAATGCAAAGCAAGTTAAACCAAGTGAAATTTATCGGCAAATCTGCGAGGTTTTACGGACAAACTGCTATGAGTGATTCAATGGTTAGAAGATGGGTCAGACAGTTCAATGAAGGACGTGATCAAGTGCACGATGAAGAACGATGTGGACGCCCGTCTTTGGTTACTGATGAACTGGTTCACGCAATTGAAGAGAAGCTTAAGCAAAACCGTAAGTTTACAATTAGTGCTCTTGCTATGGAATTTGCGCAAATCTCACGATCACTAATTCATGAAATTGTTAATGAAAAACTGAAATTTCGAAAACTTTGCTCACGTTGGGTACCCAAAATTCTTACTGAACAACACAAAAAACAACGGATGGGCAGTGCACTTCAGTTTTTGACACGCTACAATGAAGACGGTGATGATTTTCTTTCTTGGATAGTCACGGGGGATGAAACTTGGGTATTTTACGACACCCCCTACAGAAACTAAACGGCAATCAATGGAATGGAGGCACACTTCGTCCCCAACGAAAGTTAAGTCTAAGCAAATCTTCACACCTCGAAAACTCATGTGCACCGTTTTTTTGGGACAGAAAAGGCATTTTGCTGATTGATTTCTTACCACGAGGCCAAACAATCAATGCACATGTTTACTGCCAGACCATTAAGAACATGTTACCACATGGTTGAAAACACAGGCGGCAACCTTCTATGAAGAAGGCATACAAAAACTTGTGCCACGCTATGACAAGTGCCTACAAAATTTCGGAAGCTATGTAGAAAAAACAGTTGTAGATTTTTGTACAATAAATATTTTTTCTGTATCTGTACACGTTTTTTTTATATAACCAAACGGAACTTACTTTGTGGATATACCTCATATATATATATATATATATATATATATATATATATATATATATATATATATATATATATATATATATAAACTTTTACAACCATTTATACGAATAATCCAGGTTGTAAAACCTGATATATCTATTAAATCGAACATTTTTGTCTTGCTTTCAGTTATGTAATATGTTTTTTTTACAGCTGTACAAACTATTTTGTATTATTAGTACCATACAAGAAACTTTGGAATACAATAAATTGGCTTTTAAATATGAGTTACGTTGGGTCGCACCGTAATTTTGTGTGCTTGTCTTCCTACAGAATGATTAAATGGGATAAAAAATGTTGCTAGATTTTGTTCTCTTTTATTTTAGGAAAATTAAATTTGATTTTTTTTGCAGTTTGGAGTTAGTATACGACAGAGCCCCCTACTTTCTCAATAAAGAGAATAATCACTAAAAACAAGAAATTTTTCAGGATTTCATTAATTCGGGCAGTATAGCACACGTGCCGCAGGGAATCCCTAAAGCGCTCTAGAAGCGACGCGTGTGCGAAAAAACGACATTTTTCACTCTCAATTTCACCTACAAAACTAACTCCTTAAGGCAAAATTTAACTTTTAAAAGTACACGACTCTGATAAGGCCATCAATTCCTATATTAGTGCTCAATTTTAACTTTCTATGTCGAATAGTCTCAGAGAAAATCAGGTGTGATAGACAGACAGACGGAGAGACAGACATCGACATAAGTGTTCCGTATAGAACAATAAATAATCGGTCAAGTTGGACTTGCGCAGTTAGTGTTCCGTACGGTGATTACTTTTAACAAAGTTTTTTTCCGATCTTTAATGACAACTAATGACCTTGAATTTTTTTTTATATACCAGAAAAACTATTAAAGGTAATGCACTCGTGATCATTTTCGTTCTACACCCTGTGGAGAATATTCCAGAATTTTTTCAAAATTTTTTGAACGGTACTTTTCCAGATAAAGGAGCAGAAATTTTCCGCGATTTTTTAAAAATAATACAAAGAAAAGTTTGCGCAAGTGTTACATTATATATATTTTTGAATTCGTGTTTTTACAGGCTTTCATTTGATACCCCACTCGATGACCTGGTAAAAAAAATTTTTTTTCACTTCCGATTTCACCCCCAAAAACTAACCCTTTAAGTCAAAATTTAACTTTCAAAACTATGTGATTTTGAAGAGGCCATCAATACCTATATTAGTACCAAATTTCAACTCTCTATGTCAAATAGTTTTGGAGAAAATCGGGTGTAACAGACAGACACCAAAGTGATCTTATAAGTGTTTCGGTTGGAGCCAATAAAATTCATATTTCTCATAGCATGTGCTTTTTGCCATCCTTAACTATAATAGAACTAAAAAAAAGGTATACTTACTGGACACTTGTCACAAAACTGGCCAGAGTAATGACTTTCTTTGGTATTATCGCACACACAAGCACCACATACACAAGTTCCGTGTCCCGAGCAGATTTTACCTCCTTCGACATCCGGTGAAAAACAACCAGCATTTGATTCTTTACAGGCGCAATTAGGACCAGACCAACCCGGTTTACAGCGGCATACACCGCATTCACATGTACCGTGAGTCTCACCACTACATAATTCTCCCATATGTCTTTCACATGAGAAATTGTCACACTCGCAGTAATCTCCAGATATTTCCTAAAAGAACAAATATATAATCAACATCAACACATAAAATAAAATTGGGACTGTGGTTGATTATGGATATATGAAATAAGAAGTTGGAGATGGATACATTTGTAGTTAATCGATTTTATTAGTTCTCGTTAAGTAGTTGTAAAAAAACATCTTCATGACAAGTTAGCCCGAGACTATTTCAGTGTTATGATGAACTATAATTATAAAGTTAGTCTAGCTGAAGAGTAATGTTTGTAAAGTTCGTTCAAATATATATCGTTTGACGCTTAAACACTCTTGACTTTACTACTTAACTGTGGCAGGCGAGTGCGCAGAGACGGCTTGCATGTATTTAATCCTTAGGCAAAATCAGGTAAAATAAAAATATAAATAACGACTATAGGGTTAATACAAGGAGTCGGAGAAATTGAGCTCATATAGCCTATCCAAAAATATAAGATCCTGATTTTTGCCGTTTTAAGTGGGCAATATAAAAATTCTGACCTTTTGTGTTTTTGGAGATGTTTATTTATAGATGCATGTAAAAACAAATGGATAAGAAGTACAAATATACAGTTTGAATGAATGGGGTTTAAAAGAGGGGACATATTGTATAAATAAAAATATATTTTAACTTAAGCCTAATTCGATTTCACTATCACTGTCATCAGCTGAGGTAATTATCAGTGGTTTTATATTATTTACATAAATATGTATATGAATCAACAACTGTTGAATGTAATTCTTCCAGCTTTTACAAGCTATATCATTTATAAGTTTTTTTTAGTGATTCACCCACTGACACGCTTAAAGTAGGAGAAACATTTTGTGACCTTATTTTTGATTTAACTTGATGCCAAATATGTTCAATTGGATTAAACACACAATAATACGGAAGAAGCCGCAAAACAGTGTCCCATTTTCTCAGCCATACTATCACGAACATATTTCTTTTTCAATTTATAGTCTTTCAAAAGTTCCAAAAGATTACTTTTTTATAACTAAAGTTAAAATAAATGTCATTTCATAACATGTATTCCGATTTGGTGTTGGCTGCATTAGGAACTTTATTTAGTAGGCGACTATGATAATTTGCATTGTCCATAACTATAACACTCTGTTCGGGAACATTTGGCAAAAGAGAATTTTGAATCCAATTTTCAAAAAATTCTCCGGTCGTGTCTTCGTGATAGTCCAAACTAGAATCTTTTGTGTTTTTTTTGCAGATAATAGTAGACAATTGGAAATCCAGCCCTTTTCAGATTCATCATGCAAAATGGGTATTCGTTTACCTTTATTTGAAGGTAAGTTAGTCTGACATTTTGTACTGCTGTCAACCCACCCTTTTTGCCCAGTGTCATGGGTATCGAACCATGTTTCATCAAGGTAAATTATTGGCCGATTCTCTGATCGATACTTTTTAATTTCTTGTAAATAAGTATGTCGCAAGATTCGTAATCTTTGTGATTCCATCACTACTTGCCTTTTGTTGATTTTTCGGAACGTGAATCCCATTCTTAAGACAATTCTGTGAAGGGTTGATCGGCCACAATGTATATTGGTCTCGTCCTGCACCAGTCTTAATTTTATTTTGTTTAGTGTCGGCACCAACTGCTCTTCATACATAGAATATATTTTTCTCCTAATGACGTCTTTTTCACAATCGTCTACATGATGCGTTTAAAAATCTTTCCGTTTTTTCCTGTTCCTGAGTGATGGGTTTCCTACAATGCGCTTAATCGTAGAAATTGGGGTTTTTGTTAGTTCACTGGTTTCTTGCAAAGCACTTTGTTTATTCAAATTTCTTTTTACTAAACTGTCGCAAACATTTTTCACTATTTGTTTAGCGTCAAGTGATAAATGTTTTCTCTTGCGATAGCTACTATTGCAATTTTCCCACGGACACCACATAATTAAAGTAGAACCGTTATGTTGTAAATTGTAAGTAAAACTAAAAATAAAAATAATAAAAAGTATTTTTCGAATCTTAATGGGGACCTGTGGTCATTAGGCCTATATTACCAAATACTTAAAGGGCTCCAAACTGAGTTGCCAGGTAGTAAATATATAGGTAAAAATAGATCCAATATGCTCGCAGGTGCAAGTGAGGGCGGTATACAAGGCAGGTAAAAGAAAAATACGTTTATCGTAATACCTGGCAACTATGCACAAAACCATAATAGGGTCGTTTATTGCCCCATTGAAAAAGCAAAAAGGTAGGATCTTATATCTCGGGATTTATTTTACATGTATTAACATATTTTGGAAAAACATCAGAGAAAATTAAGCATTTCTCGAATAAAAATAATATGGCTCATGCAAATATGCACACGAAAACATCTGAGTTTTTAAGTTAGCATTTGGGTCATGTCCTAAAACTTATATCCTAATCCAGAGAGGGCGTTCTTTCGAAGATCGAACTTCAGAGCATAATAGAAGTTGTTTAAAAAATAAAACCGATTCAGCTAATACTCGTACTAATCATTTAACAAACCAAAATTACAGTCCCAGCCAAATTATTAGACGCACTGTATTTTTTTAGTAATTTTATGTTTCTTAAGAGTTTTTATGCAATAATTGTATATTTAAACTACAATATTATTGATTTTTATTTAAAAGAATTGTTGTAGACTACATATTTGTATTTATTTTTAACATATGGCAACACTGTGTTGACAAAGTGATACATGAACGTAAACAAGTACAAACCTGTATCAGTCGCGATCGGAATCGAGTCAGGTACGGACGTGTTTCTGTGGCTTTATGGACTGTGATTGTTTGTTTAACAGTTTTATACTACTCAGTTTATTAGTTTATTTTGTATGCAGTGTTTTAAAAAAAGTAATTGGACTATTTTCATTATGGGTAGAAAAGGCGATCTTTCACCACGTAAAAAAGCTGAAGTGAAGGCCCTTGTGATTGCGAAAACATTTACAAACCGAGAAATACGACGCATAAAAAAGAAAATTGAGTCAGGGAAGGAATTAAGCCCGAAAAGAAAGAAAAGATGCGGTAGAAAACCAATTTTCACTCCACGGTCAGAGAGATGTTTGAAGAAAATTTGTGTAGAAAACAGATTTGCCAGCACAAAGGTAATAAAATCACAACTCCAGGATGCTAGCGTAAATGCTTCTGAGCGCACTGTTCGAAGAAAATTGAAAGAATTAGATTTTAAGGCCTGTCGCCCCGCCAGGAAGCCCAAGTTAACAGCTGCAATGAAAGCAAAGCGCCTGAAGTGGGCCAAACAATGGCAAGACAAAGATGTGGACTTCTGGAGATCGGTAAGATACAGCAATTTAATCAATAATTGATACATTATTATCATTTTCAGTTAAATAAAGCAAATAAACATGGAAGTTTATATATTTTTCCTATTTTTGACAGGTCTGCTTCAGTGACGAAAGCACATTCGAAATTTTGCAGAATAAAGCTCAGTATGTGCGTCGTCGTCATGGAGAAAAGTTTCATCCTGATTGTGTCGTCCCGACGGTTAAACATCCCACCAAAGTGATGATTTGGTCAGTCATCAGCGGCAAGGGCACTGGACGTCTGTACGTCGTCAAAGGAATAATGAGGCAAGATCAGTACAAAGAAGTATTACAAAATCGGTTGATTCCGCAGCTCAGAGAATGGTTTTCAAATGGGGAACCATTCACTTTCATGCAAGATGGAGCTCCCTGCCACACGGCTCGGTCTGTTAAAGCTTTTTTGGCAGAAAAAAATATCCCTCTGTTGGATTGGCCCTGATATGAACCCCATTGAAAATGTGTGGGAGCTGATGAAAAGAGAAGTGGCTAAAGATGTGATTACCAACAAAACCCAGCTGCTAGAAAAGATTATTCATGTGTGGAATCATCATCCTCAAATGCAGGAGACAGTACAATCTTGCATTGATAGCATGCCGCGCAGAATTAAAGCTTTGATAGCGGCTAAAGGTGGCTCAACTAAATATTGACTTTTACTAACATTAATTTCACTTTTCTTTAAAACTTAATAAACTTATGCTTTTCTAAATTAATGCTGTTTTATTTATGTCAAATAAATAGGTAATTGATTGGATAATATATAAATAAAAAACAAATCAATTTAAAATAATAAAACGGTACAATATCACTCGGTAATTAATATTTTACATGAAATCTTGCAGTGCGTCTAATAATTTGGCCAGGGACTGTACTTTTTCGATGATAACTTCACATGTAGAAAATAAAAGCATAAAATTAAACCTGCTAAAAAACTTGGGAATAAACTGAATCAAAAAGACAGATCTTGTCTTAAACGAACAAAAAGATACAGTAGAATCTCGATTATCCAAAATAATATGGACCAAAGTGATTTCAGATAATCAAAATTTCGGTTAATCCGAATTTTTTAAAAAAATAGAAGTTTAGGATGAATACAATATTGCAGTTTGACTTAAAAGCATTTATACGATATGCTATTACGTACATAGGTATTTATTAAAACAAAGAATAGAACAATTAGTTTACTTATTTTATGTATATGTACGGAAAATCGAAAATAAAACAGTTTCGATCTGAACTTTAATGTTTTAAAAATGAGGTAATTTTTAATTGCACTCGTTTTGCCTTAATTCTATTTTTGGCTGTCTCTCCAACGTTTGATCAGCAAAACGTTCGCGGCGGTTGCATTTTCTTGTTGTTCTACATAAGTTAACGCTTTTTCTAGGGCCTCTAGTCCTTCTGAATGTGACATTTTTACTGGAATATTGTCAGTGGCTTCTACTTTGTTATCATCATCGTCATCACTGTCTATTTTATTATCATTTTTGCATACACTTTTAATTAATTCTTGGTCAGTCATTTCATCTTCCACACTATCACTGTTTAACCATTCACAAACATCGGTTTCCGTAACACTTTTACATCCTGATATTCTTGTAATAATTTGATGTAAACTTTTCATTATCTGTTTCTGCCTCTGAGTAATGTCTCTCCTCTTGTGGAATCAGTTTTGACCAAGATTTTTCCAGAGTACTACTCTTTATTTGATTCCAGGCAGAGGCTATCCAATATATAACATTTTTCAAATTTATCTCTTTTAGACAATCAGTAAGATTATGTATCTACTTCTTCTAAAAATATGCTCTAATAACAAACCCCTGTAATTACGTTTTAAATTTTTCAGTACACCCTGATCCATAGGCTGAATGAGAGAAGTTACAGCAGGAGGCAAAAACATTGCTTTTATTTCCACACTTTCAAGTTGCTCCGCACATGGGTGAGTGGGGGCGTTATTTAGTAACAGAATACATTTTCTAGGATATCCATGTTCTTTTAAAAAAAGTTCTATTTTGAGAACAAAATCTCCCAAAAACCAGTCTTTAAATAGAGTCGCGTTTATCCAGGCATTGTTTTGATTTTTATACAAAACAGGAAAAGCATTGCGACAAATATTCTTAAAGGTTCGTGGATTTGCTGACTTACCAATACATAATAATGGGAGTTTGTGTCTTCCAAAAGCATTACTGCATGCAAAAACAGTAATATGTTCTTTGCTACGTTTGCAACCAGGTGCTCCAGCTTCCGTTTTTGAAGCTAAGGAATTTGACGGCAACATTTTGTAGTTAAAGCGTGTTTCAACACAATTATAGGTTTGGTCTAGTTGTAAACCATGTTCTTTCAAAAGCTGCTCAAAATTCTCTGCAAATTTTTTTGCAGCAGATGCATCAGCCGACAATCTTTCTCCACAAACTTTAAGTTGACGTACACCATGTCTTTTTTTCCACCTGTCTAGCCATCCATCACTTGCAGAAAAATTTACAGGCGCTTCAATAACGGCAACTCTTCGCTTAAACTCACTGCCTTATGTTTTAAAATTGTTCCTGAAATTGATATTCCATGTTCTCGATTCTATGTAAAACATAAAAATAAAGAATCATCCACTTTTTGGTATTCACCGCTTTTCATACTTTTTCGTGCCTGTGTGGGCGATGACAAAACGCTACACCATTTTTCACGTTTTTTTTTCGCGATTTTTCCTCCACTCTGAAACAGTACTCACGGCTACACCTAAATCCTTCGCTATATTTTTAAGAAGTTGGATTGCTTCAAGTTTCTCTTTTAAGGTAATAACAACACGTTTACGCTTATTATTATGACGTTCCATTTTGTAAAATATCTATTAAAACAAAACTATTGCCGATAATAATAGACGTAATGAGTAACTTATAACACTCGTCGACTAATCAAAACATAGACAGTGGTGAAATTCTAGACGTCGACCCCCCCCCCCCCCCCCCCCCCCCCCCCCCCCCCCCCCCCCCCCCCCCCCCCCCCCCCCCCCCCCCCCCTCCCCCCCCCCCAGGGAGTCCCCGACGCGTTAAGGAAACCGCTCATCGTCTGTTTTAAATAATGGGGATTTTTTTGTTTAATGGGAATACAATTTGCTTTAACAGTTTGTTTCGGATAAGCCGGATTTCAGATAATCGCGATTCGGATAATCGAGAGTGTACTGTATTTGTTTGGCCTATCCTATTTCTCCTTTGTTAAATTTGTCTAACCAAAAAGTTCAGGCTGGGATTGCCTATAATATCTATTTATGATTACACACCTAATTAACGAATACCTAAAACCCGTATGGGGCCGATATTAAATGCATTGGACGAAGTTATTGTGTAACGAAACGCGTTTTGCATTAAATTTGAAAAAAGTTTAAATTTGCGATAATAATAGTCTTTTATTACATTCGTTATGATTCACGTTGGTCTGGAATCGCTGTAAATTGTACTCGATGGGAACGCAGTCGTGGGCAAATTATTCCAGAGGATATAAAAGAATTCTTGAAAAGGGTTGTACAAGGAGTGACAAGCTGAACCTCATATGAGTGTGATCTATTAGAGTGTATTTCTAGCATGCGCTGTTCTGAGAGGAATTAAGAGGGTTTGATCCATCGAACATTTTCCATACAAATACTTGTAGAATAGACTATTATGCAGCAGTAGTTATTGTTACTCCAAGATAGAGTTTCTTCTAGGTCTTTGATGAAACGAAACACGGTAGTTTAAAATATAGCCAAATCAACTATATGCTTGTTTCTTCATTTCGAATACCAGCTGTCTATGCAAATATCCGCAGACAGCAGGAAGTTATAAATACAACTTAATAAAGACTTGGAAGAAATTTTGTCACACGAATCAAGTAAAATATAACGTTACAAAACTCAAACAGCAGTCTTCTGAAAAAGTTACCATATTTTATTGGTAGTCACTCAATTTGGCAGAAACGTTAGCTCGGGGACAAATGTAAACATCTTTACTTCTGTACAAAGTTCAGATCTTATACACAGCTTAAGAATATGTAAGATTTTATTCAGAAGAGAGTTACTCGTCTAACTGGGAATTTGACAGTCACCAGAAACTTTGATTCTTTGAAATATCGGAGAAAAGTTAGTGATTTCAACACTGTGATGTGAAGTATTCGGTGGATGTAAACCACTGCGCCAAGTGCAGGCTATGCTAGAACCACATTAATTCCGCGTGAGGTTCAGATTCTCACTTAGCGTACCACTTTCTACAAGAATTCTTTTACGTGTATGGAGAGCGTCAAATGTGAATAACATAATCCCTTGCCGCGATTCAAGATCATCATATGTATATAATGTCAAATAATGTACGTCTTATAAGAAGAAAATAATATAAAGGTATAAATTCCATTAGATTTAATATGTCATAAAACAATTCAACATGTGTCGTAAGTATTTTACTTACCTCAGGTGCAGGTCTGGACTCACATTCACACCGTCCACAAATACATGTACCCCTACCGGAACATTCAACTCCAGTAGTACTATTTGGAGGTACACATCCTATTGTTTTAGGCAGTTTGGTGATTTCGTCCGCACTACATTCACAATGTCTACCAAATGCGCCAGGATTACATACACAAATACCACACTTATAGGTACCTTGAAAGTGGCATTCTTTTGCATTTTCTTGGTAGTACTAAAAAATAAGTAAAATTTTGTTATTTTTGAATAATACAAAAACACATTTCTTCAGTAAACCAGGTTATTTCAAGTTAAAGAGTTGATTGATTGGTCCGTTACCTTGTGACAGTACATTTTACCAATAAAATTATTTAATTACTTTGTTAACTGTCACTAAATATATTTTTAAAGATTTTACAATTGCGTTATCGCGATTTCGTAGTACAATTACAATGTCAAACGCTTAACTAAGAATAAAATAGATTTTTGGTATTTTATGTTTATATGATGAACAGATGTGGGTATATTAGTACTAAAACAGTTGGAACAGAACGGAATTTGCTACGTCTAATTGACTATTCAGTAAATTTATATTATGGTCCTTTGAACGTCTGTAAATTTCTATGGATTCTAAGAAATTGAGTTTTTACCCTTTATATGCCGTATGGAGTATTTGTAAACAATAGATATTGGAAAAAGTACGGCCTGTTTCTAAGAAATGTTTAGCAAAGAGTGATTTTTCATTTTTTAGCCTATAAGAGACATTGTGTTCTGCCAATCTTGTTTTGAAATTCCGTCCCGTTTGGCCTACGTAACAGCTATTGCACTCTGGACAATTAAGTTTAAAAACTTCTGATTTATTGTGTTCATTAGTTTTAACATTCATATTCAATGCCAAAGATATGTATGTTGGCAAAAAACCTGTAATGTGTAACTAGGTTAAATAAAAAATATATGTTCCTATCTTAATTTCGGTGATATTGATCATTATTTAAAGAGAAAATTTTGTAACTGAATGTAAAGCATAAAATTTTGTAGGAGCCACTTAGACTCGCGAAAATGGCACGATAAATGCCTAGTCTTAAATTCTTTCCAAAGTGAGATAAAACGAACAAAAACAATTGCTAGTATATCCACCATGGCTGCCTAAGTGTAAGAGTTTAAATCAGTTTTTGCCGGTCACCTGTCGAACAAATGTCAACTTGTGATACATCGTTGGAAAGAGAATTTCAAAGCGAATTGAAATTGATAAAAAAATATACAGGGTTCATTAAAAATAAGAGAGTTTCAGTCACTTCCGGTCAAACAGGAACAGGAGAAGGAGTTAAAAATATTTCTTAAGTGATAAAAAGCCTAATAATGTCCCATTCTGGTATTTAAAAATGCAAATATGTAACCTTCGAAATAAAAAATTACAGGGTGTTACATGTTCGCTGTGTCACCCGGTATATATATATATATATATATATATATATATATATATATATATATATATATATATATATATATATATATATATATATACACACAGTCGACACTGTTTATAGTGAAACTCTATATAGTGAAAAACTCTTTATAGTGCAATTTTTTTCAAGACCTAGAATATTTTAATGAAATTTCATGTAAACAGCCCTGCATATAGTGAATCTGTAAAATAGTAACACTCTATATAATAAAATTTTTACCGGAATTTTATGTATAAATTTTTGTGCATTTATTGAGATCTTGGCCATTTCAGGTTTCCCATTTTTATCTAACATTAGCACGAATTCCATTTTTATGACGCATTCTTCCTTCTTAACGCGTTTATATACCTAATGGTTGGCAATAAATCAGGTAGATTTCTGTGAGAAACCCGGGGAATAACCCATTTTATAGAAACCCGGGGAAAAACCCCATTTTATAGTCGAGGCCTAGTAATTCGCAAATTTAGGTTCAGTTTCTTTTTGTTTAAGAATCAAGTAAGATGTCCAAGCGAGTGTGTTTAAGTTTAGCTGAGAAAATTAAAGTTTTGGAGGAAGTTGATAAAGGCTGCAAAAAAATTGATGTTGCTGCAAAATTTGGTGTTTCTCCAAGTTGCGTCTCTGTGATAATAAAAAGTCGCGACAGTATCATCAAGAAACCTAGTGTTCCAAGCAATCGAAAACGAGTACGGGTGAGTACTTACGAGGATGTAAATGAAGCAGTTTTACGATGGTTTCAAGTGGCCCGTACGCATCAAAACGTACCAATATCGGGAAATTTAATAAAGCAAAAGGCTCTACAATTTGCTAAAGAATTTAACTGCGTTAATTTTCAAGCTAGTGAAGGGTGGTTGAGTGCCTAGAAGACTCGCAATTCAATTGTTTTCAAGACGGTGTCTGGCGAGAGTGCAAGCGTTAGTCAGGAGGACTGTGACATTTGGACTGAAACTGTTTTAAAAAGTGCATTGAAAAAGTACGAGCCAAAAAAACGTTTTCAACTGTGATGAAACCGATTTGTTTTTTAAATGTTTGCCAAATAAAACTTTTGCTTTTAAAAGTGATAAAGGTGTTAAAATAAGTAAATAAAGGGTGACACTTATGGTTGGAGCAAACATGGATGGCTCAGAAAAACTGAAATTACTGCTCATAGGTAAAAGCAAAAATCCCCGTTGTTTAAAAGGAGTTAAATCTCTGGAGTCAGATTACGCCAATAATAAAAAGGCATGGATGACTTCTGAGATTTTCGAAAGATGGATCAAAGAACTGGACACGAAAAAAAAAGCCAAAAGCGAAAGATTGTGATGTTTATAGACAATTGTCCTGCACATCCAGTTACTGTCAGTAAAAAATTAAGGAATATTGAATTGATCTTTTTTCCACCAAACATGACCTCCAAATTGCAACCTATGGACCAGGGTATTATAAAAAACATAAAACATCATTACCGAAACAGAATTGTTCACAAAATTGTTAATGCGATTGATAACAACCTTCCAGTCCAAAAATTGATTACCCTTAAAGAGTGTATAACCGAAGTCGCTAAAGTATGGAGTGAAAATGTTTCTCAGAAAACTATCAAAAACTGCTTTTCTAAAGCAGGTTTTACTGAAAAAATTGACGAATGGGAAGAAGAAGACGAAATGGATCTGCTACCGTCGACGCAGATTTTTTACTTGAAGATTTCTAAGAAATCGACAATGATGTTGGCACGACAGATCTCCCAACTGACCGAGACATAATTGACGATATAAAAAGTATAGAAGATCATGAAGAAGAAACTGAAACCGGGGAATGTCCTGCTAAATTTAGTGAAAATGAAATAAGAAATGCATTTGACATTGTGCGAACTACTCTCAGGGGCCAGGAAAGTGTACCTGATCAAATCTTTATGCATTTGAATAAATGCGAGAATTTTGTTGAGCAACAATTATTTTTCAAAAGTAATGTTCAAAAGAAAATAACTGATTATTTTTCCTAGTACGTATGTACGTAGTATGTACATATGTATTAACAGATTTTGTATTATTCTTTCTATTTCGTATGTAGTACATACATACATAAAGTCCGTCCGTATCTTTACACGTGCGTCATAGTTTTCAGGCAATATCCCAGATGACTATTATATTTTTTGTCTCTTTTTACCATTACCTACGATAATAGTCGTCTGTTATATGGCCTGATAACTATGACGCACGGGTAAAGATATAACGTACGGACTTTATGTATGTATTTAGCCCTGTACATGCTGTCTACTATTTAAACTTTCAAATGTTTAATAAAATCTTTTCTAATAATTCAATTTTGCAATTTTTTTTGTTGCTTGTACCTTATAAAATACAAGTAAATGATTACCAATATAAAATACATACATAGCAATATATACGGATTTTTTCTTTATATAGTGAAAAACTTTTTATAGTGAAATTTCGGTCAACATTTTGGTCTTTCACCATATAGAGTGTCGACAGTATATATATATATATATATATATATATATATATATATATATATATATATATATATATATATATATATATATATATATACATATACATATATATATATATATATATATATATTTATATATATGTATATATATATATATATATATATATATATATATATATATATATATATATATATATATATATATATATTGTAACATTCATTTTTTCCTAGATTTTAAGACCATGTAATGTTACTGATTTTTCCATTTCAAATTGTACTTATTTTCATTTTTGTATCGAACGGTATATTAAACAGAAGTTCCAAGACGTTCGGTATATACGGTGTTGTGCGGGTTGCCGACCGAATCTATCGAATTCATAGTGCGCCGGATTGGTGAAATGTTTGTATCCGGTTTTGGTTCCGGCGTCGCGATATAGCAGGCAAAAGTCGCACGGTTTATTTAAGGCTCCGCAGAGCTCGAATCGAGGCTGTTTTCCATCTAGCCGCAGCCGGGCTATTTTCCATCTAGTCGCCGAGTAGGCTTCGTACCATCTAGCCGACAGGCTAATTTTCATGAGAGTCGCCAAGTAGGCTTCCGTCGACTGAGCTACAAAAAAAAAAGCTCAGAACAACCATCATGCGAGCTAAGTAAAAGTACCAGTTTCGTAACTAAAAGCCGTAGTGGGCTTTCAAAGTGTTAGCTAGAAAAAGTGTGCAATCGGTCGAATGCCATCAACGCAGGAATAAGAACAGTAAGTTACCCAAACTTCCTTCAATAGACTTATTCCAGAGCAGTGCCTTAACAACAATTTAAAACAGACTAAAAGTGAAGTGTAAAGCACTATTTTTCGTCTTTGGGGGTTATCATAGCCAGGATTTAAATGTAATAACCACTAGTTAGGCTAGAATTTTTTTGTAGAACTGCGAAGGTTGGAACTTTTTATTTTTTTTAAAAAACATGAATAAATTTTCTTTTTGTTGATTAAAGCTAGTGTCTCACTGAATACCTATCTTTCTTTTCAGGATAAGGACGGCTGTACTAAACTAACTTTTTATTTAATAACCATAAAACCCTTCAGTATTTTTTCATTTTTTTTAGCTGAAGTTAGATCCTTTCTATTTTAAAATGAATGGTGCCCAAAAAGAAATTTGTACAGCTAAAGTTTTTTAAAAAACAGAAATTAATTCCAAAAAGACGTAAGAAAATTATCTCTTACCCATATCTCTCTACCAAGGAAAACTGAGCTAGTGTGTGTTTAATTTCTTTAGTTCTTTTAAAATCAGGGTTCACTCAATTCAGTATCAGAAATTAAAGCGGGTAAGTTCCAATGTTACAAAATGACGCAGCCTACGTGGGGCGCAATTAAACACCCTTTCATACGCTACATATATATATATATATATATATATATATATATATATATATATATATATATATATATATATATATGTTCAGGTTTTAGATTCCTCTGTATTTTTTATTGCGAATACATTTGAAAATCAATGAAAGTTCACTAAGGTAACGGCTAATATAGAGATAACAATTCGTTTTCTGTGATTTTTTTAGATGATTTTTCATAAAATTTCTTTAGAGAAACTTGGGTAAAGCCAAACTTATATAATGTTTCAAGAAACTGAGAGAAATCTCCTATTCAAATTACTATATTATCAATACATTACCTTGTCTCCTGGTTTTTCGCAGTCACATTCACATAACATCTCCAAATCAATAACTAAGCTTTCATTAATACCCACAGGGTAGATCTGAATTGTTTGGAAACGGTCTTTGCGTTCTTTTGGACATTTTAGAACTTCAAGATCAATTTTGAAGTTAATGATGTCACCGACCTAAAAAGATTTATATTTATTTTAGTCAACTATATTATTACACTATTTTTAGTCATAGAACTGATTTACAATTACAAGCTTACAAGGTAATCAAATATAATAGCAAAATCTTAAAAAAATAGGGGACGATTTTGCCAAGTTAACAAAAGAAAATAACAACTACGGATTTACTGATTGTATACGGACTACCGTTCCAACTCGCTTATTTAAAAAGGTTAGAAAAAATAATGTGGTACAAGACAATAAAACAAACAGGAACAATAGATAAAGAAAACAGAAATATTAATGAGATAACAGAAAAAGCAGATAAAGAAATAAAATACAAAATACACTTACTGCAAGACGAAACGATAAGAGACCTATATAGACGACGATTAGATAAAAAATTAAATGAATTTAACTACGACAACCTCCAACAGATGTATGACCACATAAAAGAATGCATCAAACAGGCGGCCCTAGAAGCATTAAGTAAATAAAACAACAAAAATAAGACACATAAAATTAGAATCTGAGAAAACCCAAACAATCTATAAAGGAGAAAAAAAACTATACGAAAAATGGCTGAATTCAAAAATCAGAAGAAGATCTACAGAAATATAAAGAGAAAAATGCAGAAACGAGAAGAATGATAAACAAAGAAAAGAATGAAAGATGGGAAAAAGCGTGCGAACATGTAGAACAGTATATAGGAGGAACTAGAAGCACAGAGTCATGGAGAATAATTAAAGCATTAAGGACCAACAATAGAGAGAAGACGTATATAGAGTATATCCTAGAAAGCGAGTGCAAAGAATATTATAAAAAACTGCTAACAGAAGACAGATAAGAAATCCAAGAAGAGAACTCTGAAGAAGAACAGAATAAGGAAAAAAAAGAGATAGAAATACTCAAAAATAATAAAACTCCAGGGCCTGGAAGTGTAGTAAATGAAATGATTAAGTACAGGTCTAATAAATTACTTTGAATGCTAAGAAACATGTTCGACAGAGCGATAAATGGAGAAAAAATACCAGAGGAAATGGTCAAAAGCCTATATAGTATCTATATTTAAAATGGGAGATCGCAGAAAATGCACAAACTATAGAGGCCTAAGCATAATATCGAGTTTATTTATTAAAAATATCATAGAGGAATATATAAAAGGAAAAATTGGAGAAGACCAAGTAGGCTTTACGGCCGGAAAATCATGTATAGACCACATATACACTATAAAACAAACAATGGAAAAAGAAACTGGCAAAGAATAGAGAAGCTCATTTAGTCTTCATAGACATAAGAAAGGCCTATGACTCAATACCAAGACAAAGATCATGGAACGCAATGAAAGAAATAAATATTGACAAAGGACTAATATACGCAGTAAAAGCTCTCTACGAAAACAACACAGTGAATATAAAAATAGAACATAAAATAGGGAAGAGACCCCAAACAGGCCTATTACAAGGATGCTCTACATCCCCAACACTATTCAAAATATACCTCGAACAAACATTAAAAAAATGGAAGCAAAAATGTAGTGGAATGGGAGTCCCAATACGAGAAGATTACTTATAAACTCTAAGTTTCGCAGACGACCAAGTAATCATAGCGCAACATGAGGAAGACCTCAGTTATATGGCAAGAAAACTGAAAGAAGAATACACTAAAGCAGGATTAGCAATAAACTTTGATAAAACGGAATACCTAACAACAAAGGAGGGACATGTGGAGAATCTAGAAGTCGATAACGAAACAATAATCAAAGGAACCGATAGATTTAAATATTTAGGAACCATTATTTCAAAAAACGCTACATCAGAGGAAGAGATCAAAGCTAGATTAGGACAAACGCGGACATGCATAAGACAATTAAATTCGATCCTGTGGGACCAACACATTACAAAGAGAAACAAAACACGCATATACAAATCAATAATACAAAGCATAATGACATACGGGTCAGAAACATGGACGATCAACAAAAGAAATAAATCTAAAATAATGCGATAGAGATTATCTACCAGAAAAGTTAAACAGAGTTTTTATAATCAATAATAAAATTCTATAAAGAAATTCACCAAACAAGACTAGTTTTTTTTATTCCTAAAGGATAGTATTTTATATTTTTGATTAAAAAAATGTTTCCATACTTTTGTTCGCCACTGTATATAAAATATGTAATCGTATGAGTTTTAATCCGGGAATATATTCGATTCGTTTGTTAAATTCCAGTTGGAATTTTGCAGACATTTCACCAGCTTGGCACTTTCAATACTGACTTGTTAGAAAATGTCAAGTAAGACCTTGCCAATACGTTTGCAAACTTCCACGTGGAATCTAACAACGTTCGGCTAATTTATTTATTAGTTATTCAACAAAATGCAAGAATAACGGGAAAATATAAGACATTATGGAAGGCACAGGGGAATCTCCAGCTTAAATACATTTATAAGAATATATACGAGGCTGGTTTGAAAAGTCCGTGCAAAAATAAAAACTACTTATGTGTTTGGGGTAAACCTTTTTTATTTTTCGACATAGTCTCCTTTTAGGCTTATACACTTCGTCCAACGATGTTCTAGTTTGTTGATCCCTTCCGAATAATAGGATTTGTCCAAGTCTGCAAAATATCCATTAGTGTCTGCAATCACCTCCTCGTTTGAATAAAATCTTTGTCCCGCCAGCCATTTCTTCAAATTGGGGAACAAATAGTAGTCCGAGGGAGCCAAGTCTGGAGAATAGGGGGGATGTGAAAAGAGTTGGAATCCTATTTCCATTAATTTTGCGACCACAACTGCTGGAGTGCTGGTGCGTTGTCGTGATGGAAAAGGACTTTCTTGTGGGCCAATCGCGGGCGTTTTTCTTGCAGCTCGGTTTTCAAACGGTCCAATAACGATGAATAATATTCACATGTAATAGTTTTACCCTTTTCCAGATAGTCGATGAGGATTATCCCTTGCGAATCCCAAAAGACAGTCGCCATAACCTTTCCGGCCGAAGGAACGGTCTTCGCCTTTTTTGGTGCAGATTCCCCCTTGATAACCCATTGTTTAGATTGTTGTTTGGTCTCAGGAGTATAGTAATGTATCTATGTTTCATCCACAGTGACGAAACGACGCTTAAAGTCCTCCGGATTCTTCTGAAACAGCTGCAAACCATCCTTGCAACACTTCACACGATTCCGTTTTTGGTCAAGCGTGAGCAATCGCGGCACCCATCTTGCGGATAGCTTTCTCATGTCCAAATGTTTAGGCAAAATATTATATACCCGTTCAATCGAGATGCCCACAGCACTAGCAATCTCACGCCCCTTAACTCTTCTGTCATCCATCACCATATCATAGATTTGATCAATGATTTCTGGAGTCGTAACCTCCACAGGCCATCCAGAACGTTCAGCGTCACTTGTGCCCATATGGCCAGTCCGAAAATTTTGAAACCACTTATAAACTGTTCTAATCGAAGGTGCAGAGTCACCATAATGTTTATCAAGCTTCTCTTTAGTCTCCTGAGGCGTTTTGGCCTTTCATAAAGTAATGTTTAATCACCTCACGAAATTCTTTTTCGTCCTTTCTTGAAAATCACTCGACTTCCTTGATTCACACGAATGCCAAACACAAAGAAATAAACCAATATGGCTGAAACTTGGTGTGCGTTCATTCAAGAGATGCTACTAACTAAACATGACCTCGATACGCGCCGGTGGTGCCATCTCTCGGACTTTGCACGGACTTTTCAAACCAGCCTCGTATATATATATATATATATATATATATATATATATATATATATATATATATATATATATATACATATATATATATATAACATATATATATATATATATATATATATATATATATATATATATATATATATATATATAAAGGGTGATTCATTTAGAGGTACTTTTTGTGATGGGGATTTAATTGCAGATTGCGCATGCGTCGTGTCAACTGAAGTGGCATTCCTGTTCAGTAGTGTTTGACAATTCATAATGGAAAGACTTAGCCCGGCACAGCGTCTACAAATTGTTCAACTTTATTACGAAAATGGCGTTCTACGAGAATGTGTATCGGGCGCTTAGAGCAACTTATGGTCCACATAATCGGCCTACCGAACGCACAATTCGCTCTACCATCAATAAGTTTGAGACCCAATTTTCATTATTGGATAATGCTCGACCGAATAGACCACATCCAGCACGTAGTGAAGAAAATATAGAGGCGGTAGCGGAGAGTGTACGCGAAGATAGTGAAGTGTCGATTCGTCGCCGTTCTCAACAGCTTGGCCTGTCATATTCAACAACTTGGCGTATTTTACGTAAGGATCTTTCTTTAAAAGCATACAAAATTCAACTAGTGCAACAACTGAAGCCGACCGACCTTCCGAATCGTTTCCGTTTTAGTCGTTGGGCTCTTGACAAGCTTGCAGAAGATCCACTGTTTTCGAGAAAATTTTTTGTTCACCGATGAGGCCCATTTTTGGCTTAATGGGTTCGTGAATAAAACAAAATGCCCGTATTTGGGGTGATGAACAACCTGAAGAGGTTCAAGAGCTGTCATTAAATCCAGAAAAAACAACTGTTTGGTGTGGTTTATGGGCCGGTGGAATAATCGGCCCATCTTTCTTCAAAACAGAGGCCGGCCGGAATGTTACTGTGAATGGTGACCGTTATCGCGCCATGATAACAGACTATTTGATGCCAGAAATTGAAGCCCGTGGTCTCGACGAAATTTGGTTCCAACAAGATGGCGCCACTTGCCATACAGCCCGTGAAAACCATGGCTTTACTGCGAGAGCAATTCGGCGAACAGATCATTTCACGCTTTGGACCAGTGAATTGACCGGCTAGATCATGTGACATCACACCTCTTGACTTTTTCCTTTGGGGCTATGTAAAGTCCAAAGTCTACATGGATAAGCCAGCTACAATTGAGGCATTGGAGGCCAATATTACTCGAGTCAAATACCACTCGAAATACTCACACGCGTCATTGAAAATTGGAACTTCAGAATGGCCGTTGTTAACCGTAGTCGCGGACAACATTTGAAAGAAATTATCTTTAAGAAATAATTGTAAAGAATGGTTCTTTTATATGATAATAAAGATTATAAAATAAAATTGTTTTTATTCATTTTTTTTTTTATTTTAAAAAAAAGTACCTCTAAATGAATCACCCTATATATATATATATATATATATATATATATATATATATATATATATATATATATATATATATAGTACACGTGCTACAGGGAAGTCTCTAAAGCGCTACAGGAGCGTCAGGTGTGCGGAGAACGTGATTCACGTTGTTCTTGAATGACTGAAAATTGTACTTGGTGGAAACACAGTCCTGGGCAAATTATTCCAAAGGGATGATGTTCTCCATATAAAAGACTGCTTGAAAAACGTTGTACGAGAAGTAACAAGCTGAACCTCATACGGATGTGAAGTGTACTTCTAACATGCACCGCTCTGAAAGGAATTAAGCGGGCCTCAACCTTCGAACACTTCCCATGAAAATACTTGTAGAATAGGCTCAAGTCGCCAACCGTTCTTCGATGTTCCAGCGAATCAAGGCCGCCGGTCAGTTCCGGGTCTCCAATCAGACGAACAGCTCTTCTGTGAATAGAATCCAACAAATGCAGTGTATGTTTGGGAGCGGAGCTCCAAACATGGGAGCAGTATTCCATAGTTGGTCGAATTTGAGCTTTGTAAAGAATTAACAGTTGTTGTGGAGTGTAAAGCTTTCTAGTTCGAAATAATATTCCCAACTTTTGAGGAGCTCTCCTTGCTATGCCTGCAACATGTTCATGCCAGGACATATTTGCTTCCAAATTAACGCCTATTTTTTGATTATCAATTGCTTTTTTAGACTGAAAACATAAAAATTCATTTAATTTGCTCTAAAATAAAGTAAACTGTCCAATTATTATAAAAATTGAAATCAGTTGTTTTTGTGGTGTATATTTACGATAATCACTGGCATATATGCTAAAAAATAATCATTGGAGTCAATTTTCTCATTAGGTTTATCGAAGCCCCATTTATCACAATTTTTCATAGTAGCTCCTATATAAGGTTTTACTGGTTTAATTATGTTAAGCAATTTTCATAGCACCTGGTATATTTTGAAGTATGCCTTATACCTACCTAAAAATAGGAGTGAGTTGCAGAGAAACCAATTGAATTACAAATATCATATAGCTTACAATATGACTAATAAAATAAATTAAAAATAACAAATCGTTGAAAACAAAGCTAAACTTCTTTTTATTCATTTGTGGCTTTAAGTATGGATTTTTTTTTTGATTTAATTATTTTGAAAATATTTTATATTGTTAATTATTTTTGTAATTTGCTTTATATCTTTTATCTTTATTTTTAGTAGGCTAGATTAGGTATGCATAATTTAAATTGTTTATGTTTGTATTGTTCATAATTTAATGACAATAATAAGTTCTGTAAAAAATTGTAAGTGAATGGAAAAAATAAAATAAATAAATAAAAAACAAACTGTTCTTATATATATCATGTATAGAAAATCGGGTCTGACAGGCAGACAGACAGACGCCGAAGTGATCTTATAAGTGTTCCGCACGGAACACTAAAAATTACCCTAATTTTAATAACAATAGACAAAGTGCCTTCACAAAAAAACAAATAATAATAGTCATTAAGGGATAATCTGCTGTTTGGATTTGGGCAAAATTAAAACAGAATTTCAAATAGGTTTTTCTCTTAACTTTTCCAAGATTAATATCGAAATAGTAAACGATTTTCTTGTGAGAAAACTAAGATTAAAAAGAAAAAGCGTATTAGTTTTATCTACCTTAAATCGCAACCTTATTGTTGACATGTTATATCATTACTACTATTTAGGTATAATCATTTAGGTAATTCAACTTTAATTATGCTGTGTGCGATGTACATCCATACGAAATAAATAAATGTACCTTAAATATGCAAGCTTCGATCCCCATATAAAATATTCTAAGTTGTCAGTGACACATTTATAACTGAATAACTGTACCGAATGGCACAATTTATCACACTTGCCGATATATTCTACACTTTCTACAAATTTCCAACATCTTTAAAAAAATTAACACACACATCTTTCAAATCTCTAAAAATATTATGTTATGCAGATGATGCAACGTTAATAGCTGAAAACGAAAACGATCTACAGCGCCTTCTATTCAAGTTCAAAACAACTGTCCAAAAATTTTAACATGATTATGTCCACCGAAAAAACAAAGTGCATGGCAATATCAAAAGACCCCATCGGATGCAAGTTGGTAGCTGGAGAAAAAACAGTCGAACAGGTGATGAAATTCAACTACATCAGATTACAAATATCTAGTAGCAGAAATTTAACAGAGGAGGTAAGAGAAAACTCCAGCAAGACAATAAAAATATCTGGTAGTCTGAAAGATGTTATGTGGAAAAATAAATATATAAATGTAGAAAGTAAAGTAAGGATATACAAGACCTGTGTGAGACCAATTTTAGCGTATGCAGTGGAAACCAGTAAAACCAAAAGTATCATGAGAATGACCGAAATGAAAATACTACGTACAATAAAAGAGATAACACTAACAGATCAAATACGCAGTAACGACATAAGAAATGAACTTCAAGTGGAAGACGTGGTTCGATGGGTTAGAATCAGAAGACAACAATGGAGGGATCACGTGGACAGGATGACCACAGATAGGATTGCTAAATGGGCAAAAACCACACAGCAACCAATAGAAGATTACTGTCAGAACCTCCAAAAATGGAAGAAGCTTGACGTCGAGATCTTAGAAACAGGCCATAAAATACAGGCGAAATCAACAAGAACAGGACGAAGTCCTAAAAGAAGAAGAAGAAAAAAAAAATATGGCAGTCATTCGATCCCCATAAGAAATATCCACCAGTTAACAGTGACACCATTTATAACTAAAGTACCATGTACCGAATGTATCACACCTTGCTGATATGGTACTACAACTTTCTACAAATTTACATACATCTTTAAAAAATAAACACACCCCGATCTTTAAAAAAAATCTGTACTAACATTGATCTTTACGGTCGTATTAACTCACAAACCATATTGTCAAAATGTGTAAACAAATAAATTAAACCTGAATTTTGAAGATTTCCCTTAAAAAGCGGCCTCCTTGCGACATAAACCTTGTTTCATGTCCGCCATAGAATGCGAACACACCCGGCACACGGGCATACTTTGTCGGTTTTACGCGAAGACAATAAAATAAAATTATTTTAATATTCCTTTTTTCGTTAAAGTTCATTTTCAGAAAAAGCTGACTCCAATCTTAGCCTTTTCGCCTTAACCGATTTTCGATATTGGAGAGTTCTAGGGTTGACCAGTGGTAGCGTAAAAAAAAAAAATATTCATGGCATCATTCTCGAAGGGTCGATTTTTTTGCTTTTAATTATTGAGATCCGCTATGAGGATTTGAAAAACAAACCTTTGGTGAAAACCTCCTTTGGGTGTGTTTTGTGAAGTCACTGGTCGTTTTATACCACCGTAACAATTTTTTTTATTAATTTTAAAAGCAAACAACGTACGGAACACTCACATTGAGCAAGTTTTCAACTTGTACTTGACCGGATATTTAATTTAAGTCCAGCTTGGGAAAATTTTATTAATATTATATATAAAATTAATTTTCTAAGAAGTAAACTAATTTTAAGAGATATGGAATTCCAACCCAAAATTTTATATGCCGCGAGATTGATATTAAAATATTCATAAATAAATTGGCTGACCTAGGTAAAACGAGTCGTTCCGCACTTTTTCGGCCTTTCTTTTTTTTGGGTCCATTAAAAAACGGCCTTTTTTATTAACGGCGGTCCGCTGAGGCTTCAAAGCAATTATTTTTGGATGCCGACATGAGTGTGGTTTTATACTGGAGGTTTGTAGGGGAAGTTTAGATATAATCCCTTTTATTTTTTTGTTAGTGGGGGCGACTTTCTTTTTTTTTATTCCTTTGATTTATTTTATAAATTGTAAGGACTTGAGTAATTTCCATAATATTGTTGTACAGAATTTTTTTGTAATGTTGGCCCTAAAGAGTTTTAAAGCGCTATCGTTAAATCCCGAAGGTAGACCGATTCACTATTTAAATGTCCAATTCCAAATTTAAAATTTCTTTTCTGTAGCAGGATTTAAATTTACAGTCAACTTAGAAGATTACATTTTTCAGTTACTTATTACTTACAATTACAATATACTATTAATAATATTCAATTGTTTGCAAAGTGCCTTGCGGCTTGGCCGTTGCTCCGCCCGTTTTAGTTATCCTTGTACCGTTTTTCCTAGTTGGTAACGTCATTTCCATTTCATTTAATGACGGTTGGCAATTTGGTTTTATGTTTGAGACAATTATTTGTTATTTTTTTCTGCATTTGA
Organism: Pachyrhynchus sulphureomaculatus; assembly: GCA_019049505.1. Classification (NCBI taxonomy): domain Eukaryota; kingdom Metazoa; phylum Arthropoda; class Insecta; order Coleoptera; family Curculionidae; genus Pachyrhynchus; species Pachyrhynchus sulphureomaculatus. The sequence goes on along the minus strand of CM032456.1, from coordinate 214,061,046 downwards.
GCGTATTTTATATTTGTTTTTACAGAAAAACATAATATAAAATACCTCTGTTGACTATGTAAATGTAGTTTGAAGTAACTAGAAGCAACTTGTTAAATCAATGTGCTTTCAATACTTAGGTTTGTTTGAGAGAAAGAACATTTATATTTTCAGCTGCTTTAAACAAATGTTCGGGAAAGACGTTTTTTGTCCACGGACCAAATTCCCGTCGCTTTAAAACCGTTCACAATGGTGCCAATAATAGCAGCTCTGTAAGCTTCTGCAAATAAACTTGTAACTTGATATTGGTTACTTGACCTGGATTTGTCCTCGAACCATTTTTCTGTTGCTTGAATATAATAATGCTCATAGGCTTAAAAAAAAAGACACGTTCAGTAGCTAAAGCCGATGAGTAGTAAGGCCAGCAGTTGTTAACTTTCGGCTTTGATATTGTTTAACGCTTCCAGGTTCTTTCAATGCGTTGTATTTTCCCTCAAGCAAAGTAACACTATGTTTTCAGGGGTTTGGCTTTACGACCGCTTGTAAAATGTTTCATCCATAGCTAGTTTTTTGGAATTTAGACAACACTCCAAGAAGGTGTGCCATTCCCCATTCAAGTCTTTTGTCTCATTCTTTTGAATATAAACATTCATGGCCCAAACTGTTCAGGCACAATACAAGGCCTCTTTCTTCGCTCTAAAACTTTTTTGCGTTTTTTTTTGAACGTTGGGAAATCCCCTTTTATCAATGTTAAATATTTTTGTAGACGAAAATGTGTTTTTTATCTACCATTTTTTAAGAGGGTCCATTATCCCGCTCTCCCTCTACTTGAAAATCGGCTGTCAACTGATTGAGTTGTTCTTCACACCGTTCCAAGGAATTATTTCTTTTCAATGTCAGCGTTCCATTGACGGGGGGGGGGGGTGTAAATGATTTGGTAAA